>OY744515.1:117191502-117481502 GCA_963556195.1 Sepiola atlantica
GGTTTTAATAAACCCTTTTAAAGGGGTTTTAATAAAAACCTTTTAAAATACTCCAAAGAAAGGGATATATTGTGTGGCCAACCTACCATTTGAAAATTCAAATATTAAGATTTGTCTTGCATTTCATCCATAGTCATTAGACACCAATTAAGAAAGATTCCTTGAATTTCAATTTCTTCTGAAGAACCCTTAAGTGAAGCCTCATATTTTACATATTTAAAAAATTTAAATCATGAAATGCATATTGATCAAAATTAGAATAAAGATTCGTTGCATGAAGTTTAGTATCATTATATCTTGATTTTAATCTTTGTAAGGGAGAATATGATTTTTATGTTTCAAACTTTCCAGTTTGAGACGTGTTCTTTTTAGCATTTCTTCTCTTTTCTTTTTCTTTAATTTCGCCGATTTGGACGTTCCTCGACGTAAATACACTCGATCAACCCGACAATCAGCTAAATCCCATCCATTCACTGTGGAGGTCCTCAGATGCCGAGAGCCTTCTACTTCAATAGCTTTTTTCCTCGATCTGCCGACCTCTGGAACTCAATCCCTGCTCCCTGTTTCCCTGACTGTACCGACATGCAGAGGTTAAAAACTAATGTCAACAAGTATCTCGCTGCACAGCTCCCAATCAAGTATACCCCACAAAACTTTCATTCTAATTCTCAATAGCCTTACGTCTACATTGGCAACTGCTAAGTTAAAAATTATTTTAAAAATAGTGCCAGTGTATTCACTGATATTCATATTCATATCAAATAACGTCTAAATCGGTAAAGTTTTAAAAAATATATTTTTTTCTTACACTTCAATATCTTTTATACTAATCATTCACAACTTACCGAGGCCAAAAGCTACTCGAGGATAAGGGTTTGTGAGCTTTTTAGTTGGATGATCAAAGGGTTGAGAGCTATGATTAATTTACAGGATGATTCGATATTTGTTGACATTGAACTTGAAAACGACCCGAGCGGCAACTAAGAAGAAAAAGAAGAAGAAGAAATATATTTGTCCTTCATAATATTTTAGAAGATAAAAACGTTTGATAGCTTTTCCTTTTTTGTTTTACGGATCCTTCATTTCAATTCTACTTTAGATAAACCATGTTTTGTTTGTAAATGCTTTGTTGCACACACCCAGTCCCTGACCATCCCTGGTTCTCACCTTAAATAGCTCTACCCAAAACAGAAGCACTCCCACATCCGCCACATAATACTCTGAGCGTTCGGATCTAACAGTTTTTTTTTTCGTTCGTTTTTACTCGCCCGGGTGGTCTCGTCGCCTTATTCACATTGACTGGTACATTCGTCTTCTGTCCTGCAGACTCGAGGCTCTATTTTCAGAGAATCGGTAAAATCAGGACCCTCCTTCGTCTCGATAGCAGGAAACGTTTCGAATGGCGTCACTGGTCCTGCGGTAGCTTTGTTTACTAAGGTTGCTGGTTGGATCGACCCCCTGCCGTGAAAGAATTAATTATATATTTTACTCTACCGACTGGCGCCTGTAGTCGATGTTTGAAGCGAATATTTTCTTAATACTAATGTGTCACCACTTACCGAGGCCAACGCCACTCGAGGATAAGAATTAAGGAGATAGTTAGCTGAATGATGAACAATACTATGAGGTGATTGAAAACAATAACTGAAATGGACAACATTGGATTGCTTAAGATGGCGGATTTACAAGTATTTATTAACACTGGACTTGAAGACGACAATGTTGTAGTCTGCAGGGAAGCACTCTTATGATAATGTGTACTACAGAGATGGACAATAGAAAGTGGACCTTGGGTTTACTTTCGGCAGCCTTGTAACTCTCGCTCCCCTTATTTTCTCCTTTAGTACTCACATTCGATGATCGATATTTTGCTGACAAAGGGGGGGGGGAGAATTGCTGTTTTCTGGGTCGGAATCTATCCATCTAACACTGATCGTTGGCAAGTTTTTTTTTACTTTGATAAGGTATTTTTTTAGCTCTTAGCATCAAGTGGCTTCATGTATTGTCTGGAGCGATTTCCATTTAAAAACAAAAAGATGGGTATAAACTTTGTTAATGGAAATTATATTAGGTGTTTTGGTACACAGAGGATGATATGAAAGTCTTTTGAAGCGTTGGTAGGGAGAAGAGTTCTTTACGTGAATGTTTTATAGGAAGGAATCAGAGTTCAGAGCTCAGTCGAGCACATTCCATGAGAAAAACAAGATTAGCAACGTCTCTTCTGCGAGAAATGGGCTGTAGAGAAGAGAAGAGATCATCTTCACTAGATGGCAAAGTCGATGTTGTCAAGGCAACACAATTGCTCTGAGCAGCACCTTCCCATATGTGGCATCATAGGACTTATCTGGCTCTAATATAAGTAGACGATTGCTAAATCTCCCCGCGCCCTCCACGAAGATATTGGCCAACGCAGGACCAAGAGGTGATCCCATAGAAATGCCGTCAGTTTGCTGATACATGACGTTATCGGAACTGAATTCAACAGACGTGGCAGCAAACCGCATCAGTTCAACAAATACCTTCTCAGAGATAATGGGGCCGCTTTATAAACCACGATATAGCACATCGGCACAAATGCCGATCGTTTCTTATAAAGGAACGTATGTAAATAAGCTACTGATGTCGAAAGAACACAAACTTATTTTCAGCAGAGAGTTACGTAGGTTCAACCAGGGTTTTTTACACCGCCTAATAAACCGGTATCGTCCGGGCCTTTGGGTCTGGATTTACGCCGGTCTATTATGGGTTGTCGGTCCTGTGCAGTTCTAGGAGGTGCGCCCTCCCAGGCTTTGCCTCCCCTCTTTGGGGAGGAGTAAGTTTATTGCTTACTGTCTGAGGCGCCCCTACCGGTGAATGCCGACGGGGCTGCCCAGACAATTTTTAAACAGCCAGAGTGCTCAAATTCTCGAGCGCTGGTTCTTTCCCGACTTTGTGTCACATCTTACCTTGTGGGAGGAAGATAAATAGAATGGAGAGTTACGTATGTATTCAGCAAAGTGAATACGTCTTTAATACAGTTGGCTTAATATACTTCAAGAACTGGTTGAAGCAATTCAGCCAACCATTTAGCTAAATTATGCTGAACAGAAACCAACCATAGAGAGAATCGGTCTTACGGTTATATTGTTTTTATGTGTTTTTGGTAACCCATAAACACGAGGTCTTATAGACCCTATTAGTGGATACGATTATATGTCTATCCCTATGAAGAACACCTTTCTGAACCAATTTAAGTAATCTTTCTTGAGAATTACTTTCAATTGAAAGGGTCTTATCATGCGTACTTACAGGATCAAGTTTTTTAAAAAATTTATCAACGTCATCTAAGATCACCTTCACTTTTGCCCCATAATCAGCATAATCTAAATCCCCACTCTCGATCCCTTATCTGGTTTTGTAATGATCAGTGACTGATTTGACCGCAAAGATTTGATGAGAAGAACATGTCCCTTTTGCCAATTGAAATTAGAGTGGTCAATGGGAGTGCCTGCATAAGCGTAGGTAAGATCATTAAGTCTTGCCTTCAACGCTAAGAGCTGGTCGACTAAAGACCGCGACCATTTCAAAATTTGTGAGAATCAAAACCTCAAATTCCGAATATATGTTTCAATACTCTCGTTTGATGGATACGGGTGGAATGCAGAATACCAAGCCGTGAGACAATACAAATTGCTCAGTACCCGTCAATTGGTATGTAGAAAGAGTAAGAATACTTTTTAATATTAGTTGTAGAACAACTAAATTTCTTCATAATAAGAAACCGAAGTTTTTTAAGGTGGTAGGAATCCGAAAAAGCAAAACTACGTTGGTCAAGTGCAGAAATATAATGGGAGAAACGTATATAATAAAAGAAAGATAAGTTGTTTTGACAATTTTTCCATAGCGAAGGAAGACGTCTTAAAATTTCGCAAATGGAAGAAGACAACTTTTAAATTTTATCTCGTAAAAATATCTCCTTGTAATGAGTTCGTCAAAAGGATAGAATAGAATGAGTTTAAGAAAACTGAGTTTGCTTGAAGAAGCTTTATTCGACAAAGATCTACGCAGGGATCTAGTCTCTACGAGAAACAATGGCTGACTAAAAAAAAAGAAAGAGTGATCAAGGGAAGTAATTCACTTCCGAAGCATAGAAGGGGTTAGAAGAGTTCTCTTTTCATCACACTCCTCAATAATAAGTTTTGCTTACGACTAATCTGCTATATTTGTATTTAAGTGACCGGGGTTATTGTAAGACCATATCCCCTTTTCACGTGTCATGAATAAAAATGAGATGACATGCATCGAATCGGTGTGTTTTTATCATTATTCCTCCGTTTTACGGTGTCATCCCTGTACGTGTCTCACGCTACTTGACACAGACACGATTTAAATGAGTATATGAACATTTCAGGCGCAGCGTGAGGGACACACTAACGCAAGAAAATATAAATTTCTAAACATTCGTGGTCAGCTTGCGGGGTCTCGGGGTCAAACCTCCCAACTAGATAATTGCCTATGGGACGCAGGGACTCATTTGGCAGAGACATGGCGATGTTTTGCTAAGAACAACTTTATGTCTCAATTATTGGTGTTATTTCTTTTATTGAAAAAAAGGGATAGGTGATGGGTTCCCTGTCAGTCCGAAATGTCGTCCGGAGGAACACAAGTAAAATGGACGAAAGAAGACACGGACACCGAAAAGATTGAACTTTGGACATTTGGTTTTTCCATTAACGGTTTCGGGGAGTAAATTTATTAGGGACTGAAAAAACAATTGCGTTTACTTTCACTTTCTGCGAGACTACGTTTGGCACAAGGTCAGTTTCTAACCTGTATATTAACTTATTATTTTCATCATCGTCGTCGTCGTCGTCGTCGTCGTCATCATCATCATCATCACCATCATCATCATCATCATCATCATCCGACCCTGTGGAATTTGCACAATGCTGTCTACATCAATTTGTAAAATTTACTGTTAAAAATAATATTCCTTTTAACATAATAAATGTCTGTCAGTTTCAATACTATTGAGAAAAGATTGCTCGTTCTTCTTCAGTAAAAATAATTGTTATTATGATATCTTATATAAATAGAGATTTTGTTTGCATATAAGTCGCAATTATTTTAACGTGATAAATACATTGCGGAATTTTTCTCATTTAAAAATATCAGAGATCTAAACTACTTTTAGAAATGGAAGAATATTGTATTAATAGCATATAATAAATTCCCAACAAATAAATCGGATACCATGACCGGAAATCGAAACCGAAACCTTGAGTCTGGGGTTCTACCAACTGAGCTATTTGAACCTTTTTTTTTTAATGGAGCTTAAAACAAAATAATAATAGCTTTGGCGTGACGTCATAGATTAAGGATTTACGTCATGTTTCAAAACATGAATTCAAACATAAACGATAATTAAAAAAGTATAAATGAATGAGTAAACCTTAAAAATAGTGTTGGAAATTATTTTAATAGTTCAAAACAATTTAGTTTGCTTTAAATACGTATTGGCTTTAAAACAATTTAATATCATATATACTATAATTAATCAGGCCTTTTCTTTCTTGTCGATTATTATGACATCCGGTCTCTTTGCTTGTATGCATTTATCTGTTTGCGATGTTCGTGTTCCAGTACTTTCTCTGGTTTATGTTTGTACCATTTGTTTGCGTGTTCGAAATGCAGTCGTTTGCATGGTTACCAGTGAACTGCTTTTCCAAGATAATCGTGTCTGTTCTTAAATTCTTTTTGGGCTAGTTTGCTGCATTCACTTATTATGTGATTTACTCTTTCGTCTCTTCATCAACACAGTTTGCATCTACTGTTTTCCTGGGTTGTATCTATTTTAGCTTTAATGTAGTTTGTCATAATCGCATTGTTCTGTGCAGCTGTCAGTAACGATTCTGTTTCTCTGTTCAAGTGTCCTTTTCTTAGCCATACCCAGCAATTTTCGTTGGTCTCTTCTATTCTCAGTTTTATGAAATGTCCATGTAGTTGTTTTTCTTCCCATTTTTCTTTTCTTGTCTTTTTGTTTCTGTTTTCGGTGCTTAACGAGTTGTTTATTGTGACAGTGTCTCTTGCTGCGGTGATAAGCCTTTCTGCGTCCTGGGTTATGTATTTCTCCAGCTCTTTTTTGTGTCTTCCGCAGATTCTTTTATACTTACCAGTCCTCTTCCCACTTTGTTTCTTTTCACATAGAGTCTGCCCGTATCGTCTTTTGAGTGTAGTGCGTTATGCATGGTCATTAATTTTCTAGTCTTCTTGTCAACGTGCCTAAGTTCTTCTTTATTCCAGCCTATGAATCGTCTAGAGTATCTTATTAGTGATACTGTCCAGGTGTGTATTCCTTTTACGAGATTTATGCTATATAATTTTGTTTCTAAGAGTTTTCTTGTGGTTCGCAAATATTATTTTCCAATCTCTTTATTTCCTGTAGGTTTGATGCAGTCTGCTTCAAAAACTCCCAAATATTTATAGATATCCTGTTCGCCTAGCGCCCTCATCTGTCTTGGTTAGACAGTTCCAGGCTTTCTATTGTCTCCAGTTTCCCCTTTTCATCTCTAGGAGTGCACATTTTTCCATTCTAATGCCATTTGAATGTCTGTGTCTGTAAACTTGTATTCAGCATCACATTTCCTGAGTATGTAGTTGAGTGACATCAAGGCTCAGGGAGTGTCCTTGGAAAATTCCTCTTTATTTTAATTTCAGTCAGGTGTGTCCTCCAGCTGTATGTTCTAGTCTCCATGTTTCCATCGGTTTCTTAATAAGATTAATAAACCTGTCGAGTATCTTGTACATTTTTAAGCATTCAATTATTCATGCTTGAGGGATTTTATCGTAGGAATTTTTGTAGTTAATCCATACCATGGCTATGTTCTTTTTTCTGTTTTTGACCTCCTTCAGGATCTTTTGATCAATGTAAGCAGATCTTTTCTCTTTCTGGCATAATTTTTCTTTCTTCGGGGAGCAGTCTACGATTGTTCAGGGTGTGGTAGATTTGTTCTCTCAATTATGCCGTTAGCATTTTCACATTATTGGTAAACAGATTATTGGTCTGTAGTTGCTGGGGATTGTACTCTTTTTTGGCATATTTTTGTATTAGCGTTGTCCTTCCTTTGGTCATCCACTCTTGTACGTTTGATTTATAGATGCATCCTCTCAGTTTATGCGTTAGCCTTTCATCAAGGGTTCTGATTTTTTTCAACCAGTATGTATTTATTCCATCGTGGCCTGGTGCTTTCCAGTTTGCCAGTTTTCTTAAGGTTGTCTTAATTGTTTTTCATTAATAACTGTTTCTGTTCTTTCTTCTATTTTTTGTAGTTCATATTTTATGATGTTTAACCATTTGACGGTTGTATTATTATTATTATTATTATTATTATTATTATTATTATTATTATTATTATTATTATTATTATTATTATTATTATTATTATTATTATTTATTCACTAGGAGTTCTCACATAGGTCCTCAGTGATTGCTCACCGACAACCGGTGGTATTCCCTGGAGTCTGAGTGACAACAAGTCTCCACAGATTTCTAGTATTCTCCGCCTTTTTTCGATAGCCATCGCAAATAAACTTGCAGTATCACAACAGTCGTTTACCATTGATTTCTCGCTGGTAAGGACAATTGGTCTTCTTTGGGATTTGGGTGGCAATAAGCCTCCCCAAAGTCCCAGCAGTCTCTGCACTTCCAGTGGAGGCCTGTTTGTGCTGTCCCTCCTCGGTCTTCTCATCCTCATCGACCCTATGCAAATATTTTGTGTGGTGTCAGCCTAGGCTGGTACCCTTTTTTATTTTTTAGTTTTAATTTTAAAAAAGGTTTTTGGGGTGGGGCGGGGTGCTGATGGTGTTTCTTGCTATTTCTGTTCTATTGGTTCATTTTTGTGTCGTGTCAATTGAGGCCGGTGTAATTTATTGGGGGGAGCTTATAAAGTGATGTTTCTTGCATTTTCTGTTTCTTTGTTTGTGATGTGTTCTTTCTGTGGTTTTGTTTTCATCCTGTAGTAGATTCCGTGTGACCCTTATGCGGGTTGGTTTCCGCATTCAATGATTTTTCTTAAGATTGTAGCTGTTTTGATCATTGCCGTCCTTTGTATAGTTCCAATGATCCCTTTGATTCAAATTTCTCCCAGTCTTTTTTCCAGTTTTTTTATTATTGTTCCTAGTGCTACGATTATTGGTATTATACTGACTTTCTTCATACTCCATATTTCTTTCAGTTCTCTGGCTAGTTTCGTGTATTTGCTTTGTTCTTCCGTTTCTTTGATTTTCACTCTGTGGACTGCTGGAACGGCGAAGTCTACGATTTTGCAAGATTTTTCATTCTTGTTGATTATTATAATATCCGGTCTCCTTGCTTGTATGAGTTGTCTGTTTGTATATCCATATCCAAGATGATTTTGTGTTTTTCGTTTTCCAGTACTGTTTCTGGTTTATGTTTGTACCATTTGTCTGTGTATTCGAAATTCAATTGTTTGCACAGTTCCCGGTATACTGATTTTCCCACGCAGTCATGTCTGTTCTTGTATTCTTTTTGGGCTAGTTTGCTACATTCACTTATTATATGATTTACTGTTTCATCTCTTTGTCCACACAGTCTGCATTTACTGTTTTCCTAGGTTTTTATCTATTTTAGCTTTAATGTAGTTTTTCCTAATCACATTGTTCTGTGCAGCACACAGTAAAGATTCCGTTTCTCTGTTCAAGTGTCCTTTTCTTAGCCATGTCCAGATATTGTCATTGGTTTCGTCTTTTGTCAGTCTTCTGAAGCGTCCATGTAGGTTTTTTCTTCCCACTTTTCTTTTCTTGTCGTTTTGTTTCTGGTTTCGGTGCTTCCCGAGTTGTTCGTTGGAACGGTGTCTCCTGCTGCAGTGATAAGGATTTCCGTGTGTTGAGTTATGTATGTCTCCAGCTCTTTTTTTAGTCTTCCACACAATCTTCTATACTTACCAGTCCTCCTCCCTCTCCATTTCTTTTCATGTAGAGTCTATCCGTATCGTCTTTTGGATGTAGTGCGTTGTGCATGGTCATTGATTTTCTAGTCCTTTGGTCAAGGTGCCTGAGTTCCTCTTTGGTCCAGCCTATGAATAGTCCAGAGTAACGTATTAGTGCTACTGCCCAGGTGTTTATTCCTTTTACTAGATTTCTGCTATATAATTTCGTTTCTAAGAATTTTCTTATGGTTCGTAAATATTCTTTTCCGATCTTCTCTTTCATTTCTGTAGATTTGATGGTGTCTGCTTCCAGAATTCCAAGATATTTGTAGCTATCCTGTTCGCCTAGCGCCCTTATTTCCTCTTAGTTGGAGAGTTCCATGCCCTCTGTTGTCTCCAGTTTTCCTTTTTTTTATTTCTAGTAGTGCGCATTTTTCCATTCCGAATTCCATTTGGATGTCCTGACTGAAGATTCTGGTCTTTTCCAGTTCCTTTTTGCAAATATTTTCAGGTCATCCATGTACATCAGGTGGTTTACTCTTAGTTCTGTGTCTTTAAACTTGTATCCGGCATCACATTTTCTGAGTATGTAGTATAGTGGCATCATAGCTATTATAAACAGTAGCGCTGATAGGGAGTCTCATTGGAAAATGCCTCTCTGTATTTTTATCTCAGTCATGTGTTGTTCTCCGGCTGTCCATTCCAGTCTCTATGTTCCCATTGCTTTCTTAATAAGATTTATCATTCTTTCGGGTACTTTGTATATTTTCAAACATTCAATTATCCATGCTTGAGAGATTCTGCCGTAAGCTTTTTGGTAATAAATCCATGCCATGGATATGTTCTTTTTTTCTGTTTTTTTACCTCCTTCAGGATCTTTTGATCGATGTATAAGAGGTCATTATTATTATTATTATTATTATTATTATTATTATTATTATTATTATTATTATTATTATTATTATTATTATTATTATTAATAATAATAATAATAATAATAATAATAATAATAATAATAATAATAATAATAATAATAATAATAATAATGTTTACTTACAAACAGTCTCGTTTAGCCTAGGCAGGTTGGTGGAAATGCCTAAACCGGAAGTCTAGTGGCTCTATATTTCCGGTTTGATAATTTCCATAAGTCTATCTACGCTAAACGAGAAAGACACACATGTCTGGAGTTTTAAAGCCCATAATGTTTTCCTATTTTCAGGAGTAACAAACGGACGAAACCTGGGTGTCTCCATCGGACTTAGTGATGAATAATATTTAAATAAAATAATAAATATTAGCTCTTGTATAACTTAAAATCGAAAACTTTTTTTTTCTACGAACACATAAACTTTATATACTAGATAAATACCCGTCTCAGGGTGGGTAAAAATGATTCCCCGAGCAAAGGTTTTGCCCTTCTTTTATGTGCACTTACGAGGATTAAGATTAAAGTATAATAATACTAAACCTTATGTCTAGTTATACTTATTCGAATTTTGATTAAAATGCATTACACGATTTTGATTCTAGAAAATGTCTAAAAATTGAAGGCTTTAGCTTGAGGTATCTTTAAAAGGAATTTAATTTAAGGGATTCTTTCTTTATGATGTCTAATGACAATTGATGAAATTCAATGCAATGACAGTGGATGAAATTCAATGTAATGACAATGGATGAAATTCAATGCAATGACAATGGATGAAATTCAATGCAATGACAATGGATGAAATTCAATGCAATGATAATGGATGAAATTCAATGCAATGACAATGGATGAAATTCAATGCAATGACAATGGATGAAATTACATGCAATGACAATGGATGAAATTCAATGCAATGATAATGGATGAAATTCAATGCAATGACAATTGATGAAATTCAATTCAAATCTTAAACGTTTAAAGATTCAAATGGGAGGTTGTGCTTAACAATCATTGGAACTCCTTGAAACTTAAATAAACAATCCTTCAAACTCAAACCTTAAACCTTCAAACATTCAAACCATAAATTTTGTGAACATTTATGAATTGATATTTGATACCGATTGTTCAAATTTCACACAAATAGGAGCTATATGAATTTCCTTCAACTTGTTTACTCTCTTTACATGAAACTAAAGTAAACTAAACATAACCCACATTATGGCTAGCAGCTGTGTTCCCAAATTTATAATGATCAGTTAATTAGTTTAATATTGAATCCTGTCCATATAAATACATAAAAATATAAACATACCTAATTTTACAAATATACAAGTAGACCACCCGTCACAGGACAAGTATAAGGAATAGCTATAGCATTTGTTTTAAATTTTACTCTTTTTTCTTTCTTTAAAGCTATTGTACAGTTTCAGTGGCACCCCTTAAATTGTTATGATTACAAAGCAAATAAATACATTATGTCCCCACGTTACTCACCATGTTGCCTATAATACATATTCCATAATTTATTATAATAAATTCAATAGTTTAGGATTTTACCAAGCGGATACCTATCATTGACGTTTACGTGCGTGCACTGATCTATTTAAAAATGTATAGAGCAATTCTTTTCTCAATTAATCTGTTTGTACCTAACTTATTTTAAAAGCTTTTGCAGACGGATGCGAGTTTCAGTTGGCGCCATCCCCTTAAATGGTAATGTTTACAAAAAATAATGATGGGGTGTTCCTCACCGGGTCACTGAGAATATATATTCCAAAATTATCAATAGTCGGTTCATAATATATATATATATATATATATATATATTATAATATAAAATGAAGTAATAAAATAAGGTGTCAATCAAATTTTATTAGAATTCAAAGTTCAAGCAAAGTATCTTAAAGTCCTTAGCTCATGAGTTGTCAAGAATTGTCATATTTGGCTGAATCGCGGAAGAACGAAGTTTAATTATTTTTTCGCTCGGGTTGGAAGATATGACCGGGTTTACTGACTCAATTCAATCTTATTTTTGTTCAATTCGGATTTAACGGACTCTCTAAATAACAAATGAACTTTGATTTGATTTGGGTTGCCCAGATCAAGACTTTGGAATTATAAGTGAGTTTATTGAACTTACCATATTATTTGATTTGATTTATTTATCGTTGTAATAATTAACATAAACATTGGATACTTTTCACTTCATCGATTGTTGACGCATTTCGCGACTGGATAACTTTGTCAGCTTTTTCAGTTTCTCGTATTTGGACTGGTACTTCATCACCTGGATTAATCTTCAGTCAACCCTCTGGATGTCTTTCCTGATTATGTTTTTCAAATTGTATGACTTTGATGGATTATATAGATTTAACCAAAAAGTATGTTTTTGGGTTGATATATTTGATGTTATATATTTTTATGTATTTTTGTATATATTTTTATATATTTTCAAATTTAATTTTATTACCTGTAGTAGTATAACTGCGGTAATGGTCCTCTGAAGAGAAGAATTATCTTTGAAAACTCATGAGCTAAGGACTTTAAGATACTTTGCTTGAACTTTGAATTCTAATAAAATTTGATTGACAGCTTATTTTATTACTTCATTTTATATTATAATATTAATGCTCTATCCAGTATATTGAGCTTCAGTTTTTATCCGGATGTTTTAACTAATCATAAGATATTAGTTGACGCTTATATCTTTTGTTGGATTGCTTCATATATATATATATATATATATATATATATATATATATATATATGCAACCCTAAATGTTAACATTTACAACAAAAAATAATCATAATATTCCTATGTTACTCACCGTGTTGCCTAGAATATACAGGGTGTTTCAAAAGTCTTGGGAACATAACGATTTTTAATAACTCAAAAACTATTAGGAGTTGAAAAATGAAATTGGTACCGTTGGAAAGGTTAAAGTTTCAAGTTTTGTGGGGAATCTTCAAAGTTGCTCAATATGAGCACCATCCGTCACACGGCAGACATCTAGTTGATAGTCCATTTCCTGCCAAACGCGTTCCAGCATCTTGACGTCAATGGTTCCCACAACTGCCGTTACTCGAGCCTTTAGTTCGTCAATATCTCTTGGAAATGGCGGCACATAGACTTGTTGCTTGACAAAGCCCCAAAGGAAAAAGTCACACGGGGTAAGATCTGGAGACCTAGGAGGCCAGGGCATGAGAACGTCATCACCTCGCCCAGATCTCCCAATCCATCTACCAGGCAGCCTTGTGTTAAGACTCCAGTGTGGTGGTGCACCATCTTGTTGAAAAATGAAGTCATCAGATTCTGCTTGTTCCAACTGAGCCATTAACCAGTCTTCCAGCATGTTGAGATAGGATTCACCAGTGATAGTTGCCTCTTCAAAGAAGAACGGTCCATAGACACCTTTCTTGGAAATTGCACAAAACACGTTCACTTTTGGTGAATCTCGCTCGTGCTCAAGAAGTTCATGAGGATTCTCAGTACCCCATATGCGAGTGTTATGCTTGTTAACTTTGCCATTCAGATGGAAGGTCGCCTCATCGCTAAAAACAAGCCGGTCATCAAACCAACTTCTCTTGCATTGCAATGCAAAAGTCACGGCGAAGTGGCTTATCAGTGTCCTTCAACTTTTGGACCAACTTGAGCTTGTAAGGTACCATTTGCAGTCGTTTCCTTAAGACACGCCAGACAGTTGCTGGAGCAAGCTGAAGTTCCCTGCTGGCTCTTCTCACTGATTTACGGGGGCTCCGCTGAAAGGCTGTCCGAACTTGCTCAACTTCATCTTCTGAAGTTGAAGGGCGACCTGTTCGCTTACTTGGGCACAAACACCCATCTTTCACAAATTTAGCATGCCATCTGACAATGGATTTCCTTTCAGGGGCTTCTTTTTTAAATTTCCTGCGAAATGCACGCTGAACACATGTCCACGATTCAGTCTTTGCAAATTGGAGGACGCAAAATGCCTTGTCTTGTTTAGAGAACGCCATTACTGCACCTGGAAAGATAACACGAAAATCATTAGTATGACCAAAAACTTGATTAAGCAAGCTTTAAAATGGCACCAGTTTCATTTTTCTACCTGGAATAGTTCATGAGATATACGCATTTGTAATGTTCCCAAGACTTTTGAAACACCCTGTATATTCCATAATGATTCGTTCATTAATTAACAAGATTACACTCTTACCCCCTACACACACACACACACACACACACACACACACACACACACACACACATATATATATATATATATATATATATATATATATATATATATATATATATATATATATATATATATGTATGGTCTAACATAAATAATCTTATTTTCGAGTGTTGTCCCCCTTTGGACTCATCAGTAGAATATATCCGAACTCAGGATTCGTCGAAACCCTAGTCAATTGCATGCGAGACGAGTACTTTTCCACCTGGGCCTCCACGCCACATACAATATATATATATATATATATATATATATATATATATATATATATATATATATATATATATATAAATATGTATATATGCATATATACATATATATATATATATATATATTACTTTACTTTATATATATATATGTGTGTGTGCCTATTTGCTCAGAGTCTTTTATTAATAACGAAAAAGAAGAAGAAGAAGAAGAAGAAGAAGAAGAAGAAGAAGCAGATGCAACCCCTTTTGTTTTGGTATTAAAATTAAAATAAAATTTTAATTTCGGTGAGGAAGTTAAATATTTGAAATTTCTATTTTTTAATTTTTACAATCTACGCTTTTTCGTATTCACACACACATACACGCATATACACATACTAATTTATATATATATATATATATATATATATATATATATATATATATATATATATATATATTCTTTCCAAATATCATCTGAGGTAAGGATTAGATTTTCATTCTGCCTGATGAGATCTCAGTTTCTAACAGCTGTTGATCGATTACATCAACGTGCAGGTTTCGCAGATGTTGTACATGTCTGTATAGATAAAAATAATCATACATATAAACGCTCTATCTGATATTGAGCACGTTTTATAAGCCCGCTTGAAATTCTTTGGATTGTTATCCTGTGGATGTTTACTTTACCTGGATTACTAGACGAACTATTAATGAATGCTATTTCTTTGTTAACCACTGTTTGTTTATGGTCTTTGGGACTGATCTCGAATTCGTCTTTTATCGGATAACATGGGCACCTGTTTTTGGCATTGTACGAACCACAATATTGAAATATAAAAAACCTAACAGCTCCTTGCCAAATATTTGACCATAAAATAGACCCTAATTTAAAGTCTCAAGCGCAGAGAAAAGATCGTTCTAGCAAGAATAGAAACGTGATTCTTATATAAATGAAGAGGAATTAACTAATTAGTAATTCTTTTTCTACAGACTTTGAAAATGAAAATAAAGTAGAAGCACCGAAATCCGTGTGGTGATTCGGTTATTGAAAAGGCCAGTCTCCTTAGGCGAAGCGATATGCTTACCGAACAGATGCTTGTAGAGAACAGATGCTGGTAGAGAACCGATGCTTGTAGAGAACAGATGTTTGTAGAGAACAGATGCTCGTAGAGTACAGATGCTTGTAGAGAACAGATGCTTGTAGAGAACAGATGCTTGTAGAGAACAGATGATTGCAGAGAACAGATGCTGATAGAGAACAGATGCTTGTAGAGAACAGATGCTTGTAGAGAACAGATGCTGGTAGAGAACAGATGCTGGTAGAGAACAGATGCTTGTAGAGAACAGATGCTGGTAGAGAACAGATGCTTGTAGAGAACAGATGCTGGTAGAGAACAGATGCTTGTAGAGAACAGATGCTGGTAGAGAACAGATGCTTGTAGAGAACAGATGCTCGTAGAGTACAGATGCTTGTAGAGAACAGATGCTTGTAGAGAAAAGATGCTTGCAGAGAACAGATGCTTGTAGAGAACAGATGCTCGTAGAGAACAGATGTTCGTAGAGAACAGATGCTTGTAGAGAACAGATGTTTGTAGAGAACATATGCTCGTAGAGAACATATGCTCGTAGAGAACAGATGCTTGTAGAGAACAGATGCTGGTAGAGAACAGATACTTGTAGAGAACAGATGATCGTAGAGAACAGATGCTGGTAGAGAACAGATGTTTGTAGAGAACAGATGCTCGTAGAGAACAGATGCGTGTAAACGCCTGACATCGTCCACATTTAAATACTAGTTTTTCTAACCCTAACCCTTACCATATATATTTAATAATGGTTAAATGTAAGATTTACTATTTTTGACAAACTATCCGTGTGTGGAACACAATACAGCTGACTACAACGTGATCGTTTTCAAGTCCAATGTAAACAAAATCTTGTTAATCCGACCTCTTGGCGGATCAAATTCTCCAAATTTTCGACATCATTACCAATCATCACGGCGTTATCAAACCGTCCATCTGGCACTCATTAAACCTTATCCTCGAATGGCCTTTGGGCCTTGATAAGTGGTGACTCTTTAGTAAAAGAAGACATCAAAAAGTTTAGTATATGTTTTGTTCTCGATCAGAGAAGGAGAAATCCTTCTTGACTAGGGCAATTTTAATTTTCGTCTCAACTAGAGTGCCCCTTTTTGAGAGCTGGATATATCCCCACAAAAAAAGACCGACTTTCTGTCTAACTTTGCCCTCGTGTGTACGCAGGTAACTAGGGACTCTGCTTTGACGTTCGGGCTAAAATCTAACTGGAGTATGGTTTCGCTCGGTCATAGCAGGTTATCTTCCCAGGCATTACATCCTTCTTCAGACTATGGTTTATTGCCGGTTGCCTGGGGCACCCGTGTCAGGAAAATCTTATGCATCAAATCCAGACCATTCTTATGATAATCGTTTGAAAAGGGGGCTAGATTTTTCACATTAAAAACGACACATGTCGCAACCGCTCCCCGTGAGTGGAGTAAGGTAAATATTACTTAGTCTTCGCGCTAGATTTAAAGTGTGGTACCTGTTCCGCCCTCGTCAGAAGGAGAGATATTCTCCTCGGCTGATGCAATTTTTATTTCGTCCCAATCCACAATTCCCCACTTGGGGGAGCTGAATTTTTCCGACATTAAAAATCGACCGTGTTTAAATGTGTCCTCGTTGGGGGGAGTGGGGCAAGTCAATAGGAATAATTGCATATCTTTCTCTGACAATCTCAATCTACCCGCCTCTACACTGCGACTATTTCAATCGCTCCTTTCTTTCCTTCTCCCGTGTGTTACCCCCTACACTATTTCTGTGCGAGCAGAGTCGAGCAGAAACGGCGTCTGCTGGATACATTAGGTACACATGACGACAGACATGGTAATTTGTTGGTTAAATTGATACAGTTTAGACATGACGATATGTATCGCACGGGCGGTCATAACACACTTCCGCTTGTCAGAAGAGACATGCATCAAACGTCATTGCAGTTTATAAACGACCATATGCATTACATGCGCGAGCGCACACACTCATTAATATATATATATATATATATATATATATATATATATATATATATATATATATATATATAACGTCACGTTCTTTATAACGATGCCATCCTCCCACGCATTAATTCCTCCTTTGGGGTGTGTTGACTTTCTCCTGAGGCGTTCTCGTTCCTGACGGAGTGCCAACAGAACTATATAAGTTATTTTTGCCAGTACAGGGCGCCCTTTTGGGGGGTAGTTAGATTACCCACATTAAAAATCGACCTTCTTTGAAAAGTTGCATTCCTAGGACATCAAACAGAAAAAGACATACAACGCAAGATTATATATACATATGTGGAAATAATGATAGAATAGAGAAAGATTTGCTAAAATGAAAGATTTGCAGCATAAAATAGTTTTTACTAAAATTACATTAAATAACTCGAATAGGGTTGATATGCCGTAAAATAAGCGAAAAACGAAAAAAATCTAAAACCGAATTCGTAATTGCCCTTGATTGACTGTAATGAAACGTAGAGGTTTTTAATACATAAATCATTATCTTGGCCTGCCTTAAACGCGTAGAGGTTTCCAATTCAAAGGAAAAAAAAGAACAACAAAAAGTACCCGAAGGGAAGGCGGGAACGATGTTTAGCCTTATCTTTAAATTCGACTGTAAACACGTACAGGTCAAAGGTCGATGTCTAATTACCTTCCTTACCTTTCGCTACCTCTGACCTTTCTCCCTAAATTATAACAATTTAGACTTTCTTAATGAACGGCTCTGATAAGGAATCTCGTCGCTTAAAAGAAGAAAAACAAGACAGCTTATATTTGAAAGTCATAGATAAAAAGACAGGATAGCCGGATATGTTGTATATGTCTCTTGCTTGTTGCAATATATGTTTTACAACCCCGAGTTTAAGCCGTTATGAGCCAGGTCAGTAGTTTGATGGGTGACATTTCGAGATAATTCAAGGTGCTGTTAAGTAGGAAAGAGAAAGCGGGGTAACGTTGTTGTTCTTAAAATCAGTTATTTCTTTCAAATTGGCTTTGTTTCAATCCTCCTTACTTCAAATGTTCTCAATGGTCTTACGTATCTTTCTGTATAGTGACTCGCCAGCATGCTTGCTCGCTATCGTCGCCGTCGTGCTGGGCCGCATCTCGTAGCCAAACTCGCCGTCATCGTGATCGTCTAGGTATGTAATTAAAACTTTTCATGAACGGATAGGAGAAAGGCACAAAGCAACAGAAAGTTGATTGTCGTTTATTTTCGAGGAGATTTTCTCGTCATAATTAGAAAGCTCCACATTCATTAAATTGGAGAGAGAGGTCAATCGTTCTTCCTACTTGGGAAGGAAGAGAGCATTACCAGTCGCTATTAACTCTTTTAGGAATAAAATTCCTATTTTTCTTTTTCTGAATTACATCTTGCGTTTTGCATCCGTGCACAACGCCCCCAAAATACAGACTGCCTAAAAAATTATTTATTTTCTCGTTCCCACGATTGTGACGTAATTGCCTCAAATGGAGACTATGAACCTGTTACCACGCACCTATTAATCCATAGATAAATGAGGGTGTCAGAGTTCAGGCATGTTTATATTTTCAGTCCGAGAGCGAACTTGTTCCCCAGATTTTCGGGTTAAGATTTGCACTGGTTCACATCGATACCAAATCCTTACTAGTTAATGTAATCGTTCACATACATACACCCATTATGTAACATCAGTGTCACGAGACAAGTGCTTAGACAAACGTGTCAGAATGCATCTAGTTAATCCTTTCATGCATGATGGTTTACAGAAATTCTACGTACCTGATCTAACTTATTCTTTAAACCACGTACTTTTGAGGTGAGCTGACTTTCGAAAAGGCCCGTAACGACTAATAATAGAAGCAAACGTACCTGAACTAACTTGTTCTTTGAACCACGTGCCTTAGAGTTGAGCTGACTTTCGAAAAGGCCCGTAACGACTAATAATGGAGGCAAACGTATCTGATCTAACTTTTTCTTTGAACCACGTGCCTTAGAGTTGAGCTGACTTTCGAAAAGGCCTGTAACGACTAATAATGAAAACCAAACATATTCTTCGATGTCCCTTACTCTCACAAAAACAAATTCATGATAATTAATGACAACTTTTTTATTTGTTCTTGTGGAACAACTGTATGCATTAAAAGTTTGATAGACTAAGGTTGACTCCCTACTTTTTTTTAGGGGGTTCGGACTAACTTGCTTAACTTACTTTTTGTAAATAAATAATTCGAAGTGTAGTTACCTAGCTGTCCAAAGTCAGAAGATGGGAAAACGCTGTCACAGTTACCGACACATACCCTGGGCAGAATATTCCCGGATGTCGGGGTATGATAATAGATTTTCATAAACAAAACTGCATTCCAACGATAGAGCATATTTAAGTAGGGCAGCCCCGAGAATATATGTGGGATGGTGGTCATTGCTAGCGCAATAGTGATGAACAAATGATGAAAGAGAAGAGGGAACAGGGCTTGAATGAATAGGTCAGAATGCGTCTAGTTAAAAGTAGGATGATCAACGACCGCTCCTCAATCCCTACACTTTTAATGGCCTTGTACCTAATTTGTTCAACTGTATTTTTTAGCTGGAAAATAATTCAAAGTGTAGTATCCGTTCGGTTGCGTGAGGGGCAGTAGAATGAAACAAATATTTTTTGTTCTAATCTAGAGTTCGTCCTTTTTAAGGAGCTGGATTGTCCCCACGTTAAAAACAAGTCTTGTGTCTAGTTTTGCTCTCGTAGGGAGGCAAGTAAATAAAGACAATGGGTATGTTATGTTCATGTTCTGTCGTCGCTATAAACTAATTTTCACTAATATTTTTAGGAACCCTCTTCTTTACTCACCACGTGGACTTTACGCATTCGTTCCATATACTAACATTTTAGAAAAATATGAAACAGAATATCTAATGACTAAAACATTGAACGAAAATCATATGTGTGAACATTCAAAAAGTATTTCAGAAAAAAAGAGTGGCATATTTTATAACAAATCGAATCAAAATTCTGCAATAAGCTCACGAAGATCGTGCCTCAGGATGGTATGGTCTGCATGAAGTCCTCCACGTTGATCGTAGCTATTAGTGATATCTTTAAGATTGCATATTGTTACACCAAACATTCAGTACAGCAAGGCCTCTTGGTTACATACGAAGTCGGGAAAAGTTTAGCCCAGAAACACAAACAAATGGCGATTGCAAATGCGCATAGACAACGTTTTTATATTCCATAGATTCAGGACTCCACGTCAGACACGTCTTTGCTTTCAACAGACGCAGAGGACACGACGACCAGATAACGACGGATTCTGATGTTCACTCCTCCTGGGTCTCAGCTGTGTAAGCTCAGTGTACTTGATGTCGTCGTATTGTAATTGTTACTTTATTTCTAATTAAGTCACGGCCGCCGTTGCGTTCATAAAAGGATAAACGCTGACGAAGGCGGGACTAAAGATGGAAGATAAAGCTGAGAGGCAACGTCTGACTCTCGAGGCTAAAACGATTTCGGAAAAAAGAAGGATAAGACGTAGATTGAACGGTTATAAGAACCAAATGTTTGTTTTCTTTCTTTTCGTATCTCTCCCGTCTCTGTCCCCTACGCCATCCGACTGTCGTAAATCGGTTCTCCGGGTCTCATAAAATGCGTTCTAAATAAGACGTATGTCACGCCCTCTTCCTTTGGTTAGGATAAAGAAAAACTCTCTCCTCCATCGCGGAAGTGACAACGGAATAGACACAGAAACAAGACAACAAAATGTATTATCTAGGATGCGTTAATCCTCTTAGGGCGGATCTCCCCTTTTAATTATCTTCTCAATTCAACTCTTAAAACCCACTGAATAGAACATTTACACCATGAAAACAATGTAAAAATACAAATAAGATTCTGTTAAATATCTCATCCGATGGTTCCCAAAACCTTTCCTCTTAAATATTTCTTTATCATTCTTTTTGAATTCATCTAATTTTATCTTAAAATATCCCACGTTATTACTGTTTTTGCTCTGATCTGGGAACTTTTTCGAAAAAAAAAAATTACTCTATTAGCAAAAACAATCAATTGGTTAATATATCTAGTTTTTTTAAATCTGCTTTGACAATAACTTTTCCGACCAAGAAGAAATATTGACTGAAGTTAATAGATAGCATGTGGGTCTTATTTTCATTCATATCAAATATTACCTCCCTTCCAGTGTTTGTGGATAGACACAGTTAACTAACCCCCCTTTCACAGAAAAAAACATTCCTCGCCTCTTCGAAAATAAGTTGCTACAAGTATGTTCTTTCGTAGTTTTGGAATAATACGGATGTTTAAATATTCATTATTATTTATTGTACACCCAGCATCAGAAATGGCAAAAACAAAATTATGCTTCGCCAGTGTTCGCACTAATATTTATATAAAATCATAGAATTGCGTTTGTAATTTAATTTTTTATATATCAATTAATTTTGTTATCTCTGATGATCTAAAAAAGAAAGAAATAACCGCCGCTGACGTTCTATTTAGAGTGGAGGATTTTTTCTGAATTCATTTCAGACGGTGTGGATTGTCTGACTTGCAATGTAAGTCTTCATAATACGTTTGTTTTTGTCAAGAGGATAATTAGGAACTGAAATATCGCGAGTTCAAAGAAAAGGAAAAAATATAAACGTTGACTTTGTTTTGTTTATGCCCTTCCTTTAAAATGTCCTCCTTTGATTATTTCGTGGTAAGGGGGTTAGGGTTAGTGTTAGGTTTAGAGTTAAGGTTAGAATAAATTACGCCGGACCTTTTAACATCAAAAGACATTAGCAGAACTCAAAATTGAAATCAACTAATATCTGTTCTACACAAAAAAAGATTTTGATGTTGGTGAATTCCTCTTTATTTTTGTGGGCCCTGTCTAGACATGTGTTCGGTAAAAAATAAGGTTAGGCCGTTTAAAATGCAGAATAATGCCACTGTGGAACGCATCGCGGAATGGTGAACAGTTATCTATGTAAGTTTATGTGGAGGCAGTAATATAAAGGAAACGATATTTTTATGCAGATACTCAATGGCATGAATGGATGTAAGTAATCAACTGTTTTTGAATACATCCCCGCATTTCGTCTATTTGGAGAGAGTATTTTTCTATAAAAGATCTCATTGCTAAACACAAAGTTTGTGGAAGTACCTAAGTATTTCCTAGCACACGATGGTTAGCTCTAATCAGTGATTAATCCCCGAAGCGTTTTTTATGGAAATCGCTTCAGACAAAGCATGAAGCCACTTGATGTAAGGATCTAACACAATTCTACTTCAAGGTCAAAATCTAGTCAACGATAAGTGTGATATGGATAGATTCCGACCCAGAAAACAGCAATTATTCCCTCTTTGTCAGAAACATCGCTTATAGAATGTGAGGACTAAAGGACCAAATAAGAGAATTGAGAGTTACAAGGCTGCCAAAAGTAAACCCATGGTCCACATTTTACTTTCCTTGGTGGACAAGTCGGTAATAGACTGAAGATTATTTGCATAAGGATTATGAATTTTATTAACGATTTAATGGGTGGGTTGCATTTTTAGGGGTCAAATGTAAAATAACCTTTGACACCCGTGAAATAATATTCTAACGATCCATCTAATCGTTCCATTTGTCTCAAATGCAACGATCCATCTAATCGTTCCATTCGTCTCAAATGCAATAGACACTAGGCTCGTTTGATGTTAATGTCTTATAAAAAGCAAATCCCAAATCGTATTCTTAATTCACCCTGCTTTGTGTGTGAACGATTTTTTTAAGAATCAATACAAACTGAAAACAACCGCGTCTTTTTCATTGAGTTTTTTACCAAATTAGATTTCGTTAAGAGATTAGAATTCTATTTCATTAAGTTATTCAAATATATAAAATAAAGCCAGTTTATTTTCCGTTGGTTTTGTATTTAAGAGAATAGAATGTCACTATTTAATTATGTTTCGGCACAAACATTTGCTTTTAATTTCAGCATGTTCTTAAAATTAATTTTATCGATTACATATTTAATGTTACTGATATTTTATTTTTGATCCACAATATTTAGGCGAAGGGGGAGGAGCTTTTCTGTCGAAGAAAATGTACTAATACTTAAATGTACTCATGACTAAAAGTAAACACAGTTAGTAAAAGATATCTTTTTCGCAATTCACCGGTATTAATTCATATTTCAAGGGTTTTGGTTGGCTAATCGACATAGATTAACCAATCGCTGCGTTTATTATAAATTACAGAAATGGTAGTGGCAGGAATGTAATAGCGGACGTTTACGGCAAATAATCGAGCTTATTTTATTTAAAGGTATATTTATTGAATTGATTTTATAGAAAATGACAACAATAATATAAACGTAATAACATTCATATTTAAAAATGTTCAGTACTTATTGTTGGTACGATTAATCTAAATCAGAATCAGAAATCTAAAAAATCGGAACTTTTAAAGGATCGGAATTAAAAAAAAATGTCCCTAGTTTCCGATGCGAAAAACGATTCTTTTAATTGTTTTTTTGTGTTGGTTTGTTTTTGTTTAAAACTTTATATTCCTTTGCTGGTATAATGATAAAATGATAAATATTTATAATTTTAAACTACTAGTAAAATTAAAAGTGTAATTCTACGTTAGCGAAAATATATGTTTGTATGACATGGGTTGTTACGGTAATTCGAAAATTTAAAAAATATCAAAAAACACTAACCATATAGTTAAATATCTAGAAATTAAAATTATTATTATTATCATCATCATTATTATTATTATTATTATTAACATTATTATTATCATTATTATTATTATTATTATTATTATTATTATTATTATTATTATCATTATTATTATTATTGTTATTATTATCATTATTATTATTGTTATTATTGTTATTATTATTATTATTATCATCATTATTATTATTATTATTATTATTATTATTATTTACTCACTAGGAGTTCTCACACAGGTCATCAGTGATTGCTCACCGACAACCTGTGGTATTCCCTGGAGTCTGAGTGACAAGTCTCCCCAGATTTCCAGTATTCTCCACCTCTTTTCGATAGCCACTGCAAATAAACTTGCAGTATCAACACAGCTGTTTACCATTGATTTCTCGCTGGTAAGGACCATTGGTCTTCTCTGGTATTTGGGTTACAATAAGCCTCCCTGAGGTCACAGCAGTCTCTGCACTTCCAGTGGAGGTCTGGTTTGTGCTGTCCCTCCTCGGTCTTCTCATCCTCCTTGACCCTGTGCAAATATTTTGTGTGGTGTCAGCCTAGACTGGTACCATTTGTTTTTTGTTTTTTTGTTTGTTATTCTTTATTTATTTATTTATTTATTTCTGAGCTGATGGTGTTTCTTGCTATTTCTGTTTATTGGTTCATTTTTGTGTCGTGTCAGTTGAGGCCGGTGTAATTTATTGAAGGGGGGGAGCTTATAAAGTGATGTTTCTTGCATTTCGATTCTTTTGTTTGTGATGTGTTCTTTCTGTGTTTTTTTCTTCCTGTAGTAGATTCTGTGTGACCATTCGTAGCTTATGCGGGTTGGTTTCCGCATTCAATGATTTTTCTTAAGAGTGTAGCTGTTTTGATCATTGCCGTCCTTTGTATAGTTCCAATGATCCCTTTGATTCCAATTTCTCCCAGTCTTTTTTCTAGTTTTGGGGGGATTGTTTCTAGTGCTCCTACGATGATTGGTATTATACTGACTTTCTTCATGCTCCATATTCATTTCAGTTCTCTGGCTAGTTCTGTGTATTTGCTTCGTTTTTCCGTTACTTTGATCTTCACTCTGTTATTTGCTGGAACGGCGAAGTCTACGATTTTGCAAACTTTTTCTTTCTTGTTGATTATTATAACATCCGGTCTCCTTGTTTGTATGAGTTTATCTGTTTGTATATCCATATCCGAGATGATTTTGTGTTTTTCGTTTTCCAGTACTATTTCTGGTTTATGTTTGTACCATTTGTCTGCGTATTCGAAATTCAATTGTTTGCACAGTTCACGATGTACTGCTTTCCCCACACAGTCATGTATGTTCGTGTATTCTTTTGGGGCTAGTTTGCTACATTCACTTATTATATGATTTACTGTTTCATCTCTTTGTCCACACAGTCTGCATTTACTGTTTTCCTGGGTTTTATCTATTTTAGCTTTAATGTAGTTCGTTTTTTCTATTCAAGTGTCCTTTTCTTAGCCATGCCCAGCTATTTTCATTGGTGTGTTCTTTTGTCAGTCTTCTGGAGCGTCCATGTAGGTTTTTTCTTCCCACTTTTCTTTTCTTGTATTGTTTCTGGTGTTGGTGCTCCCGAGTTGTTCGATGGAACGGTGTCTCTTGCTGCAGTGATAAGGATTTTCATGTGTTGAGTTATGTATTTCTCCACCTCTTTATTGCGTCTTCAACACAATCTTCTATACTTACCAGTCCTCTTCCCCTTTCGTTTCTTTTCATGTAGAGTCTGTCCGTATCGTCTTTTGGATGTAGTGCGTTGTGCATGGTCATTGATTTTCTAGTCCTCTGGTCAAGATGCCTGAGTTTCTCTTTGGTCCAGTCAGAGTATCTTATTAGTGCTACTGCCCAGGTGTTTATTCCTGTTACTAGATTATTATTATTATTATTATTATTATTATTATTATTATTATTATTATTATTATTATTATTATTATTATTTACCCACTAAAGATTCTCACACGAATCACTATCAGTCATTGCTCATTATTAATAACAAAGGATGTCCTTGGAGTCTGAGTGACATGTCTCTGCAGAGTTCCAGCATCTGTCTCTCTCTCTTTCTCTCTCTCTCTCTCTCTCTCTCTCTCTCTGGACCACATGTGTAACCTTTACATCTCAATGAATTAATATCTGTTCCACAACAAGAGAGGCTATGATATTAGAGAATTATTCTCTACTTTGTCTGGTTAGGGTAGAATTCGAGTTAGGGTTACGATTTTGTTGGGTTTAGGGTTAGAATTAAGTTGTTTAAAATGCAGAATAAATACCATAGTGGAATGCATCGCGGAATGGTCGATAATTATCTGTGTACGTTTACAAAAAGGCAGACATATAAGGGAAACGATCTTTTTATGCAAATAATCGATGACATGACTTGATTCCATATCTTGAGCAAATAATAAACGTTTTTCTCTTGGTACTACAACCCTGTCTGTTTTGAGGATGGATGAAGTGTTTTGGGCGGGGCTTTTATACAAAAGATCTCATCGCTAAACGCGCAGACTAAATGGACGCGTCATAAGAATATCAGTTAAGTTTCGTCGAATAAAAAGACGGTATTTTTTCAACGGGTCACAACGAAGTTCGTGGAAGTACCTTACTAATTTTATACGCACGATGGTGAGTTCTTATCAGCGGTTATCTACCGAGAGCAGAATTTGAAAAGCATATGCAAAAATGTTCTCGGGACAGCGAAGAAAGATTTTTAGGGGAGATCAGAGATCGGATGTTCGCGATAAAAAAATATGAACTTAATTGGATTCACAGATTTTTGAAAATTATTAATGGCGGATAGGGACGATGGAAAGATGAGGGAAAGAAAAATGTCGTTCTTTGCCCGTGGGTGGGGCTGAAGCTGATTTGTTTTTCGTTTTCATTGATATGAATAAGATATGTTATTTTTAAGGTGTATGATTTTTTATTTCAATCTGAAAGCACTTTTATTCGCGCCATGACTAAACTAAAAATACAATTAAGTAAAACCATTCCTTTTTTCTTTTCATTCAAAAATGTTACTTTACTATCCTATAGACGAGACGAGGCAGCGACGAGAATTATGATTTTATGTAAGGAATCCTTATTTAGTGTTTCAAACTTTTTACCACCTAAAATTAAATTGGAATTACATACGTTGTTAATATATACTTAACTATATATTATAAAACGTATTTTCAACTTTACATGGACAAGAAGAATCCATGTAAGAATAATAAAAAAAGTAGTTGAGATCAATTTTTAAACGAATGAAACTAACTAAATAATGGGTATAACTCGCATTTCATATTTCATAATGCGATATATATATATACGAGGCCTGTCTAACAGGTATCCGACCTTAGACCGGAAAAAAATATTTCAAATACTTGACGGGGTTGGCACCCTAATCCCCTTCAAAGTAGACCCCTTGTGCTTGCATACACTTAGCCCACCGATCCATCCACTGCCGGAACACACATCTGGAAGTCTTCTTTTGGAATGGTGTTCATCTCCGCCGTCGCGTTCCGCATTATTTCTTCTCTCGTCTACAAAACGGGAACTTTTCAGTGGCGTCCTTAATTTTCGAAACAACCAGAAGTCGTAAGGAGCCATGTCTGGAGAGTAGGGAGGTTGACGAACGACTGGTATTCCGAGTTTTGCCAAGAAATGTTGGATCAATTGGTATGGATGTGCGGGGGCGGTGTCGTGATGCAGTTGCCGGTATTTTGTCGTCCACATGTCTGATCTTTTACGCCGAACTGCGTCACGGAGACGCCGGAGAACATCTTGATAGTACTCATTTGTAACGGTTTGTCTTTCCGGTGCGTATTCGTGATGCACAATTCCGCGGATATCAAAGAAGACAGTCAGTATAACCTTGATTTTGCTTCGCACCTGTCGCGATTTTCTTGGCCTTGGAGACTCAGGATGCTTCCATTGCGACGACTGTCTTTTTGTTTCTGGGTCGTACCCTACACCCATGACTCATCTCCAGTTATCACGGTGTTCAGAAACCCAGGATAGGTGTTAGCGGTTTCCAGAAGGTCCTGTGCAACTTGAAAACAGAGATCCTTTAGTTCTTTCGACAACAACTTGTTCACAAATTTCGCAGTCACTGTGCATGTTCAAATCGTCACGCAAAATTGCATGTGCGGCATCCTTACTCACTCAGACATCTTGGGCGATCTCCCGCGCGGTTGAACGACGATCTTCCATTACCAAATTTCGCACCCTCTCAAGAAGACCTGCACTCTGAGCAATGTGGGGCCTACCAGAACGCCGATCACTCTCCGCTGATGAGTAGCCATTTTTGAATCGGTTGAGCCACTCCTTAATTTGTGTTAAACCCATCACATCTTCTCCAGACACCTGCTGAATCTTACGAATTGTTTTGATTTGAGTTTGACCAAGTTTTTGACAAAATGTGATGCAGTGCCTTCGTTCAACAAGTTCTGTCATCTTGAGAAAATCGGTAATCCGACAAACACGTTGTGTAGCACCTCACTCAGCGATAGACAGGCAGCGACAAACGCGTAAAAAAGCGGTGATAAAATTAACATGTGCATGAAGGTGTCTTCCTATCGTCTCTATTTCGGATGAAAAAATAAAATTCGTATACATTTTAGACAGGCCCAGTATATATATATATATATATATATATATATATATATATATATATATATAGAGAGAGAGAGAGAGAGAGAGAGAGAGAGAGAGAGAGAGAGAGAAAGAGGACGTGTCCATTATATATATATATATATATATGTATATATATATAATAGACACGTCCTCTAAGTCCGCTGATTTTCGAGAATATCGGATTACGTTATTTCTGCCTATTACGTATACACTTATACTTATTCCGGTTTTTAAAGAATGAAATTAACAAACATAGTTTTTTGCAGTGTTTCATTATTCAACATGGTGGGTATAATTTCTTCAGCGACTCGACTTTCGAATTAAATCAATATACGCCAAGAAACTCGACAAAAACCATAAAGTTGGCATTTGCTGAATCCTACACCTTTCACACGCATAATATCAAAACATTGAAGTACTACCTTCCCCAGACCCTCAGTAAAAAGTATTTCATTTTTTCTGAAGGTCTGATGAAGTAAGCTCTCGAAAGCCAGCACAACTGAAACATGTATGCACATATGTAACCAAACATGTTTGTATAAATAATAAATTATACTAACAAACACACCTTTACATGTTATCAAACACATTTTATAAACACTGGAGTTTCATTGGATTAAAATTTATAGAAATGAATATAATACATGTACTATATGAATATATATATATATATATATATATATATATATATATATATATGTATATGTATATTTGTATATATATATATATTAACATACAGAGATATATGCATATATAAATATTTATATATATATATAAATATATATATATAAATATGCATATATATATAGAGATAGATACATATATATAAAGATATATATATAAATATAAATATATATATAAATATATATGTATATATATATTTATATATACACATATAAATATTTATCTATATATAAATTTATATTATATATATATTATGCATATATATATATATATAAATATATATATATATATTTATATATATACAGATTTATATTTATATATATATATATATATATATATATATATATATATATATATATATGTATGTATATATATAATGCTAGTTGAGATCGATATAATTTTAACATTTTTCCAAGGATTCAAAACACACTACCATTCGACGTACGATAGTTTCCAAGTCATTTAGGAAATATTCTATTTGTGTATATATGTATATATATATATATATATATATTTATATAGAGAGGTATATACATATATAAATATTGATATATATATATATATATATAACTATATATATATATAAAAATATACATATAAATAGAGAGAGATAGATACATATATATATAAAGATATATATATATATATAAATATAAATATGTATACATATATATGTATATATATTTATATATACACATATAAATATTTTTCTAAACATAAATTTATGTTTATATATATATATATATATAATGAGTATATATATATATATATATATATATATATATATATATATATATATATATATATATATATATATATGTATATTTATACATATATACATATTTATATTGATACATTGTTCCAAGGATTAAAAACTAACTACCATTCGAAGATCTTAACATTTTTTTAATACTACTGCAAAACTAATGCTACAACCAGTCGCACGTTTTCAGCCCAAAACCATCACTAAACATTTAAAAACGCGTGTATTTACTCAATACCAAGCGGATTACTCCGGAAGGAACCGGAATTACTGAGGTACACAACGAGTGCGGCAAATTCATCTGCCAGTTTCAGCCTAAAACTCGAAAACTTAACATAGAAAAAATCAAGAAAATAATATGCAGACACAAATCGTCTGTAATATTAAAAAAAAAATGCTTTCTCCAAAAATTAAAAAAAAATACCGAGAAAATTGAAATACATAAAACAGTAAATTAATGTTGTTTTGTTGTTTATTTTCTTAAAACAATATCTAACAAAAAGAGAAATCCTGTTTTGCAAAGCCAAAAACAAAAACATTTTCCTCTTTCTTGATAAATATTTGAAAATAGAAAAATAAATTGAAGCATTAAAACCTTTACAAAAATGACTGAATTCGGCATAAAATGACCTGAAAAGGGTTGATATGCTATAAAACAAAAAAAAGCAAACCAAGCAACATGATGAATATTTGAAGATACCTTGAAGCATAAAACTTTTACAAAACTGACTCGATTCGGCATTAACTAACCTGAAGGGGTTGATATGCCGTAAAACAAAACAACCAAGCCAATCTATGATTTCGTATTTCATATTTGGTTGATAAAAGAGATAGGATCTTCGAGAATTCTTACTCCCAATGCGAAAAGAAGGAAAAAACTATATACTCAATTGTATATAAAAAATAATAATTATCAGACGGATTGAATAGACAAAACAGTGGTTTACAGCAATCTGTAATTCATTGTTTTTTTGTTATTTCTTTCTTTACAATAATATATATATATATATATATATAATATTTGTTATTGTTTATTATCTATGTACGTATACGTTTCGTCCTTTTTCAATCGGGACTCATCAGCATAGAGATATGACTATTCACTACCGGTCATGCGATTCGAAACCCCGGACAGCAATCAACAGAAAGACTGTTTCGCTTTATCACAGCTCTACGGTACGGCTAAACTAGCACTAATCTCAAGCCAGGGACCGAACCATTAACAATCTAGGTGATCATCGACAGCTCTTACAACTAGGCTACGGACGAAGCGTTCGTAAATTATATCTACAATGTATTTTTATTCATGAACATTGACCGTCGCTTTATAGTGCTCTTTTTGTTTATTTACAAAGAGCTTTGGATTACACTAAGAAGCAACAGGTGTTCGACCCTAGCAGGGGGTTTATATATATATATATATATATATATATATATATAGAGAGAGAGAGAGAGAGAGAGAGGGAGAAAGAGGGGGAAGAGAGAGAGAAAAAGAGAGAGAGGTAGAGAGGAAGAGAGAGGAACGTTTTCCAAATCAAGTTTTTAAGAGCATACACTAAGATATTATAGTGGTTTGCAGTTGTTTCTAAAATTACCAACCACCGCAGCAAAAATAATATACCTTGTCAGAAGCAATACGGATTTGGTCCTGCAATCTCTACTGCTGATGTGCTAACTGTAATATCACATAGGATCAGCGAATCTCTTGAGAAGTGCTTTGCTTAATAGAATCAATAAATAATTGTAAGACAGTGATAGGTGAAAGAAAGACCAGGTATACAGAGATAACGAAAAAACGCATTCACTCACAGAAACTAAGTACTCGCGATTTCTGGAAAATCTATAATAGTGTCGTGAACAATGGACAATGGACAATCAACGATCCCCCCGCTATCAAACCACAATGATGTCGTTTGCACGGTAGCTAATAAGGCTGAACTACTTGCCCAGCTTTTCATTCTAAACTCCACTTTGGACTCAGCAAACCACCTCCTCCTTAAATTCCCATTGCGAACTGTAGCCACACTTGATACCTGGTCATCACCCCATCTCAGATCAGGGTCATCATAAAAAACCTTGACACCTCCAAAGCTTGTGGGTCTGATCTTATACCGGTAATTGTAATAAAGAAATGCTTTGCGGAACTGGTCCCTGTCCTTTACAAACTTTACAACAAATGCCCTGCCGAATCTTGCTTCCCTGATAGCTGGAAAATTGCCTCTGTGGTACCAGTCTTCAAGAATTCTGGGGATAGAACAGATCCTCAGAACTACCATTCAATCAGTCTACTCCCGATCTTTGCTAAAATCTTTGAATCCTTAATCAATCTAGCGATAGTCAGGCATCTAGTTTATGCTAAACCTTTTTCTGACCGCCAGTATGGATTTAGACAAGCACGATCTAGAGTGGATATCTTAACGGTCGTCTCTGAACGCATATATCATACACTGGGCAAGGCAGGTGAAACTAAGGCAGAAACACTTGATATATTCAAGGCCTTTGACAAGGTATGGCATAAAAGAGTTCTCTTAAAAATTCACTCATGTGATATTACTGGACGAATATTTAATATAATTAGATACTTCCTAACCAAAAGAAAGATCCCTGATTACATCGAGTCTGAGATAGGTATATTTGCTGACGACACCACGCCCTACTCTCGTCATGTGGGCAAAACGGACGCGTACATATCCGAGGCAATGGTTGAATCCTTAGAAAATGATCTCCAGGCTGTAGTGGATTGGGGTCATGAATGGTTGGTAACTTTTAATGCCGCAAAGACAAAGATCCTTTCCTTCAATACTTACAAGAAACCTCTTCAGCCACCGATTGCCGTTGCAAATAACACCCTACCTGAGAGTTCAACATTCAAACTACTCTGCTTAGCATTCACATGTAACATGAATTGGAACAAAAACATTGAAGACATTGTAAAGGCTGCTGCAGAGAAGGTGTGCTCCCTCTACCGTACTAGTAAACTCCTCACACCTTACATTATCCTGTATCTCTACAAAGCCACTACCCGCATATGTTTGGAGTATTGTTGTCACATCTGGGCCGGTGCATATTCCACTAGTCTCTCCCCCTTAGACACTGTCCAAAAAAGAGTCGCCAACTTAATAGGTCTCTCACTATACACCAAGCTCCAGCCCCTGTCTTCTCGCCGCAATGTTGCATCCTTGTGCTTGTTTTACGAATACTTCAATGGATTGTGCTCCGATGAACTAGCTGCTCAAGTGTTCCCTCGACGCAAATACACTAGAACAACCCGACAATCAGTTAGGTCCCATCCATTCATTGTGGAGATTACCAAATGCCGGAGAGCCTTCTACTCTAGCAACTTCTTTCTTCGTGCTGCCGGCCTCTCGAACTCCCTCCCTGCTCCCTTTTTCCTCGACTGTACCGACATGCAGAGGTTTAAAACTAATGTAAACAGACATCTCGCTGCACAGCTCCTAACTTAGGATGACACCCAAAACCTACTCACTAATTATCAGTAGCCCCTTACGTCTACAGTGGCGACCTGCCTTATGAAATATCTTTTTTTTTAATTAAAAATAGCCTTTGATATATCGAAAGCTAACGACAGAGTCTGGTACAATGGGTTGTTTCACAAACTTGCCAATTATGAAATATATGCCAATGTTTTCGCAACCATGGAATCCTTTATCTCTGATAGGTTTATAAAAGTAGCTGTTGATACACAGAGCTCTGAAGCACCGGGTATTAACGCCGGCGTGCCTCATGGATGTATTCTGGGGGCCAACACTCTTTCTGATATCCATTATTTGATGTCTGTTTTACTGCTTCAGAAGTGCGTTTATATTTAGGGATAACTAAGTTGCATAATTTATTTATCAGGCTCTGATTAAATCTAAAATCTAATAAATCCCAGCCAGAGCCTAATCAATAAATTATGCCACTCAGTGATGCCTAAATATAAACACTTTTGAAGCAGTAAAACAGACAACACTACTCATAAATAATTGAATTAATTTTAATAAAACTTAAATACGATTAAGACCCATATATTATATTTAATCCTGACCCAGTACTTCCTTTAAAAGGGACATGTCAACAATGCACCGTTTTTAAACGATAAATCCAGACGCCACCGGTACGGCCTTTAAAATACGAAACTACAAACAAATAAATAAGCAAATTAAACACCTAACGAAATAAAACTTTTAAAACATAAAACTATAAATAAAATAAATAATAAACCTGATACATGAAATTAAACCCGATATACCTTTCAAAAGGAGACTTCAGTATTACAACCTTTTTAAACGACAGATTCAAACGCTACAATTTGTCTTTCATTTTTAAAAACACCGACAATCTCCTACGATCTATCAACGATCTTCCAAATACAAGCCTTTAAATAAAAATACAAAACTAAAAATGAATAATTAAATAAAACACTTAGTAGAATAAAATAAAAACCTTCTTAAAACACAAAACTATAAATAATAAATGAAATAAAATACAATTAATTCCCAACCAATATATATTTCCAGACATTTCAGGAATGCACCGTTTTTTTTAATCGATACAACACCATTTCTCATTGTGTTTTGACTTCATTCAGTACGCTGACAAGTTCCTTGGGTATGGAATTTTTAAAATGTAAAAAGTCAACTCATCTGGATGAAACCGCGGTACAATTCTGAAATATATAATATATAGGTTTCAAATAATATATATATATATATTTGTTATTGTTTATTTATCTATGGATGTATACGTTTCGTCTCTTTTCAATCGAGACTCATCAGCATAGAAGTATGACTATTCACTACCGGTCACACGATTTGAAACCCTGGATTACAAGTATTTTTCAACCCAAATCCAACGTCGGCCAATTCTGAATAACTTATAAACAATGATAATTTTAACACATTTAAAGCGGCGAGACATACAGGCATTCAACTTCTATAAGGGAAGGAATGGTGCATATAAAGCAAGTGACGTCACGCTGTGTTAGTACTACCATTTACAGTGCTCTACTTTTTTACGAGGAGCTTCAAATATATATATATATATATATATATATATATATATATATATATATATATATATATATATATATATATATATATATATATATATATATATATGACGAAAGCTAGAGATTAAAACTCAAGAAAACCTAACATTGTTTTCCGCGGGAGTCCACCCTCAACACCCAACTTAGAGGCTAAGGTACAATGTTGATTTTAACTTCTGTACAATTTTAAATACATACATATTATCATCTTATTAGTAAATAATCGAGAACTCTATTGGATTTAAATCTAACATGCGGAACAAAGAAGTATATATAAATATATTATATAGATTTATGTGAATGCCGATTCATCCAACAATCGCAATAACTAGTGTGACACTTTTATTGTCGATTTGAATTCGCTTTATTTAAACTTTTATTTGTTTTTTATTGCGGAGAAGAAGAAGAAGAAGAAGAAGAAGAAGAAGAAGAAGAAGAAAAAGATGATGATGATGATGATGATGATGATGATGATGATGATGATGATGATGATGATGATGATGATGATGACGATTATGATGACGATGATGATGATGATGATGATGATGATGATGAAGAAGAAGAAAAAAGCAATGGGGAAGAATACGAAGAAGACGGAGAAGAAGAGGATGAAGAAGAAGGAGGGGAGGAAGGATGAGAGGAGAAGAAGGCAATGGGAAAAGAAGAAGAAGAAAAAGAAGAAGGATTAGGGGAGAAGAATGCAATAGAGAATAAGAAGAAGAAGAAGAAGAAGAAGAAGAAGAAGAAGAAGAGGAATAAGTCATCAATGGAGAAGAAGTAGAAGATGAAGAAGGGGAAGGAGAAGAAGAATGAAATGAGATTTCAAACGAAAATGATAAGATGACAAAAAAAGTCTTGAAAATAGAGACAATCTGTCGAATAAAAGCGTCGAGACAGGAACAGTAGAAATAGAAGAAACGGGGGTAGGGGTAAAAGGATACAATAAAAAGGGATAAGAAAAACGAGAGTGGTGAAAGGAGAGTAAGGAAATGAATGGGAGATAGGGGAAAAAAAGTGAAAGGAAATAAAAGTAAAGTCTCGAAGATGAAGATTAAAAAATCCGGAAGAACTGAAGACAAATTAAAAGAGAAAATTAAATAGAAATAATGATTAAAGAATATGAGAGACACCTGGGAATGAGTAAAGGATTGGATATAAAAAGTTGTAAAGATAAGATAAATCGTCAAGAAGATTAAATAGGATTAGGTGGGGAGAAGAAGAAGAAGAAGAAGAAGAAGAAGAAGAAGAAGAAGAAGAAGAAGAAGAAGAAGAAGAAAAAAATGTCACGGAATGACGAGAAGAAGACGAAAAAGAAAAGGAAATAGAAAAATGTCACAGAATAACGAAACGAAGAAGAGAAAACTGTCACAGAAAGAAGAAAAAGAAGGGGAAATAAAAAAATGTCACAGAATGACAAGAAGAAAAAGAAGAAAAGGAAAATGAAGAAGAAGAAAAAGAAGAAGAAAAAGAAGAAGAAGAAGAAGAAAAAGAAGAAGAGGAAATAGAAAAATGTCACATAATGACAAGAAGAAGAAGAAGAAGAAGAAGAAGAAGAAGAAGAGAATTTCACAAAATAACCAGAAGAAGAGGAAGAAGAAGAAGATGATGATTCCGAAGGAGACGAGGAAGAAGTGGACTCAGAAGAATAATAATAATAATATTCGAATAAGAAGAATAAGAAGAATAAGAAGAAGAAGAGGAAGAAGAAGAAGAAGAAGAAGAAGAAGAAAAAAACTAGAAAAAAACAAAGTCATATAATACCTAAAAGTAAAAAAGAATAAACAAAAGACACAAAACGAAAACTCAACTTAAAAGGCAGATTTTAATTGGTACGAAAGTAACAAAGATGGACTGAAACGAAGAGGAAATGGAGAAGGAACATTTTTCCAAAATCGGAAAAGCTTTTTAATTTTCCAAGTATTAAATTTCTGCCAAGAACTCGTCTTCCGTAAATTGAAAAACCAAGAGAAGGACTTTTAATTCCAAGATAACGTTTCGAACAATTACAAATACAGACGGAAATAAAAATCTACGAAGGTGTTGACGTCGAAAACGGATAAAAAAGGTAATAAAGGCAGTTGATAGCCACATCAAAGTCGTCAAGGATATGCATTAAGGGTCCGGGGGTGCACCTCGCAGGGGGTGGAGAGAGGGAGAAAGAGAATGGAGAAGAGAACATGTGGGCTAGTCTTACTACACCGTGAGGGGGGTGGCGGGGTGAACGGGAGTGTGTTTAACAACGGCTTCCTTCCTTCCCTCTGTCAGCAGAGTCAATTCGCTTTCTGCTCTGTTTTGCTAACCAAACGAAGGAAAGAGAAGATCGCAGATACGAGGGACTTGTTGAAAAGTGCGTTAATGTTTTCAACGCAGTAGTTAAAAAAAGAAGGGTTTTTAAGAGTACGTTTTTACGAGGCCCTAAAAATTACTGAGGAATTTGAGGTTGTTCGCTAAAAAGTTTTCACCGCGTAGGTTCGCTTAATTTGTCTGTCTGTCTTCTGCTGGGTCAACGAGGCGTCGCATCTCATTTTGGGAACACATTTTCTTCAATGAACAAAACAAAAAAGATAAAAATAAATAAATAAAAATAACAACGGATATTTAAAACCTACGTTGCTTCAATCTGCGAACCTTTCATAGAAGAGCCCCGTCGCCAAAATAACCCCGCTGCACAATAAAAAAACAATTGGATAGGATCAACATGTCGTATATGTTCGTATACTATGCTCCATCTTTTCTGTCCTCAGTCAGTGAAGGAAGAAATCCTTCTAAACTGAGGCAATTTTTAGAGCTGGAAAATTGCCTCTGTGGTACCAGTCTTCAAGAATTCTGATGACAGAACTGCCCTTCAAAATTATCGCCCATCAGTCTCCTCCGGCTCTTCGCTAAAACTTTTGAATCCTTAATCAATCTAGCGATAGTCCGTCACCTCGTTAATGTTAAACTTCGTTCTGGTCATCAGTATGGATTCAAGCAAGCACGTTCTACTGCGGATATCCTAACGGTCATCTAAAAACACGTATACCATACACTGAACAAGGCAGGTGAAGCTATGGCGGTAGCGTTTGATGTATCTAAAGCATTTGAAAGGTCTTTTCGTGAAAATTGAACCGTATGGTAATACTTGACGAATATTTTACATTATCAGATCCTTCCTAACATAAATAAAGATCCAGCTTGTCAAATCTCTGTACATCCGAACACGACATTATTGCAGGTGTACCCCAGGGGTCGATCTTTTGTCCTTTATTGTTCCTGATTTTCATAAACGACACCCCAGATGAAATTGCGTCCGAGATGGGTACATTTGCTGATGACATCACACTTTATTCTCGGCATGTGAGTAACACCAAAGCTCACCCATCCAAGACAATGGCTGAATCTTTAGAAAATGACCTCCAATCTGTAGTAGAATGGGGACATGAATGGATATTAACATTTAATGCTTATAAGATAAAGCTCCTTTCCTTTAACAATTATAAGAAACCTTACCAACTCGACGAAAATTCACTAGACTAACTCGACAATCAACTAAATCTCATTCATTCACTGTGGAGGTCCCCAGATGTCGTAGAGCCTTCTACTCAAATAGCTTCTTTCCTCGTACTGCTGGCCTCTGGAACTCCCTTCCTGCCCCCTGTTTCCCCGACAGTACAGACATGCAGAAGTTTAAAACTAATGTAAACAGACATCTCGCTGCGCAGATCCCAGTCTAGGTTGACCGCCCCCTATCTTCTCCCCTTTTCTTTTTTCTCAGTAGCCCCTTACGTCTACAGTGGCGGCCTGCCTTGTTTGGGGTGAACTATGTTAAAAATAAACCCCAAAAAAACCCCACCGATTGCGATAGCTAAGCCAACCGGACTAAAGCCCACCGGAAAAAAGTCCACCAAAATCATTCAAACCCGGACACAAGCCCACTAACGCAAAAATAAATTAATTTTTTAATTTTATATATATATTTTTTTAATTTTTACAATTATCAATAACTATTTGTCCGTAATTTTTTTTTTCTTGACAAAAATGTTTTTATTTTGTTTTTAAACATTTTTCCTATACTTTGTAAATACTGCATTCTTTTTAAAATGTATTGTATTACTCATCTTTCGTGGAAAGAAAAAAAACACAATTATTTTTAAATGCACATTGGGGAATAAGTTTTGCATATAATTTTAACATAAAATGATCCACCATTTCCGGAGTGGACGGGTTCTACTTTTTTAAAGAGATTACGTGTGGTTTTACGACTTTGCCGGTCGGGCTTACAGTTTTGAGTTTTCTAATTCTCCATTAATTGAACATTCATTTAATTAATTTAAACGAGGAATAAGACTTAGGTTTAAAGAATTTCAAACCGAAAAAAATACAAACATTTATTATTTCAGAGGATATATACCGTCGCGCTGATGTTTTGGACATGATGTTTTCGCCGGTCTTCTGATGAGTGACACTCATAGAAAAAGAAACATGATATATAACTCTGTATTTTGGATGTTTAAGTGTTAACGAAACGGTTCGTCAAGAAGTGATCTTTTCAGAAATGAATAAAGACATGATTACTAAAATCTAAATTTCTATTATTCATTAATAACATCTCTGGAGTTAAAAAGAATTAGCGTCTATTGAGCTTAGATCCTAAAGTTGAACTATTAATAAGAAAATATCAATTATTTCTTTTATATTTATCTTATATTTTCATTTTGGATTTCTAATTTTTATTATCATTTCCTTATTGGTACTTTTGTTTTTATCTTTATTTTTTCATTTTTACTTTATTTTTTTAAATTTTACCTTTATTCTATACTATTAGTTTACTATTTTATTCTTTATTTATTTTTTTTTAAATAATTTTATTAACTTTTTTTATATATTTTTATATATATTTTTTATTCTTTTATATTTTTATTATTATACTTACTTTTATTTTTTATTTTATTTTACTTTATTTTTTATTTTATTTTTATTTTTTATTTTTATCTTTTTATTTTATTTTTGTTATTTATATTTTATTGTATTTTTGTTCCTATTTTTATTTTTATTTTATTTTTATAATTTTTATAATTTTTATAATGTTTTATGATTATTATTATTATTATTATTATTATTATTATCATTTTATCTTTCTATTTTTCTTTTCTTTTTGTAACTTATTCCTTTTTCTAATATTTGTCTCTGTGGCTCTTCCTGTCAATAGATGTTCCTCTACAATGAGCTTGTTATTTTTTTCGTTGAATTTCTGTAAGACGTGGTGCTAAAGGCGCTGATGAAGACGTTTTGGAGTAGCTTTGTTAAATTTAGAAAATAAAATAAAGTATTTCCAGAATGCTTTGGAAACGACCATACGTCATACTAGACTTGATGTTCTAATTCTTGGAATAATTGTAATGTTCTAATTCATTAAATGCTCTTATATATATATATATATATATATATATATATATATATATATATATATATATATATATATAACTTTTTATCAAGATCCAAAGGTCACTCGAGGATCACGATTTTGTCCGTCGGACAAGAAACAACACCTTGAGAGTACTAGAAAAAACGATGGGTGAAATTAGCAGCTTTGAATTTTTAACATTGGATTTGAAAACGATCATGTTGTAGTCAACTAGAAAGCATTCCCGTGGTATTGTGTTCCACAGACGGAAAGCTTTTGGAAATAACCTTTGTTCATGGACGATCCGTTTCGTTTCAGGTACGCAAAAGGAACAAAGTGGTTTAAAGCTAGAAGAGTGTTTGTGAATGTTTATTTCTTTCATGGAAATCGCTCCAGACAAGACATGAAGCAACTTGATGTTAGGAACTAAAAAACATACTACTTCAGGATCAAAAACTAGCCAACGATAAGTGTTAGATGGATAGATTTCGAGCCAGAAAACAGCAATTCTTCTCCCTTTGTCATAAACATCGCTCATGGAATGTGAGGATTAAAGGACAAAATAATGGAAACGGGAGTTACAAGGCTGCCGAAAGTAAACCCAAGGTCCATTTTCTACTCCCTATAAGGGTTCTAAAGGGGGGGGGGGCAGATATTTGAGCTCAGTCGAGCTCTAATAATGAGAATAACGATAAATTAAAGAACGACTAGCAACAACTATTCTGGGAAAAAGAGTCTGTAGGGAAGAGATTATCCCCCACTAGATTGTAAATTGGGTATGTACTTTGCAAGAAAGGGTGCTCTGAGCGGTACCTTCACACATAAAGCATCAGTACTCCATCTTGCACAGGTAGAGGATAAGTGTTGAAGCTTGAAATGTGGAAAACTATGCGAAAGCGTAACTCTTGCATTCTCATACGCAATAGTACTCTTGAGGAAGACATGTGTCAATGGACCTTTCCCCAAAATGTTTGGTAACATACCACTATACATTAGTCTGAAACACAAAAACACATACATACGCTGACACATCAAAGAAATAAATTAACACTCCACAAAAATAATTCATTCACGCTAAAAGTTTCTGCTGTCTTCGTAGACCGCCACCACTCGGGGCCATACAAAGCAGCAGTATACGTTTGAATCACCAATATTTTATATTAAAATCAGTATATCTATCATGCATTACCATGTAAATATGATATGGACAGAGGAAATATTGGAATTATCAGAGTTTAAGAGGACGCACATTATGGGTTAATATGAAGGTGGACTTAATCAGATTTAATTGAGTAGTGGTTAGTTTATTGCTTATCATCTAAGGCGCCCCCACCGGGGAATGCCGACAGGCTGCTCAGGCATTTTTGTAGGCCAGTGTACACACGCTTCTTGTGTGCTGGCTTTTCAAAACCTCTCCTGACCCTGTGCCTAACCTCCTTGAGAGGAAGGAAATAAACCCAGGACAACACTGTTTACTGTTAACCGAGTGATTGTCCAATTCATCAGAGAGGGGAAATAATCAATACAATCTCGTTTAGGTCGATCAGGACTCTCTGACAGCAGTCTTCATTATTAATAATAACAAGGGTGTATATTTACTTCTTTCATGCCTGCATATACTTGTTCATACATAGGAAACCGTTTCGCCATATCACGGCCTTGCTTCCAACTGTAACCCGAAAACCGATCGCTATATCAGCAGTCTAGAATCGTTACAGTTGTGTATCATGTGAAGGAAATCTATAAATGTTTATATATTCGTCAGTATCGGCTAACGATAGTGCTCTATTTTTAAACAAAGAGCTATGCAATTATGCTAAGTGGGGGCTAGTGATCTCCCTTACTCCAAATCTCAACCCATGAATAATTGGAAAAAAATCTACTTGTTTCCCCACATACCACTTTTACGTTGTATCACGGTTCCTTGGTATGGTTTTAAACAGATGGCTTCTTCAAACTGTGATTCGAAAGCCGATTGCTATATCAGTAGTCGACAACTGTTACCATTCTGTATCAACCACCACATGTGTAAAAGGAATCAATAAAAGCTTATCGGCCACCTAGTGTTCTTTTCTTTTACGAATGGTTATGCGTGGAAGGTTACGAGTTTTTAAAGCTAGTGGTCTCTCTTACTATAAAGCTCAATGTGCTTGTTCATCCACAGACAGCAGTTTCGTCATGTCACTGCTATTCAGTGTGGCTGTAAACGCGCGGCGTATTTCCTTTATATGGATGTAGACCCCGCGACAATGTTGCGCGTCTTTTGATCAAAGTGAAGTATAATTATCCAAGTAGTCTGAGTAATTTAGTTTTAGAATATATATATATATATATATATATATATATATATATATATATATATATATATATATATATATATAAAATAGTAACTCTATCTGTGTGTGTGTCCGCCTGATCTTTGTGTCTTATGGTCACCTGAACCACTGGACAGAATTGCTTGAAAATTTGCATGTTGACTACTGACCTCTCAGTGAAGGTAATAGGCTATATAAGAAATATATCACTTCAACGCTGAGGGTCCCCAGAGCGCAAACCATCCCACAGAAAACGGTTTGCCCTTTGCTTCAAATTAAATTTAAACCATAAGTAAATTACCAAAAATGATGTCTATTCCACAAATAGCAGCAGATTTTGATAATATTAAGATGGTCCCAAGGGACACAACCCCTCCACTGAAAACTGTTTTCCATTTTATTCAAATGAAATATATATATATATATATATATATATATATATATATATATATATATATATAATCAAGGAGAACACCTCTCTGTCTGCCCCTAAAAACGAAGACATACTAGGAAGTGTACTTCCAATATAATTGTATTCACATGCACAATACGCATGTGAACATATTGGAAGTGTTTTTGCGTCATTGGTTACCCCTTAAAGAAGCTAATGACAATTTTCAAACATGTTACACAATGAAATTAATCTATTTAGTAACGTTAGTTTAAGAGTATTTACATATATCTAAATGGTTAGTGAGTAAGATATCTAGCTGGCTGTATCAAGGTTGCTGTTAAAGTAAACTCTGCTTACCATGATGTTGTCATATGATTCTATTTATCTTCCTCCCACAAGGTAAGATGTGACACAAGGTCGGGAAAGTGGGGAAAAAACAGCGCTCGAGAATTTGAGCACTCTGGCTATTTAAAAATTGCCTGGGCAGCCCCGTCGGCATTCCCCGGTAGGGGCGCCTCAGGCGATTAGCAATAAACTTACCCCGTCTCAAAGGGTGAGAAGGCAAAGTCTGGGAGGGTGCACCTCCTAGAACTGCACAAGACGGACAACCGATAGACCGGCGTAAATCCAGACCCGAAGGCCCTCTACCCTGGACAACACCGGGTAGCTCTGCTATAATATATGTATATGGCTATGAGGGTCTATTTCCATTTTCAAGTTTTAAATATAATAAAATTATATTGTTCAACTTGAAAAAAGAATCACAATAATATTGTCCCCTCTTTATCAAACTGAAATATACTCATCAAAATAAAGTGGCTAATGTTGTTCAGATTATATATATATATATATATATATATATATATATATATATATATATATATATAGTGTGTGTCCAGTTATATTGAAAATAAAGCAATCAAGTGCTCGATCGCAGAAGATTAGGAGCTAATACAAATAATTTATTTGAAAACTATATGTTACGTATTTTAGAATCGTATCGCGGTTTCATTCAGATGCGCTGATTTTTTACATTTTAAAAAGTCTATACCGAGGGACTCGTCAGCGTACTAAAATGAGGTCAAAACACAATTGTGAATGGCGTCTATTGATAAGAAAAAAAACGGTGCATTCCTGAAATGTCTCTTTGGAAAAAAAGTATTGATTGGGAATTAATTGAGTTTTATTTTATTCATTTATAGTTTTGTGTTTTAAGAAGGTTTTTATTTGATCCTACTAAGTGTTTCATTTAATTATTGATTTGTAGTTTTGCAATTATTTGTATACACACATACACACACACACACACACATATATATATATATATATATATATATATATATATAATGGTAATAATCCAGGTAAAACATATCCACAGGGTGGTAATCCAGAGAATTTTAACCGGGTTTATAAAAAGTGCTCAATATCAAAATAGAGCTTTATATATGATAATTTTATTTACACAGACATGTACAAAATCTCCGACACTGGCATGTCGATGTTATCGATCAACAGTAACTATAAACTGAGATCTCATCAGGCAGAGTTAGAATCCGATCTTAACCTTTTTAGATTTTTTAGATTTTTTAGATTTTTAATTTTTAATTTTTAACGGCCCCAATTTTTGAAATGTTAAATTTCTTTTCTTCTTCTTCTCTTTCTTTATCCCTCCATTTCATTCTCTACAAATATGATCTGAGGTTAAGATCGGATTCTAACTCTACCTGATGAGATCTCAGTGTATAGTAACTGTTGATCGATAACATCGACATGCCAGTGTCGCAGATTTTGTACATGTCTGTGTAAATAAAATTATCATATATATATATATATATATATATATATATATATATATATATATATATATATATATATATATATATACTAGCAAATATATGATCCGCCTGGTTGCATATTTTTGTTAGGCTGAGAAGATAATATCATGATAGTCTAACTATATAAACTGACCCCAAAGGAGGGGGTAATGCCTAAGAGAATTATGTAATGACAAACGAACATAGCCCCTTCTACAAAAAGTAGGAGTTCATGCTTGGGAGCATAATATCATGACAACAGAATAGATAGTACACTACTCCCCCCCCCCGCACACACACACATAAATAAGAGGAAAGATAATCCTGGGAGGATGGTATCGTGAGGAACGAACGTATACTATATTGCCTATACTTCAAAAGAGGAGGTAATGCAGGGGAGGAATGTATTTTGACGAATGAAAATATACTACCGGGAATTTAATAAGCACAAACTGTTTTTATGTTAATATAGTTAGGATATGTTGAAAAAACTTTCGCATTTATTCATCTAGATAAGATTAAAAATAAGCGCAAGTTTCGCTGTCAACGTTTAATACCGGAATGAAAACTGGGTGAAAAGATATAGTCTCCATTTTTGTGAAATAAAGAGAAATATGCTAGCTAAGGAAGAACGAAAACTTTCTTTCATAATTTTCCACTTAAAAAAGACATGTTTATAAACTTGAGTAATCGTTCTTTTATAACTTTAATTTTTCGACTTGTTTAGATGGCGACTTTATTTTTCTGACGTAACTTTTATTTCGGTGTTTCACCTCAACGGTGAAACTTTGAATGTTGATAACAGAATTGAGTAAGAAGTGAAAGAAAATTGTAAATAAAAAAAACTTATAATTTAAACAAAAAATTCAATTTTATTTGTATTTTAAGTGAAAAACGTTTTTATTTTATACCATGTATATTTATTATTTTTCAAGAAAAAGTGTTTAGCGCGTAAGGAGAAGGTAATTCCTTGGAGCACGGTCTTTTGACAATAGCACCGATACTGCATTATTCATCCTCATTAAAAGATATTCTGGTTAGATCGAGTTTTTTTCCATTCATTTCAAAATGCCTAGTCACTAAAACATTACTTGTTTTTAGTGCTCCTTGGCCTTTTGGCTAAGATCAAAGTGTAGTATCAGTGCATCACATTTCAGCGACATTTGACGTTTTACTAGAACTCAATTATCTCCCTTGAAACGCTATTTTTTTTTTATAAAATCTCTTTATATCATTTTATAATACTTTCGATAAAAAGATTGCTTATATAAAAGAAGATTTGGTAACACGAATCAGAAACGTATAGTTTTAAATTAATAATTTATATTTTTGCTCCCATATTCTGTCGTCTAAGCACTTTATTGATATATTTTCAACATCCCCACACGAAATATTTCTGTATATATATATATATATATATATATATATATATATATATATATATATATATATATAAGTGCCTTAGTCTTACGATTCCCTGTGAGGATGAACCGCGGGCTACTATGTGTAGTTTAATTAGCATAAATATAATTTCACACTTTACTATATATATATATATATATATATATATATATATATATATATATATATTAGTATTTCATTTATCAATTTTCAGTATTTACTTCAACAGTGCTCGATACGTAAGTAGAGCTAGGTAGTAAGCTATGAAAATATATTTATGGCAATTAAGCTACACAGAGGCTCCCGCGTTTCATCCCCGGGGGGAATCTTCAGGCTAATATATATATATATATATATATATATATATATATATATATATATATATATATATATATATATATATATATATATATATATATATATATATATATATATATATATATATATATATATATATATATATATATATATATATATATATATATATATATATAGGGAGAAAGAAAGAGAAACAATATAAAGGTATATGCAAGCGACCAAGCTTTTATTCATTTTTCTGTTCATGTTTTCCCTAAATCATAAAACACCAGTACATTTTTACGGACCGTTTCTCCCATAGACGACCAACTAGAATGTATATGCTAATTCTGGATCTTCGGCTAAGTACCCTTAGGTAGTCAAAAGGTCGTCCTCAGAAAAATATATTATGAGGCAGCAAACAAAAAATTTAAAAAATAAGCAACTTACATTGAATCCAAGTTCTCACGAGGAAAAGCATGGATGTTACTGACTCATTAAGACAGCCATCTTTTTTACTAAACAAAGCCATGAGAAATACGCATAACATTACCCAAGTGAAAGCACTAGAATAGTTAGTAGTTAATGGGATGAATCAATGAATACATTCTTTAGTAATATATAAATAATAATTAGATAAGATATACAATTTTGTGTTAAATAAAAATAAAATTATTTCAAAATATAAAAATAGGAAAAAGCAATGACCTATAAAGTACTATGAATTATTATTAAAAATTGCATATGAAAGGAAGTTTAATAATAGCCTTGCCGTGTACAAAAATAAAATTACTATTGTTTAATGGAAAAAGGATATATATATATATATATATATATATATATATATATATATATATATATATATATATTAACATAATTACTTTTCGGATGATGTCTAACGGTATTTAAAAATTGAATATTACATAATTAACGAATAGATTAAAAAATATATAGATACGCATCGATCCCGATGAATATTATAAAATAAACTTGAGAATGGATTGAAGATAACGAATACGTAATTAACTCTTTTATAAAATTAGATTAATCTATGGAAAAGGGATAATATAAATTGCCGTCTAAAATTAATATTTGTATCAAAAGGCCATAAAAGTAATATCAGAGATGCATTGCCTCGATCCTCGCGCGGACAATTATGAACAAAAGATAACAATAAATTCAAGGGCGACCGGAAGTTGCACAGGCACGTGACAATTACAAACATGATGCAACGAAAAGCCCTAGAGGTACTGCGATGAAAAGTATAAAAAGGAATTAAAATAAAGAACCAGAAGATAAACAAAGGTCTCAAACTATACAACGACGGTGACTGAAAATATCCATCATTTATTTATGGGAACTTTTAACAGGTGTTCTTTATAGATGGCAAACGATAAAGTATAATTAAATATTAACGCACATGGTACGAACATACCACGATTCGGACATTCATATGTAAACCAGGCGTCAATACACTTTTTCTCATTGAATAATATCATTTGAAAAATAGAAAAATATAAAAAAATAAAAAAGTATAATACATATAAGTAATATGTAGAAAAACCCAAAAAATGAAAAATAAATACTGAATGCACTTTTTCATCCGTGAGAGTTAATTTCTATGAGTACCGATGAAGTCCTCCTAAAAAGATTGATGTTTTGTACATTTTAGATATTATGTATATCATAAAGATGTATGTGATTGAGGTAGGCCGAAACAATTGTATAGAAATAAAAATTGTCCTTTTAATGAACTTATGGAAATTGATTCTCTACATTTGCTGAGGTTTACATGATATGAATATTTCAGTACAGCTCTAGTTCTACGCTATTAAGCTATTAAAAAAACCTTTGTGTTATATAAAGTTATATTTGAAAAATCTTCAATATAAATACACACACGCACACATACATATATATATATATACATATATATATATATATATATATATATATATATATATATATATATATATATATATATATATATATATATATATATATATATATATATATATATATATATGTATGTGTGCGTGTGTGTATTGAGGTCCGGGGTTTCGAGTCGCATGACCGGTAGTGAATAGTCATATCTCTATGCTGATGAGTCCCGATTGAAAAAGGACGAAACGTATACGTACATAGATAATAAACAATAACAAATATTTATTGTTTGTCGCTCCTTGAAAGTAGAGCACTGTAATTGGTAGTATTAACACAGCATGACGTCACTTGCTTATAATGCATCATTCCTTCCCTTAATAGAAGTAGAATGCATCGACGTCAAAGCCGCCGTTGAAGTGTTAAAATTATCATAGTTTATTCGCTGTTTACAATTGGTCCAGCGATTAGCGACGTCGGACTGGAGTTGAAAAATACTTGAGGTCCGGGGTTTCGAGTCGCATGACCGGTAGTGAATAGTCATATCTCTATGCTGATGAGTCCCGATTGAAAAGGAGGAAACGTAAACGTACATAGATAATAAACAATAACAAATATTTATTATATATATATATATATATATATATATATATTCCGCTTCAAAGGAAATTCTTCTGAACTGATGCAATTTTAATTTCGTTTGAAGAATAAGATTTTGCCCCCAAAACAATAATGAAAATAGGTTTTAAATACTGTATTTTTGTGAATAGTCTAATGAGGTTTTTTCATGAATAGAAATAAAATCAAAGAAATCAATGGTTTTGTGTGTTTGAAAATACATGTTAAATATTTTATATCGAAAATATTGTTATAATAACGTAGCTAATACAGAATATTCTAAAATAAATGGGATTCTGATTCCGCCCTAGAAGAAATCTTTGTAGACTGAGGCAAGTTTAATTTTTCTTTAGAACACGTTATTTTCAACAAATAATATTGAAAATAGTGTTTAAATACTTTATTCTTGGAAATAGTCTAATAGTTTTTCGTAAATAGAAATTAAATAAAAAGAACGAAGCAGCGCAGTAAGAATCAATGTTCTTTTTTTTGTTTCACTATTGAAAATAATACAGTGTTCTGTGAACGCTATCAATGTCTAAAATAAAGGTTTAGCAATAGGCATTCAGAATAGCCAAATGATATTCCTTTATTTCGTTAAAGGGAGTGATCGTTATTTAGATCTGTTGTATTATGTAGACAATATTAAGAATGACACAACGAAATAATTTAGATGATTTAACAAAAATGTCCTGTTAAGAAACGACCCGGTGAAACTCGTGAAACCTGGTGAAACTGGTGAAACGGGTGAACCTGGTGAAACTGGTGAAACTAGTGAAACGGGTGAACCTGGTGAAACTGGTGACAGTGAGAGTAGATAAATAGTAGCGAGTAAAAAAGTGGATGCCACCTTTTCTTTGGATGATTTATTTGTGAGAGTCCAGTTATTCGAAGAAAATATAATCAATATGGAAAGAAGAGGAAATTACTGCATATTTTTCTGAAAACAATCATACGGACTTAGCCTAATTGGGTGGCGGAACAGATTAGCATATTGAGGTTTTGGTTCTTATCCTATTATATTTTTATGCAGACGGGAAAATTAACTTTACTTTATTATATATATATATATATATATATATATATATATATATATATATATATATATATATATATATATATATAAGCATAAAATGCACGAAATATAAAAAAATGAAATTCCGTGAAAGACAAGATGTGTGAAAAAGACAAACGGAAAAAAACAAATTTAAATACAGGAACACACACACACACACATATATATATATATATATATAGTTATGGGGGTTATATCACCCATTTTCAAGTTATAAAGACAATGGAATCTAGTTATCTGACGTAAACACCGACTACAGACCATATTCATTGTTATGTAATTAATCAGTTCTATATGTCAATCTTCTGGAAGTTGAAGGTTCAATCCTCAGTACAAGTGATACTAAAAATATAATTAAGCATGTTTTAAACTCATACCAAGTCATGGCTGACGAGACGAAGGCAATATACCCCCGTGAGAAGGTCGGAAGTTACATCGAAACATTGTGAGAATAACATCTCTGATGGGAACAATAGTCCAAATAATCCAAATAATCCAAATACTAAAACTAGACCGGCAATTTTTTTAAAAGAACAAATTTTCGAAAGATATATTTAAAAATTGAAGCGACCAAATTTGTCCATTGATATTGATACAAGAAACAAACATTTTCTTCCTTACTTCTTTTTTCTTCTTTTTTCTAATTTTTTCTAATTTTTCTTCTCATTCTTCTAGCCTCATTCTTCGTCTTCTGTTCCTTCTTCTTCTGTTCTTTCTTCTTTTCTTCTTCTTCTTCTTCTTCTTCTTCTTGTTCTTGTTCTTGTTCTTGTTCTTCTTCTTCTTCTTCTTCTTCTTCTTCGAATAATTATTTATTTTCTCCATCAACCTCTCATTCCTTTATTTTACTTAGCTCGTCTTCCTTTTTTATTCTTCACATTTTTCTTTTTTCCTTTTCTCTTTTACTGTTATTCTTCTTATTGTCTATGTTACTCCCTAGCCGTTTCCTTTTTCTCCTCCTCGTCCTCTTTCTTCTCAATCACTCCATTTTCTTCTTCTTCTTCTTCTTCTTCTTCTTTGTCTTCTTCTTCTTCTTCTTCTTCTTCTTCTTCTTCTTTGTCTTCTTCTACTTCTTGTCTTATTACCTCAAATATTATTCTCTCCTTATCTTCTTCCTTTCACCCACTCACTCCATCTACCTATTACCCCGCTTCCCTTCTCTCTCCATCAATTCGCTTACCCTTCTCTTTCTCACAATCATAAACAACCAGAATTCGAAGAGAAAATATGTTGTACTTGACTATACAAAAGCAAACAAAACTCTCTAGGATAACTATACTGACCTTTAAAAGACAAATACTTCGACAACCCACCATATATATATATATATATATATATATATATATATCTTTCCTTATCATGGTAACAAATCCCGATTGTCCTCGATGGCTCACTACATTCTTAATGTCTTATTCTACTTTTGTAACGCAACCGTTTGTAACATATATTATTTTAAAACCCCTCATCCGTCATCCTTAACTTCTACACAAATATACCTATTGTATAAATAACAAAAACGGCCTTTATTCATTCCGATCGTCACAAAAATATATCGGATACGGACGAGATTAGTATCTTTGGGTTATTCTATTTCATATAGACATATACAAGGTGACCCAAATTAAATTCCACTAACCCATAAAATTCATATGAATAAATGCGAAATATTTTCTTATTAATCACTACTATATTATAGTCAAAACGGATAACTCTAATTTAAATAATGAATTCTTTTAAAATACTCTATTTATAGTCAAGCAAAGTTGCAAATACAATCTTTTGTCTATCTAATTTGCATAATTATACTTTTAAACATTTAAAAATAAATAATCTTTTGCTGTTATTCGATTATAATTTGATTTTCCTATTTGCTTATATATATGGAATAGTGTTGTCGATATTACCAGTAATTAATTAAAGTGATTATAACAAAATATCACAAAAAAGTCGAAACCACGTTCTTTTGTCTTTTGCCTGCAAAGGGGATTTATTCCTTTCGACAAATTATTTATTTCAAATCCTCCTTCACAAAATAATTTTTTAAACTTACCTATTTATTTTCATAAACCTCATTTTTAAAGCATAGTTTTTCATAAAATAGCAGCATTCATTATAACTAAACGCTTTAAATACTTTTTTTTAATTATTTCAACATTTAATTTTCGTAGTTTTAAATTTTCCGTGAAAAATAAATAAATAACAACAAATTTATTATTTAATGTTTTGTTTTCAAACCGCTGTTTCACTATTCTATCCAAATTACAAAAACAAATTCATAGTATAAGTGTAGATTCACATCCACTGTTAAATCACCCCACCTTCCACAAAAGAAAATATAGATTCTTCTTTTTTAGGCGATTACACCCTTAAAAACTTAGCAGACAGATGAAAAAACGCTTATTTTTTAAATTTAGAGATCAGTTTCGTATATACATTTAATTTAAAATGATCCCCTCACTTCCAGACCATTCTATTTTTTGAATTGATAAAAACATAGACATTATAATATTGCAATATAATTTAAAATTAGATAAGAGAAAAAGAACAAAAATCTGCATATCAAATTATCTTAAATTAGAATTAAATGCTATTACGACCTTGACAGGGGGGTTTATTCAAATAGGAAGTTAAACTCGAATAATTTTTAAATCAATAAACAATCGTAGTAAATAGAAAATAATACGCTAAGTTCTTATTTTCCTAATAAGATAAAAAGATTGTGAATTTAGTATATATAAAATAAAATTAGTATTAGATAAAAAATTGCATAAATAAAATACTTTAATACAATTAAAAAACACCGAGGAATATCCAATTCAGTTATCTACGGCGAAAACAAAAATATTTAATGAAAGGAGTCAGTGTAAACTATGATACTAAATTTTATTAATTATGGAGAAAATGTTTATATTTAAATATTAAAATATTTTATCAATATTTTAAATACTACCGATAATTTTCAACTTATTGTAGATGTACGTAGTTATTAATGGGCTAGAAAATAGGTAAGTCGGCGTACTTCCGGTGATCCGGACAAAACGGAAGTCAGCTAAATTTACGAATATAAAAATAGAATGTAACAAAGAAAAAAATGAATAAGATGACAAAAAGCCAAAGAAAAAAGGAAATAACTGGGTGAAACAACAAAGGACGATCAGTGGAAATATATATTTTAATGCAGGAATATTTAGATTAATGATTATAGCAGATGATGAATGATTAGAAATACAAATAGATAAAAGGATAAGATACATACCACATGAATATAACGAGACCATAGTTCCATGTGAAATATGTATATATATATATATATATATATATATATATATATATATCAAGGGAGGCGCGATAGCGCTCTATCCCTTAATAGACTTCAAAAACGGCCTATGCTAGAAATCTCATTTCTTTGATCAGTCATAACTCAAAAACAAATAAACCAAATTAGTTAAAACTTTGCACAAAAGTTTTATTTGATAGGTTCTATAAGTGTGTAGAATTTCAGCATCATTAGTCAAGGCAACCCAGAGATCCAGAAAGGTCAGGAGTGATGTTGTGTTATCCGTGTGTACGTACGTACGTACGTACGTGTGTGCCACCCTGTATCTCATCAACTATTTGATGGATTCAGCTGATTTTTGGCAGAGATAGAGGTTCTAGGGTCTAGTTGATGGCATTTTAATTTCAGTTTACCATATACCTTAGTTTTCCAGAAAATTTAAAAAAAACTTTAAAATAACCATTGTCTTGAAACATAGCCTTTACAAAAGTAGTGACATTCCATGATAAATGCCAGTATACTGAAATCATATGCCCTTAATAGGGTTAAGATGAAAATTCATATACACTAAATGTACAAAAGCAAGGAAATTCCCAAATTTTTACACTTTTATTGTCATCAATTAAACTTATGACTTCATATCAATTAAATCATTTCATCATCACATCACTACAGTATAAATATCTATGCATGAGTGGATGAAGTGTGTGAGGTGCGCTGAAGAAAAATTCCTACAAGTAAAATACATAGCCCTGTTGTGCTCGCATACCCTTAATGACAATAAAAGTGTAAACATTTGGGAATTTCCTTGCTTTTGTACATTTAGTGTATATGAATTTTCATATCAACCCTATTATGGGCATATGATTTCAGTATACTGGCATTTATCATGGAATATATATATATATATATATATATATATATATATATATATATATAATGTTGATAATAAGAACTGATTGTGATTTAGGCTTTGATCACCTAGTTTGTCATGTTTACTTTGCGTTTTTTCTTTGTTTTGTAAAATTAGCATTGAAGATAGTCACGCCAAGAAATAAATGCACAGGAGCATTTGACAAATATATTGGTGTTTACCGAAACAATTGTATGCTGAATAAAAAATAAGTTTTCTGAAATGAAGCTAATTTGTCCTTTATAACATTGAAATGGTATACAATTTCATACAAAATATTGAACATGGCATAGCTCTGCTCTTACACTATTGAGCTATTAGAATTACTTCATGTTATAAAATTTATATTTGAATTGAGAAAATTCTAAATATATATAAGAAAATACACACACAAACACATATATTATATATATATATATATATATATATATATATATATATATATATATATATATATATATATATAAAATATAGTAACACGAAATTACATAATCATCGATGCAATAATTTATTTCAACCTTGTGGTATTTTCAAGCATCCGATCCATTTTCAAAAATGTAATCGTCTGGATCAGATGCTTGAAAATACCACAAGGTTGAAATAAATTATTGCATCGATGATTATGTAATTTCGTGTTACTATATTTTATTTTATTCTTGCTCTGTTTATTAGATTTAGCTCTCATACCCGGATTTCATTATAACACAAATATATATATATATATATATATATATATATATATGCATTTCTCACCGAGAATGTTGGTCAACAACAAATGTAAGAGGTACATAATAAAACATGATGCATAAAGTGGGTGAAAATAACGGACGTAGTTACTAATGAGAGGTTTACGTTAGTTACACGATTTAAATAACATGAATTGCCAGGGTAAACACTTTATAGTGATGTACATGGGGGTTGCAAATATAGGTATGAATTACTTTGATAATATCTTCGACCAGTCGAAAAGGGCTATGCTAAGATGCCTAACTGTCTGTAACAGCCGTCTAACTGCGACTAGAATCTAGCTCTGATGTAATGCTATTAAATCTAATATTCCTCATTCGGAGGGGGCAGTTCAATCCGCCTATGGTGAATGCCGCTTCGCTTCGTTTCGTTTTCGTAACGGCATCAGGGGTGAGTAAACCATGTGGAGAATAAGCGCCAATCGGACCCGTCCGCCTAGCTTGAAGCCCTATGCTAGGAAGAGGAAAATCATCGATTTGAATTCCTCACATGCGTGGAGAGAGTTTTTTGGTTGGCAAGTAATAATGCATAAGTCTGCCGTAAAAAAATAGTGGATGGGAAACAAATTAGGATGGTTCTCTTTAATTGGCATCTCATAGTCACCGCCACAGACCAACGAAGATAGACTGTAATACAACAAAGACTTTCTTTACTAATAACTCGTCATTAATCAAGACTGACAGCCACTCGAGGATAATGGTTAATAAGATGAAAATAATGTCAGTTAAATGATGATGAATATTATGAGATGATTGAAAATAATGGAATGAATGAAATTTGTTGATTTATGAGGAAGTTTCATAACAAGTGTTTATTGATATGTTGTAGCCCCAAGGAAAGCAATCTTGTGGTAACGTGATCCATATATATGGAGTTCTTTGACAGAAACTGTTCATAGAAATTTTGTTTGTGTTCCCTTGATGTTAGGAACGCGCAGGGGTAAAAGAAGGTCCCGTTACAATAGTGGTAATCAGACGAGCTATTGTTGTTGACGCTATACAAGGAGGAACAAGAGATTGGAGCTCAGTCGAGCACTTTTCATGGAAATAAATGTTTATTTTCGTAATGCTGTTTGTTTACCTCCTTCACATCGCAAGAAGATGTGACACAAGGCCGGATATAGATGGGAACAGTACATGAAGATTACTCTGGTTCTGCAAAAATAGCCAGGAACAGACCTGCTGGCATTCACTGGTAGGGATACCGCAGGCGATTATCAACAAACCAACCCCTACTCTAATAAGTTCGAGGGGTTCCATCCTAATACTGTCTTTCACCCTTTTCACAGATTATCAAGGCCAGGGGCCACGCGAGAAAAAACGGTTAATCAGAAGGAAATGATTGCTAGCCGAAAGATGATGAAGACTATGGGAGTACTAACATTGATCGATGGTATGTACTGCGTGTTAGTCCATGATACGAATGTTGTTCTCTTATAGATGACGCACCATGCTTCTGTAACTTCGCGTCGTAAACGTTCGGGCAGTTCTTCAGAAGCTATTAACCAATCTGTCAGCTCGTTGAATCTCCCGAAGAACTAATTGAGTTCTGCCAGCAAAGGTTTTTTCGAGAAACAAAACACAAATGCAATAAATGTCAACGTATGTGTCAAACACAAAAATAATTTGCTTATTCGGTGTTTATGTTAACAAGAAAAAATGTTGACAAAAAATAAACAAAAAACATTGAAAAAAATAATAACGAAGATATTTTATTTATAAAATATTTAGAAAACCTTACACAACGCAGATTATTTGTTTTTAAAAATAAATTATTTATTCATCTTAAAAACATTTTTTTTTATAAACTTGAGTACTTTCGGTAAATATACCATCTTCAGAAGAATATTTCTTCTTTTTCTTTTTTTTTCTTTTTTCCTCTTGGTTGAGACATTCTCGTGGCCAAGTTGAAAATCCGTCTAGGTGTTTTGACGAAGAGAGAAAAGTGTTGATATGGCTGTGTGTCACGTGGTCGGCGTGGAAGGATACTTTGAAAAGTCACACAATTTGAAGCGCTGGGTGGGTGGCAATAATAACGAAGATATTTTTTTTTATAAAATATTTAGAAAACCTTGCACAACGCAGATTATTTGTTTTTAAAAATAAATTATTTATTCATTGAAAAAAATGTTTAAAACAAAAACATTTGCTTAACAAATCAAAAAAAATCATCTTTTGAAACTTTTCGGTGCACAAATAAAAAGACATTTTATTAAGAACATCGGATTAACAATGGTTCCTTTGACAAAAAAAGTAAACAACTAATTAATAACAGTTGTTTAACTATAGTTTGTTCGTTTTTTATTTTTATATATGTATTTTACTTTTATTTTCTTCGTCGTAATTTATCGTCTGTCAGTCCTCAATTTGTCGTCTGGCAGTTTTCGCCTCGTCAACTCTCGGGCGCTTCCGAACCTGCCCGAATGTTGACGACACAAAGTCACGGAAACATGGTGCGTCATCTATAAGAGTACTAAGTATTTGTTGGCATTGGATTTGAAGACGACCAAGTTGCAGTCAGTAGTGAAGCAGTCCTACGATAATGTGATTCACAGACATGGAAACCCTTGTAAAGAAACTCCGTCCATGGAAATTTCACCTGGAGCTAGGCGCATGGATAGAGAAAGGAAATACTTTTTCGTTGTAGTACTATTGCGGTTTTCACTTATCACGGCCAAAAACCACTCAGGGATAAGAGTTAATTAGACGGAAATGATGGCCAGCCGAAAGATGAAGAATACTATGGTAGTACTAACATTGATCCATGGTATGAACTATGTTTGAATGATTATGCGGTGGCCCATGACAATAATTTGTTGATGGTGGATTTGAAAGCAACCAAGTGGTAATCATCAAGGAAGTACTCCCCCGGTAATGTGGTCTACAGATGTGAACCCTTTGCAAAGAAGCTCAGCCCATGGAAATTTCGCTTGATGCTAGGCGCATGGATTGAAAATTGAAATACTTCTTTCCGTGTGGTAGGAAGACGAGTTCTTGCTGTGAATGTCTTACAAGGAAAAACCAAAGGCTGGAGCTCAGTTGAGCACTTTTCATGGAAATAACGACAGAGTAGAAAGAGACTAGCAATTTTACTTATGTGATAAATGGGGCTTGTGGGGAAAAGAAGAGATCCTCCTTACTAGAGTTCGAAGTCGGTGTTGTACTCTGTCGATGCAGAAAAGAGTACTCTGTCAATGCAGAAAAGAGTACTCTGTCGATGCAGAAAAAAGTACTCTGTCGATGCAGAAAATAGTACTCTGTCGATGCAGAAAAGAGTACTCTCTCAATGCAGAAAAGAGTACTCTGTCAATGCAGAAAAGAGTACTCTCTCAATGCAGAAAAGAGTACTCTGTCGATGCAGAAAAGAGTACTCTGTCGATGCAGAAAAGAGTGCTCTGTCGATGCAGAAAAGAGTACTCTGTCGATGCAGAAAAGAGTACTCTGTCGATGCAGAAAAGAGTACTCTGTCAATGCAGAAAAGAGTACTCTGTCGATGCAGAAAAGAGTACTCTGTCGATGCAGAAAAGAGTGCTCTGTCAATGCAGAAAAGAGTACTCTGTCGATGCAGAAAAGAGTACTCTGTCAATGCAGAAAAGAGTACTCTCTCAATGCAGAAAAGAGTACTCTGTCGATGCAGAAAAGAGTGCTCTGTCGATGCAGAAAAGAGTACTCTGTCAATGCAGAAAAGAGTACTCTCTCAATGCAGAAAAGAGTACTCTGTCGATGCAGAAAAGAGTACTCTGTCGATGCAGAAAAGAGTGCTCTGTCGATGCAGAAAAGAGTACTCTGTCGATGCAGAAAAGAGTACTCTGTCAATGCAGAAAAGAGTATTCTGTCGATGCAGAAAAGAGTACTCTGTCAATGCAGAAAAGAGTACTCTGTCGATGCAGAAAAGAGTACTCTGTCAATGCAGAAAAGAGTACTCTCTCAATGCAGAAAAGAGTACTCTGTCGATGCAGAAAAGAGTACTCTGTCGATGCAGAAAAGAGTGCTCTGTCGATGCAGAAAAGAGTACTCTGTCGATGCAAAAAAGAGTACTCTGTCGATGCAGAAAAGAGTACTCTGTCGATACAGAAAAGAGTACTCTGTCGATGCAGAAAAGAGTACTCTGTCGATGCAGAAAAGAGTATTCTGTCGATGCAGAAAAGAGTATTCTGTCGATGCAGAAAAGAGTACTCTGTCAATGCAGAAAAGAGTACTCTGTCGATGCAGAAAAGAGTACTCTGTCGATGCAGAAAAGAGTACTCTGTCAATGCAGAAAAGAGTATTCTGTCGATGCAGAAAAGAGTACTCTGTCGATACAGAAAAGAGTACTCTGTCGATGCAGAAAAGAGTATTCTGTCGATGCAGAAAAGAGTACTCTGTCAATGCAGAAAAGAGTATTCTGTCGATACAGAAAAGAGTACTCTGTCAATGCAGAAAAGAGTACTCTCTCAATACAGAAAAGAGTACTCTGTCGATGCAGAAAAGAGTATTCTGTCGATGCAGAAAAGAGTACTCTGTCAATGCAGAAAAGAGTACTCTGTCGATGCAGAAAAGAGTACTCTGTCAATGCAGAAAAGAGTACTCTGTCGATGCAGAAAAGAGTACTCTGTCAATGCAGAAAAGAGTACTCTCTCAATGCAGAAAAGAGTACTCTGTCGATGCAGAAAAGAGTACTCTGTCGATGCAGAAAAGAGTGCTCTGTCGATGCAGAAAAGAGTACTCTGTCGATGCAAAAAAGAGTACTCTGTCGATGCAGAAAAGAGTACTCTGTCGATACAGAAAAGAGTACTCTGTCGATGCAGAAAAGAGTACTCTGTCGATGCAGAAAAGAGTATTCTGTCGATGCAGAAAAGAGTATTCTGTCGATGCAGAAAAGAGTACTCTGTCAATGCAGAAAAGAGTCCTCTGTCGATGCAGAAAGGAGTACTCTGTCGATGCAGAAAAGAGTACTCTGTCAATGCAGAAAAGAGTATTCTGTCGATGCAGAAAAGAGTACTCTGTCGATACAGAAAAGAGTACTCTGTCGATGCAGAAAAGAGTACTCTGTCGATGCAGAAAAGAGTACTCTGTCAATGCAGAAAAGAGTATTCTGTCGATACAGAAAAGAGTACTCTGTCAATGCAGAAAAGAGTACTCTCTCAATACAGAAAAGAGTACTCTGTCGATGCAGAAAAGAGTATTCTGTCGATGCAGAAAAGAGTACTCTGTCAATGCAGAAAAGAGTACTCTGTCGATGCAGAAAAGAGTACTCTGTCAATGCAGAAAAGAGTACTCTTACAATGCAGAAAAGAGTACTCTGTCGATGCAGAAAAGAGTACTCTGTCGATGCAGAAAAGAGTGCTCTGTCGATGCAGAAAAGAGTACTCTGTCGATGCAGAAAAGAGTACTCTGTCAATGCAGAAAAGAGTATTCTGTCGATGCAGAAAAGAGTACTCTGTCAATGCAGAAAAGAGTACTCTCTCAATGCAGAAAAGAGTACTCTGTCGATGCAGAAAAGAGTACTCTGTCGATGCAGAAAAGAGTACTCTGTCGATGCAGAAAAGAGTACTCTGTGCGGCAACTCACCGGATAGTTGAGCAGTTAAGTGAGTATCTAATATTATTAGTATCAGTTTATAGCGTGACGTAGATAGGTATATTGGTTGATAGGTAGGTATGTAGAGATAACGGTAATATATAGATGGGTATCGTTTTTCTCATTTTCCTCATCTTTAATCATCTTGTGTTATGTATCGCCCCTTAAATGGGGCCCATTTAATCTGAATATTGTAACATAGATGGGAGCCCGTTATTGAGGTTGTAACACTACATTCATGTGATTCTCTCACCCTACAGCAGAGCGAGTATTCTATATTATTATTACCGGTTTACAACGTGATGTAGATATGTACGTGGGTAGATAGGTAGGTATGTAGCGATAAGGGTAATATATGGATGGGTAGCCGTTTCAACTGTCAGAACAAGTACACTGAAAGAGATGTGATAGTTGAAGAAATAGTTTTAGCGGGAATGTGTTCGGTGTATTCTTTACCGTTTTTAGCGGCTATTAAGTTTAGAGGCGCTCTTTGATAAAATAAAATAAAAAGAATTATAAAATAAAAAAAGGAACCAACATGTCTGATTATGTTTCTTTGGGCTGGTGGCGATACCCATTGGCGTAGAGTGAACTTCCCGTCGCTAATCACAGCAAGCGTTGGCCGATAACAGACACGTTATTCATAAACACAAGAGCAAACGCGAAGCCAGCTGTTCTGGACACGGGACACTTTTTTGAGGGCTTCAGTTGCGACATCAGCTTCTTTGTGTGGCGTCTCGCTGCTATTAAAAATAATTTCAGAAACATTTCGCCATTCGCCCGCCAAGAAAATAAACTCGAGGAAAAATACTTCCTTGTATTTGGAGACTGTGAGATAAAAAGATACGTGTAGGAGCGTGTAAAATGTCTTTGTTTCGCTATTTACACGACGATTGTGATATAACAGTTAGGGAGTCGTTTGTATAGACAAGCGCCGTGTAAATAAACAAATTAGCCTTGTTACTTTATTTCTTTCTCTTTTTCTATATTTCTTTCTTTCTTGTCCGTTTTTTTATTTATTGCTTTCTTTCTCTCCTTCTTTCTCTTTCTCTTTCTCTCTCTCTCCCTCTCTCTTCTTTATTGCTCTCTTTTCTTTTTTATTTGCGTTGTGTGTTTAAGATGTATCCGTTTTCTAAAGACTGGGTACGTGTATTATTTGGATTATTCGGACTACTGTTCTCATCTAGTATGCTATTCTCAAAATGTTTCGGCCGTTGTAACCTCCGACCTTCTTCTACTGTGTCTTGACGAACTCAGGAATCTGTATGTCGGACTATATAATTTCGAACGAATCCACGAGGGTGACATGCTCTTGTTCTGTCAGCCATGATCGGGTAGAAGGCTTAAATAATTCATAATTATATTCTTAGTATCGCCCGCACTGAGGATTGAACCTTCAACCTCTAGAAGGGAGACGGTCACGTATAAATGATTAGTAACTTAGCACTTTTATCCGTTACGCCACGGGTCTTGGGTTCTACAAGACGCAACTGAAGAAAGTCGGAGGTTACATCGGTCGAAACGTTGTAAGGATAACATCCAAGATGAGAACAGTAGTCCGAATAATCCAAATACAAATTAGCAATACTCATCTAAAAAAAAATCCAGGACATTAGACTAAGTATGGTCTCGTTTTGGCTATGAACGAACAAAAAAGATACGCGTGCTAGGTTGTAATAGGAGCATAATAGATGCGCATGCGTTAAAAACTATATAAAAATAACCAAATAAGATAAATGCTCCTTGCGGTTAAAACGCACGATTTCACATGGGGTTGCTGGGCACTTGTAGGCACGGGAGTGCCATCAAAAGACAGTTGAAATAAGCGTTGTTAATAATTGAAACTGTCCAGCTATTATGTTTCGGAATTTTTTAGATAAGGACTTATATTTTGTATAATTTGGATTGTTCGGACTTCTGTTCTCATCTTGGATGTTATTCTCACAACGTTTCGGCCGATGAAACCCTCGACCGTCTTCACCTGCATCTTGTCGAACTCGGGAATTTTTCTGTTGGAATCGGGAATCCGTACGGAATATTGAACGAAACCATTTATTTAACACACGGAGGTAGCTTGTTCTAGTTTTGTCAGCCATGACCGGGTAGAAGTCTTAAATATCTGTAAGGACCCGTGGCGCAGCGGATAAAAGTGCTATTTAAGTATAAATTGATTCATCACGTGAAGTAAATAGACATTCCACAAAAAATATAATTCGTACATGTTTAAAGTCATACATCTTTGTCTTCATGACCGAGAGTCTTCTTTCTGCTTCCTTCGTCGACGGTCAGTACTCGGAGCCATACAAGGCAGCCGTAAAAGTTTCAAATATCGATATTTTATACTAATTAATATTTTTTGCGTTTCAGATATCAATATATCTATTGTATACGTATATCACCATTTAAGTATGACACAGGCGAAATAATAATTTAGATAAGTCAGAATTTCCAAGGAGCCATATTATCGGTCAATCGGAAAGTAGACTTAATCAAAGTAGCCTCGCCGCAAACCTGGGGATTCTACTTATCACTCTTAGCCGAGGTATTTTCCAATTCATCAATACCCTCTGACAGCATTCTTCGTTTTTAATGATAATAAGAGTGTCTATTTACTTCCTTCATATCTGTGTGTGTGGCAGTTTATAGTTTGTCCAAAGCACGGACTATTGTGCGTGGTATTTAGGTGACTTTTTCACGCGTTATCCCTGTTAATTAACAGTATATAGGGGAGTAGACTCTTATAAAATTTGGCATGAAAAACATACTATTATGGTGAACATTGTATAAAAATAGAGGTTATGGTGTTTGGTAATGCCAATGAGAAACCACAATCGCTCGAGTTATATCTAAAAACCACATTGTAACGTTACTGCACTATTAAGACATTTGTAAAGTTCCGTGGGCAATTCTTTCGAAACCATCAGATAACCCGTCGTCGTCTCGTTGACAGAAAACAGCTGTAGGCTTGTTGACACATTGTAGGTAGTCGGCTGAATGGATAGTGACGTCTAGTTGTTAGGGTGGTTGTATGGCTGATATAGCAGCGTAAGCTTCTTTGTTTTTCGCTTCTTTCTATTCCGTTTTTGCTAACAGTCGTCGTGATCTTTTTCCTTCTAGCTCTAATAATTGAAGCAAGTAAAAACATCAACTCCATTATTTGCTCTGGGCTACGTATTATTTTCTTTTTGATTTATTTGTTTTGTTTTTAGATTAAGTTTATCTAAATTTTTGCATCTTCCTGTAGAGGTGATGGAAGAGCCTTGTAAAAAAATGTTCGCCCGCTTTTACATCGACTGCTCAAGAGACAATATCTATCTGGCTTCTGTGTCACATCGACTTCTTGTTCAACGTCATATCCTGACACGTAGCTCGCATTCTAATCGATAACATCTAATGAGACTTTCCGTGATTGTTAATCGAACTTTATCTAGAAAATTCTGCTTTTTAACTCACCAACAACTAAACATTGCTACAAAACCGATAAAGCAAAAAAACTGTGGTGGTTGTGTGATTACTGATTAACTTGCCTCGGGTTGTCACCGGAGAATAATCATAATGATTTAGAGAGTGACACTCATGTTGTATAAGCTCTTTTCATTTTAATTCTCTGATTTACATATGAAATTTTCATCTCCTGTTATCATCTAGTTGATCCGGCCATGGATACAGGCTTAAACTATAAAATATGCATTTAAATAAGTGACTGTAAAACAAACGTCCATAAATGCGTTAGATAGAAACACGGGAAAGTAACAGTGAGTGTCAAGAAGACGCCAGTAGAAGAAGGAACGAAGAGGAAAACAATACGAAAAGGAATGGGTGAAGAAGATTAGGATATGACATTGTCTCGCGATCTTGGATGTGTAAAAATAGTGTCAAAAACGGAAAATTCCATGTAAAGTTAGAATAAGTAAAATAAAATGGAATTTTTCATTAGAGAGTAACTTAGCGGTGCGAGTTACGTGTATTGGAAGTTACGTCATAGGAGGAAGTACATGGCAGAGAAGCGCGATCGGTTCTGTCTCTTGGGAGTTCGGTATCAAAACGAACGGACGCTGTTTTCGAGGCTTTCTCAACCCTACGGGGTTGGTAAAGGAAGATACTGTTCATCTTTACGTACTTGCTGTAAATTCTTGTAAAAATTAAACCAAATCCCAGAGAAAATAATGGAGTTGCCTGTTGTTCTTTTTTTCTTTTTGCTTCCATTATTTTAGTAACCAGAAAAAAAGAATGAAAAACATCTCCACGACTGCTACTGTCGCCACTGCTGAGAAATATAACTATCCGATTGTTACATGCTGGTATGTCTGATGCGTTTATAACTAATTATACACCCTGTAGTTGATCCAAGTGTTGTATCGTCCCCGTCTTCTGTTAATTCAGAGAAAACACCGAACTTCATTTTGGTAGAGGTTTTATTAGCGCGAGGAACACATTAGTACGATACTTACATAAACCAGACGAATTTAGGAAAACTCGTCACAGGAAAATTCGTAAAATCTTATCTAAAAAATAGCCCGGTTAGTAAACTGCACAAGTACCAAAAAAATAATATGAAAAAATGTTCTCCACTGGGGAGGTGGGTAGCCTCGTATTTACAAGTATATTTCCTGTAAAAACGGTTCTAAAATCTATTTTCAATCGATATTTATTCGATAATTGCCGAATTTTCCTACTTGGCCAAAAGTGACGAATTTTCCGTTTACGAATTTTCCATTTACGAATTTTCCGTTTACGAATTTTCCGTTTACGAATTTTCCTGTGACGAGTTTTCCGGGCACCAAACCAGACATAGTGCGATATATACATATTCGGCACATTAATAAACGAAATGCGTCACGCCTATATTAAACTAAACAAAAGAAGACAATATCAAGTAAAAATCAGCTTAACCTTTGTGTGTGAGAAGCTAATGGGTAATGAAAACATTAACTCGTGGGAGGGAATAACAATGAATCTGATTGGTTAGCTTGCTAGACTAAACATCACGTGGATATATAAAACACTCAGTAATACGAATTTCATGCATTTTAGCCTGATGATTCTTTACGGAGCTGAAACGCGGATGCTTCTGCGTAGCTCAATTGCGATAAATATATTTTCATAACTTACTATATATATATATATATATATATATATATATATATATATATATAGTAAGTTATTAATTAGGTTAAGAAAGAGGCTAAAATACGGGATCTAATTCATCTGCATCGCGGCCAGGACGGACTTCATGCGACTAATTCACAAAACTCTGGTCTTCAGTTTGATAGAGGTTTTATTCGCGCGATCAATATATTAATACGGCAGTTCTAGAAACAAATGAGAGAGAAAAGTTATTAATTAGGCTAAGAGAGAAAGGCTAAAATACGGGATCCATATAATGATTCGTCCCCCCACCCTCATCCGCATCACGACTGATTTCGGACGAGCTATTACTTTATTCGACCACTCGCTTTGAAAGCTGACAATAACACAGGCTACAATCAACTTTGAGCTAAATTACGCCAGATTCTTAACTTCCATTTATTCACTGTGGTCACCTGCTGACTCCACAGCTGTCAATCATTCCGAGTTTGTTTAACCGTTTTTTTTCTAACCATTCTCGAATTAGGGCGTTCATTCTCTAACCCAGTTTCTGTTCACGAAAATAATGCGGACGTTCTGATATACAAATTGTTTATTATTACGGTAGTCTTACAATTGAAAGTATACGTACATTTCATTGTCACTGCTGATTTAACATTGTTAGACTGAGCTAGTGTTTAGGAGAGCTAGAAAAACTTTCAGTCTCCATTTTTATAAAGTTTATATGTTTATATATTTGTATGTTAAAGATTCACTTCTACGCTAATTAATCGATCATTATGAATTTTGGAACAAAGCTGCCAGGCGTAAGGGTTCCAAATGTAGGCTATATTTAGTTTACTTTAGCTTTATGCAAAGGCGGTCGTTAAAATTCAGATATCTGATATTTAAAGAAAATGAACAATATGTATTAGACATGAATTGATAAAATATTCCAAAAATGTAAGCTTCTTTAGAGTCTTTTATAGTTTTTGACACAACCCCATGTTTGAAAATGCAAATATATCAGATTTGCATTTAATTTTATCGATAGTCATTAGACACCAAATAAGCAAGATTCCCTGAATTTCAATTTCTTCTTAAGCCCCCTTAAGCTTTAGCCTTAAATTTTAGACATTTTTTATGATCAAAATCGGATTTTTGCTATAAGGTTTTAGTATGATTATATAATAATTTTAATCTTTTTAAGGGGACATAAAATTAGTGCAAAACTGTTCTGTTTGGGGAATTTATTTTCCCCGTCCTGGGACGGGTATTCTTTTAGTATTAATATATATATATATATATATATATATATATATATATATATATATATATATATATATATATATATATATACCCAGGACTGTACTCTGCTAAACTCTGTCTCTGAAAGCATAGATACAGAACTCATAATTGACTCGAATGCCTAGATACATGTATTTGGAGATGTTAATGCCCACCACCGCGACTTGTTGGCATTCTCCAGCCCTATTGACGCAGCCGGCAATTCTACGTATAATTTCTCCTTAGCTCACTCCCTCTCTCAGACTGTCGATTTTCCGACCCGCATCCCCGATCAGGTAGACCAGCAAGCCTCACTTTTAGACCTTTTCTTGATCTCAATGCCCGAGGCTTGTGTGACGAAAGCTCATAGCCCACTCGGGAATGCTGATCACATTGTGCTAATGATACATATCACCCTAAAAAGTCGTCCAAAAGCTGATGAACCGTTGCTCAAAACAACGAGATACTACAAGCAGGCTGATTTTGAGTCAATCAGAGATCACATCAGTGACGCCCAATGGAGAGAAACCTTCTCACTCCCTGCCGACCAGTGTGCAAATGAATTAACTGAATGAGTCAAAGCAGGCATTGAAGCCTATATCCCCAATGCGAAAATTCTTTAGCAAGCCCCACTCTCCCCAATGGTTCACCTCGGAATGTGCTGCTGCCATTGCTGAGAGGCAACAAGCATTCCGTAAATTCGGCCGCCATAAGTCAGCTCCTAATAGACATCAATTTTTAGAGTCAAGAAAGAATTGCAAGGCCGAAGCAAAGAGAAGGTATAATGAGTTAACAAAAAAACGCATTCAGTCACAGAAACTAGGTACTCGTGATTTCTGGAAAATCTACAATAGTGTAGTGAATAATGGTCAATCAGCGATTCCCCCACTATCAAACCACAATGATGTCGTTTGCACGGTCAGTGATTAGGTTTAACTACTTGCCCAACGTTTCGCTTCTAACTCCACTTTGGACTCATATAACCACCCCCTCTCCAAATTCCCATTGCGGACTGAAGCCACACTTGATAACCTGGTCATCACCCCATCCCAGGTAAGAGACATTATAAAAACCTTGACACCTGCAAAGCTTGTGGGCCTGATCTTATACCTGTAATAGTAATAAATAAATGCTCTGCTGAACTGGCCCCTGTCCTCTCCAAACTCTACAATAAATGCCTAGCTGAATCTTGCTTCCCCGATGCTGGAAAATTGCCTCTGTGGTACCAGTCTACAAGAATTCTGGGAATAGAACCGATCCTCTGAACTACCGCCCAATCAGTTTACTGCCGATCTTTGCTTAAATCTTTGAATCCTTAATCAATATAGCGATAGTACGGCAAAACTTCTTGCTGACCGCCAGTATGGATTTAGACAAGCACGATCTAATGCAGACATCCTAACGGTCATCTCTAAACGCATGTATCATACACTCGACAAGGCAGGTGAAGCTAGGGCAGTAGCGCTTGATATATCCAAGGCCTTTGACAAGGTATGGCATAAAGGGCTTTTCCTGAAAATATGCTCATACGGTATTACTGAGCAATTACTTAATATAATTAGATCCTTCCTAACCAAAAGAAAAATCCAGGTTGTCCTCGATGGTCGTTCATCTAAAAAACATGACACAAATGCTGATGTACCCCAGGGATCTATCCTTGGACCTTTGTTGTCCCTGATCTATATCAAGATCTCCCTGATGACATAGAGTCTGAGATTGGTTTATTTGCTGACGACAACGCGCTTTACTCTCGCCATGTTGGCAAAACAGACGCGATCATATCCAAGGCAATGGATGAATCCTTAGAAAATTACCTCCAGGCTGTAGTGGATTGGGGTCATAAATGGTTGGTAACTTTTCATGCCGCAAAGACAAAGCTCCTTCTCTTCAATAACTACAAACAGCCTCTTCAACCACCGATTGTCATGGCAAATAACACCCTACCTGAGAGTTCATCATTCAAACTCCTCGGCCTAACCTTCACAGGTAACATGAATTGGAACAAATACATTGAAGAAATTGCCAAGGCTGCGGCAAAGAAGGTTGGCTCCCTCTACCGTGCTAGTAAACTCCTCACACCTGACATTATCCTGTATCTCTACAAAGCCACCATCCGCCCATGCATGGAGTATTGTTGCCACATCTGGACTGGTGCATCATCTACTAGTCTCTCCATCCTTGACAAGGTCCAAAAAAGAGTCGCCAACCTAATAGGTTTCTCACTGTCAACCAAGCTCCAGTCCCTGTCCCATCGTCGCAATGTAGCATCCTTGTGCTTGTTTTACAAATACTTCAATGGATTATGCTCCGATTGATTGGCTACTATGGTGTCCCCTCGACGTAAATTCATTAGACCAACGCGACAATCAACTAAATGTCATCCATTCACTGTGGAGGTCCCCAGATGCCGGAGACATTTCTACTCAAATAGCTTCTTTCCTTGTGCTGCTGGCCTCTGGAACTCCCTCCCTGTCTCCTGTTCCCCGACAGTGCTGACATGCAGAAATTTAAAACTAATGTAAACAGACATCTCGCTGCGCAGCTCCCAATTTAGGTTGACCCCCCCCCCAACCTTCTCCCCTTTTCTTTCTTCTCGGTAGCCCCTTATGTCTACAGTGGCTGCCTGCCTTGTTTGGGGTGAATTACGTTATATATATATATATATATATATATATATATATATATATATATATATATATATATATATATCAATAAAAAAAACTTTCACAGACATGTCAAGCCCCTAAAAGCATCTGAGGAAGAAACCAGTCTATAACTGGCACGGAAATCTAGAGAATGATCCCATTCTATTGACATGGGACCGTCCCTCTTCTGAAGTCCTTCTTCCTGGCTCAGAAATATCGTGGGTCCAGTGAATAATGATCCACCACCTGATAATAGGAATTGGGTTGGTATGGCCTAATTGCTCCACAAAACCAACCAACTCTCTGTGAATATGGCAAAGAGGACCATATGATGCAGCACTACCTTGTCTGCCTCTACTACCCAACCGGCACAAAAAAGCCATTGTCGGACTTATTTGTATCATCCAGCCTCTAAGTACATCTCAAAAAAGAAACCAGGCTACATCTATGTGAATCCTCGCTTCTGAAGCCCACCTCCTTGCGTAGAACACGGTTAGTTCAATGAAAGGCACTCAACCGCCTTAGAACAGGGATGGGGCTACAAAACCGACCGAACCAGCACTACCTTGTCTGCCTTTACTACACAACCAGTGCAGGATATGACGTCATGAAGAGGAAGTCTACAGTGACACGTAGCGATGAAGTTATTAAGATATTTCTCTTTGGCAGGCGGGCTGATTGGATTCGGACGTCAACTTCGAAACTCTGTCTTTCCTCATTTCCTTCCTTGATGTATTCTCTCGCTTTCCCCTTCCCCTCTCCTTTTCTCTTCTTCCCTCTCTATTTACTTCCTTCATTAAGTCTCTCCTTTCTTCCTTCCCCTTCCCCTTTTCTCCTTTCTTTACTCCCTCGTTTCCTTCCTCGTTTCTTTCCTCCATTCATTCTCTCGCTTCATCCCTTCTTCTCTTTTCTGTCTCTTCATGCCCCCACCTTCCCCCTCATTTTATTTTTCCATTCATTATCTCACATGCTACCTTACATTCACTGTTCTCTTTTTCCCTGTCTCCCTCCTTCCCTTCATTATTACCTTCATTCATTCATTCCCTAGCTTTTCCAGACTTCCCCGTTTTTTTTTTGGGGGGGGGGGGGTGCTGCATTTCCCCCGCATTAAAAAACAACTTTGTGTCTAATTTGTCCTTGTGGGGAGGCAAGTAACTGAGGACTATAATGATGATGCTGCCTAACCCTAACGAACAAGATGTAGTATGCGTTCTAATATTTTTCTCTTTATCTTTTTTTTTCTCCTCCGTCAGTGAAGGTGACATTTTTATATTCGTCTCAACCCAGAGTGCCCGCTTTTGGTGGAGCTTGCCTTTTCCCACATTGACTTCGTGTCTAACCCTGTCCTCGTGGGGAGGCAAGTAAATGGGTGTTTGGATGATAATCCAAACAACTGTGTAAAAAAATGGGGAACTGTTTTATAAAAAACATACTTCGCAAACACGGAAAGAAAGAAATGAACTGTCGATTGAATATTGTTAGACTGGGCTAATCTTCAGGAGAGCTAGAAAAACGTTTAATATTGTATATTATTAGGGTCTTCCATAACGTTGCATTGAATTCAATTTGTATTTTGACTCCAGCTGTCACCAATAAGATATGAACTAAATTTGTATTCATGTTATATTGGTTTATCTTACGACTATATCACGTTCAGCTACCGGTTCCGATCGGCGATGTTAAGCTGTGGACCACCTAGACGGTTGGAGACCAACGACGGGAATCATAACACCCTTGCGTTTATTGGCGACGGATGTGCGTAGGGTGGGCGTCATGATGGTGCTTCCCTCCCTAGGAGAGTGGAATCGGCGCCATTGATTCGTTTAGCTAAACCCTATCTTTGTTTATTCCTTTTAATATGCTTTCCGAGTTTAAATATCCCATTTGTTTCTGATTATGTACGCGGTTGTGTAAACCTTGAAGAGTATTTAAAAGGGCGAATATTGCATTATTATTGCCAGCCGGGAAGAACGCCGCCGCCCCTTCAAAAGGGCGGCTTTTAGTTTATATCTTACGGGTGAATGTAATCGTTTGTCCAATAGTTTTGAAAACATATTGTTCCAGTTTTCGGTTGTCCGTGGCGGTTATAAACCATCATATACCCTTTATGGTCGTCAGGAACCCAGGTTCTTAATCTTTTATGGATACAATTACTCGGACGCTGATGTTTAGTTTTTAAGAATGTTTATTAATCAGAAAGGAACATACACAGGGAAAAAAAGAGAGAAGCCGTCGTTTTAAAGTGACGGGTTACTCGTGTGCGGACAGACGGACTGAAGACCTGGGTGTTCCAAGTTCGAATCCAGTCGGTTCAACATTACCACTGTCACTTAGGGATGTTGGCAACCTTCTCGTGGTCCTTAAGTCCGTAAGAACACGATATATTTCCAGAAAGATTTCTAACTAGAAAAACATCGGGGAAACTAATGCCAACACCAGCATCATCTAATTCACACGAAATAAGAAGTTCGAGAGAGATAGACAGACAGATTGATGGACGGATAGATGGATTGCGTCGTTACATCAGGGGCAGCGCCTTTTACACGTCTATTTGTTTTTAGTGTTGCCAGAAAGAGACAGAATTATCTCTACTCGGAAGTCCCATGATTTCGTCAACTTCCGTTTCTGAGTGTCACTCAAATTGTTCATTTAAATAACAGCTTCGTTATATAACAATATGTAACATTATGTAACAATATGTAACACTACGTAACACTATGTACGTACAGGGTGACCCCCACCCCAACCCCCACGCGCACACAGAAAATTTCCATTCATGAAATCGTTGATACAATTCACAGTATTTTCTTTAATTCAACATTATCTCCGGCAAATAAACCACTTTATTTCTCATTTCTCCACAAAATTTAAGTCATGTATATCCAACAGTCTTAGTTTGTTTTTGCGGTTTAATCATATGCGGGACATTTTGATGCTCGTCTCCTTAGTAGAAATTCTGATCCTAAATAGGGTTCACAGTCACCGAACCATAACGTCCCAGATTTGTATCTGTGGGGGTATTTAAAAGATAATATCTATTTGAACAATTCCAAGTTTACTCTTGAAGAAGGCCATCACATCCCAAATCAGAGCAACGTCAAGGGAGGAGTTTGTCGGAGTTACTGACAATTTCGACCATAACAGCACATTTCAAAGTCATGGTCAAAGTCATATTAGATGTGGGACTTAATTGACTCGCAAGTAGTTAGTTTCTGCTATTAAGAGAACCGAAGTTATCACAAAAGTGTGACTTCCACTTTTTCCACGACTTTGAACTTGAACTCTGGTTTAGATAGCCGAAAATGACATCATGTCTAAGTTAGGTCATGATCGATATTTTGATTAAGTTTTGTGACGGTTGGTTAAGCAGTGTGGAAGCCAAGTTGTACATAAATAAACAAACACACGCGACTGAGAAAATAACCTCAACCTTGGCGGAGGTAATAGAAGATGTTTTACTGTGTTCTGATAACTTGCGTTCCACTCCCGTTGCAATAAACGGTATCTCGGCTAGTTCGTGGTATTGGCAGTAGCATAATACGGAATGGTCACCGATTTTATTTCTGAAACAATGAAGGACGCTGTTCAAATGAATAGAGGGAGACCCTCTCATTCACGCTCTCTCCTCCCTCATTCCAAAAATATTTTATATCATTTTTTTTATTCTGATTCTAGTGCGTGGGAAAAAAAGTCTTTGGGCGACTTTGGCATCTTTTCTTTTTTTTTTGTTGCTGCGTTCGTCGCGTACCTATTAAGATAAGACCTTATCAAGGAAAACTAAATTAAGATTTATGTCCCATTGATGGCCAAAATTCGTCCTTTTTAAAACCAGAAAATAACCTCATGCGGAAAGCGTTATTTTTATGGCGGCTGGATCGGAAGCTTTCATAGAGATTAAGACGGATTAACGGAACACAACCAAAGAAATGGATTTGCAACATTCGGATTATCGTAGTTTTAAATCACTTTGATCAATTTAAAACTGTTCACCTTAATCTACTATCTCTATAAAGTTAGGTGTATATATATATATATATATATATATATATATATATATATATATATATATATATATATATATATTAAATATTTTACCTACGTACGACGTCGTTTCGAGATTATGGCTCTCATCAGCGCGGGGAAATAAGCATTTCAGACGGTCATAGGGCCCGAACTCGGTTCACAGATACACCTTGAATCTGTAGGCGTTCACCTAGTCCCAGGAGGCCACGAAAGATTGTCACGTAATAACGGTGAAATTAAGTGATATTTACACTGAAAGCGGCGAGCATAGACATCTAAACATTCGATAGCACTCAACGACAGAGTCGGAGCGTTGCACTGAAGCTTTTTAGGTGAATGTTTATTTTTAATTTTTTCCGACAGTACTCAACTTTAAATGTTACTTGGAAGGGGTTTATAATATATATATATATATATATATATATATATATATATATATATATATATATATATATATATATATATATATATATATAGTCTTGGAAGTTTCTCAACCATTAAAACTATATTTAAATAAAAATAAATAAAAACCTTAAGTCCCAAGTCGTTCAGTGGAAAATCACTCATGTAAGTCAATTTAACTTTATCAGTTATTATATTAGTTTGCTTCTAACATTATTTAAGGGATCATCAGTTGTTTACCATGAAAGACTGTTTCGGGTATTTATATATATATATATATATATATATATATATATATATATATATATAATCTCGGAAGTTTCCTAACCATTAAAACTATATAACGAAAAAAGACAACAAAAAAACATTTTAGTCCCAAGTCATTCGGTGGAAAATCACTTTTATAGGTTAATCTACTTTTAGCAGTTACTATATTAGTTTGCTTCCAAGAATTTACGCTAGTCTTAACATTATTTAAGGGATCATCAGTTGTTTATCATGAAAAACTGTTTCGGGAATTTAAAAACAAAACAGTATTTTATTTCATGGCTTCCCAGCAGAGTTGATCAGACCCCACTTCCCTTAAAAGACAAGAACACAAACGTTCCGTATATTAGATCTAAGTTTTGTTCCAGATAGACGTTTTGCTAACTTATATTAGTTATTAAAATATATATATATATATATATATATATATATATATATATATATATATATATATATATATATATATGTATATATATGTCAATGTATGTGTGTGTTCCCTACAGAAAAAAATGGTTAGAGAATCTACATAAATATTTATATGCCAAATTTTCCGAGAAGACAATGAAAATAGTCCAGGATCACTAAGTGCCCCTTCCTAAGAGAGGTATGGGGCAGAACCCATCTTAAAACTTCAAATATATCCTATTTTGATAATGTTTAAATGAAATGCATAAACTCTTTCAGGTAAGACAATGAAATTGGTCCTGAATCTCTAAATGCCCTCCTAACAGAACTATCGGAGTATAAGCTTGCTTAAAACGTAACATAGATTTGATAAAATCTAAATCATATGTATAAAAAGTGGTCCCTAATCTCTACGAGCTTTTCAATGTGCTGAATCTCTATGAATTCCCTCTAATTGTGCTATTGGAACAGAAGCCCCTTAAAACTTCAAATACGTTTACCCGATTTTACTTAAATTCAAACCATATATACAAAACACTTATTCATAGAGTTTTCCAAAGATTCAATTTCTTCTGGCTATATTAGGGGCGAAATGTTGACAGTGAAAAAGAAAAGAAAGTAATATGGTGGCCTGAGCATAGTGGAAACGTACATAGAAATGATCCTCATCAAATCCCGAGCAACGTCGAGTCACCCTGCTAGTAAATCAATAAATAAACTCTACAAGGATTCATTTATAAAACTTCTGCTTTTTATGAAAGGCATTAATAAGCGTTTAGCTTATTCGCCTCCCGCACTCCTTAACTCTAACCCAGTTTAATAATACCACACTAACAAGCATCCAGTATATGTATATTGATACATGACGGTTTCTAAGTCGCCACTGAGTCATAGCCCGGTATTTTCCCCTCAGCCGCCATCAACTTGCATAGAAATTAGGAGAAATTAAACTATATAAACGCCAAATCAGCGGGCGATACAGTGAACAGTGAAGAAACATAATTAAACAACAACAAAAGGGGGGGGGGGATATCGCATTTAATCCGTAGTATAACAGCTCATTTTTTAATTCTTCAGAGTGCACCATTCCTTGTAATAATATTTATCATCTTTACCTACATACATCGATGTTTCACGCTTTTTATATATATATATATATATATATATATATATATATATATATATATATATACATATATATATACATATATATATACATACATATATATATTATATTTTAAATAAATGATATGAAATTATTGTTACCTACATACGCTAGCGTTTCGAGCTTTCGCTCTCATCAGTGTAGGGATGATCATCTCGGACGTAAGCGCTGTAACCATTAGGCCACGGGACAATACCACATTAAAGAAGGGAATTTAAGTTCTATTTATGCGAAGGGCGGCATATCAAGAAAAACTGACTAGAGATTCTACGTTTTTTTAATTGGTTTCGGAATGTATAATTTTAGTATAATTAACTAGAATTTGTCTTAAATTAGAGGGAGGGTAGTTATGTTTTTGTAGATGTTGGTAAATTGAGATCGAGTTTATAAAGTGCATGGTGAGGCGACTGGATAGTGTAGTGCTTGTAAAAGCAATGTAGCTATTAGCTTTATTATTATCATGGGAGTTACATTCTCCTAAAGGGCATTTAAACTTATAAATAACATTGGTTCTTTCTAGTGGTTTTTGGAGTTGGGGAGTATTTTTCTTTTACTACAAGATTTTGAATTTTAAATTAAAAAAAAATTTTTTTATTAAAAATACTGGAAGCTATCTACATACAAACACAACAACCTAAAATAAATAACATCACATATGAAACCAGTGGTAACATTTTAAAATGCTTAACGTAAGGCGATTTTGTTCAGTGATGCCATCCACCGTTGCTGAATTTAAATCGTCAAGGTCTTCCTGGAACAATGCGAAAACGTTCTCTGCGCATTTCTTCGCTGTATTTTTTAAAATTATCTACAAACTTCAGTTTTTTGTGTTCATTTGCTTTTGACACATGAGGATGATTCGACGAAGAATCGAAAACGTTCGTGAAACATGTGAAACCTATAGAATATTTTTTATTTTTTATTTTAATACAAAAAAGACTCTCAGAAATTTAAAAAATGGTATAATTAACCAGACGAATTCTGTAATTTTTAACAATGTTTGCATAAATGATAAAATGCTGCCAAAATACACACACAATATATATATATATATATATATATATATATATATATATATATATATATATATATATATATATATATACACTATATTATGCTACATTTCAATGCCTAAGATTTTATCCACTTTACTGATAATTATTTTTTTAAATACTTAAAACAAAAATTGGAATGTAGCATATATTGTTTATTTATACATGCTCTGTTATTGTACGTTAACAATCATCAAGCTTTTACATGGAAAAGGTGGGTATATATAAAGAAAAGAAAGTATATGCAAAAACATATTTTCATACATCTCTCTCTTCCTTCTCTCTCTCTCTCACTCACTATATATATATATATATATATATATATATATATATATATATATATATATATATATATATATATATATACATATTGTTTTATTTTACTTCAGTCGAAGTTCTCAGCAATCAAGGGACATTTCCCATGGGCTAACACTTGATCCCTATATGAAATACATAGATATTCGAATATTCCATTAAAATTCTCCTTTACCCGTCAAATTATATCTCTTGGCCTTTTGGCTAAGATCAAAGTGTAGTATCTGTTCCGATGGATACTACAACCCATAGACTGGTATTGTCTTGGACTTCGGGGCTTGATTTACGCCGGTCTATGGGTCTGTCCTGTGCAGTTCTAGGAAGTCCACCCTCCCAGGCTTCGCCTCCCCTCTTTGGTGAGGAGTAAGTTTATTGCTTACTGCCTGAGGCGCCCCTACAGGGGAATGCCGACGGGGCTTATCAGGCAATTTTTAAACCCCACTTTCCCGACCCGACCTTGGGTCACATCTTACTTGTGGGAGTAAGGTAAAAACTGGCCTTGTGCCTAACTCCTGGAGAGGAGTAAATCAATACCCGTCAAACCTTGAGTTAGTAAATGAGGTTAAGTACATTAATGTTTCTCTTCCCAATTGACATGTTAACGATGTTGTAGTATATTTTTCTCTTGGTCTTACCGGAGTGCAGGACTGATGGAGTATCCAGCTAAATGCTGTTACCTGAAGTATACTTACTTGGAGAAGGTGCATCATTCCTCGTATGAGCAAGTGTATAGCTGTGTTGAAGATATATTATTTGGGCTTCGAATACTATGTTATTTTGAATATTTGGTCAGGGTTTACTTGTAGGGTGAAGTATCCTCATGTCAGGTTATCCTGACTAACCCTTGTACAGAGAGACCGAAGACACTCAAGGATGGTGTCTAGTAAGAAAGTCAAACTCTCCCAATAGATAATTCTAACTCTCAATTTGGTAATATTTGTGTGTATTAAAAAGAAAAACGAAAAAAAATTCAAACACAGAAAAAAATCATCAAGAAACCATAGATTTTACCGGTTTCGTTCGGATCAACGAACGTCTTCAGATAAAGTGAAGATTTTATATTCATTCGATGACGGTAAAAACATAGGAAAAATAAAAACGTAGAACGAGATGTTATTGGCACGTTTTTAACTATCTTACAAAAAAAAGAATAATGAGATGCGTGCGACAGAGACGCTAAAATTGGAAAGGGGGGGGAAGAAAAAGAGAAGAATAATGAAAAGGACTGGAAATGTGGGTGGCATGTAATAAAAAAGAAAAGTTACTTTAACTGGGATCGCAGTTATTTAAGCAGGGGCGTGAGATATTGCATTGTGTTAGTGCGGTTTTTGTCAAGTGTTTGCTTAAGGAATAAGGTTAACGTTAGATTGTGATGAGAGAAGTATTATAGCGTTTTCAATGCACTTGCGATGTGGAAGAGAGTATTAGGTATTGAGCGGGGTGCCGTTTATAAAGTAACAATTGTGAGTGCAGTTTATGAAGTCAAAATCGTGGGTGCAGTTTATAAAGTCAAAATCGTGGGTGCAGTTTATGAAGTCAAAATTGTGGGTGCAGTTTATAAAGTCAAAATCGTGGGTGTAGTTTATAAAGTCAAAATCGTGGGTGCAGTTTATGAAGTCAAAATTGTGTGTGCAGTTTGTAAAGTCAAAATTATGGGTGCAGTTTGTCAAGTCAATATTGTGGGTCTAGTTTTTATAGTCAAAATTGTGGGTTCAGTTTGTGAAGTAAAAATGGTGGGTGCAGTTTGTAAAGTCAAAATTATGGGTGCAGTTTGTGAAGTCAAAATTGTGGGTTCAGTTTGTGAAGTCAAAATTGTGCATAAAAATTCGAGTGGCAGACGTTTCTTTGCAGTGCAGTTTTTTAAGAGCTTTTAAAGAGATCTTATTACCTTCTTCACTTCTTTGATTCTCTTCATCTTACGGTTAGCAGTGTAGGGCGTCTTTGGTTGTTGTGGCTCGACGTAACCAAATCTCTCTGACGCTATGCTGGTAATTATTGTGGTCATGAATTTTAGTCATTTGTCTACGTTCCCCTTCGTTGCCTATTAGAGTATCTCGCAAATGTCCGAGTCAAGGTCTTGCCAGGCCTCCTTGTTGTTCGCTGTGGGGGAGGGTCACTTTATTTTCTTTCGTGATTCTGTGAATCGAGTGGGGGAAACCGTAGCCTGGAGGGACTGCACTCTGTGGTGTGATTTCTGTTCCCGCACCTCCTCCGTTTCACTATGGTTTACGCGTGCACGTTGTTAGTTTCTTACATCAGGGCATTTCATCTCGCTTTGGTGGATTTTTAAGCCTCTTTGTTTTTTGCATGTAATCCCGCATCTGCATCTATTCGTTGTCGGTTGAGCAGTTCCGCCCGTTTCCGTGAAATCCGTCATGTTTGGGATCTCTTCCGCCCTCTCCCTCTCGAGATCTCCTGGTGGTATGATGCATTTTGCTACTTCGTAACATTTCATGGGATTCTCCATCGCGGAGAATGCATGGGTGGGTAGCTTACCCGCCCTGCCCATTTTCTCGTCTTTCCGGAGTGCCAATTGTATCTCCAATCGCCACCGGGTCTGTTTCTTAATCGCTAACTAATGTGTTCCCAGCCGTCGCTGTTTATACCATGGTTATAAATCGTGAAATACATTCTTTAGATGCATCAAGGGAGACCTTCAGTCATACACTCTCCTCACTGCCGATTTCACGTTTTGCATCATATCGGCTCAAGCAGCAACTCTGAAAGCTATTGACAGTTTTATATATATATATATATATATATATATATATATATATATATATATATATATATATATATATATATATATTACCAATAACACTGTACAACAATAACGAATGAAAATTTGCTAGTCAGAAGTAAAGTTTGATTTGTCAGCTTAAATGTTATTTGGGTATGACTTAAAAAGTCCTTTAAGATAAATATGTTAGATAAGTTTCTGAGAAATGTCTTCCATGGGCCCTATTCGGGGAATAAAACAGCCAATTATCAGTTTCATCTGAACAAGAAATATACAAACAACACTTTTTTTAGGATGTTATTAGCATGATCCTATTCACGTGTTTCCTCACGAAGGCAGAGTTAGACAAAAAGTCGGATTTTAATGTGGGGAAAATCCAGCTCCCCAAAAGGGTCACTCTGGGCAAGAAAAAAAATTAAAATTGCCTTAGTCTCCTCCTCGATGAAAGACTAGACTCAGTGTAGCATCAGAACAGATACTACACTTTGTTCCTAGCCAAAAGACCATAGCAAGTTTCAGGCCAAATGAAAGTTAAAAACAATTTCAAATTTTTACGAAATCTTTCAGCGTTGAACACGTGGTAATAATTTTCGACCATACATAGAAAACTTTCAAAAAGCTTTAAAATTGACGAATTGTTGTACCAATCTGATTCTGGGTATTCACTTAGAATTATCGGAGTTATCTCCCTTGAACTGATATCCGAGTTTTCTCCTTTGAATTATTCGCATCTACGTAAGGGAAATGCGCTCTTCTGTCCGGAAATAAAGAAGACAGAACAGCCCTTCTCAAATGTAAGTAATAGTAACTTATCCATTGCTCACGTATTTTCTCTATCTACAACCAAAGCGGTTGTCTAGATTGGACTAAGTACTTTTTAAAATAAATTATAGCTAAGTACGTTATTATATTCTATGATTACATTATATATATATATATATATATATATATATATATAGAGAGAGAGAGAGAGAGAGAGAGAGAGAGAAGATAGTACTATCTGTCATGCAGAGTAGTGAGGGCTCGTCAGTTGACTACCAGAGCGACTGTTTCGAGGATTTGAAGACAATACAGTCAAAATGACTCATATATATATATATATATATATATATATATATATATATATATATATATATATATATATATATATATATATATATATATATGTATATATATATATGTATATATATATTTGAATAAGTTTTCATAGGTAGAAAAAATGTTTAATTGATTTTAATACTAATGGCGAAGTAGCCATAATTACCAAGGGCGGAAATGCCTATAATACTAAAGCGAGAAAGAAATATAGAGAAATATTCTGAATACTGCATTCCCGACTCATTTCGGTTTGCAGAATTTATTCGTAAGCTTAAGTGTATTTTTGACACGGAATACCTATGCTCTTTTGATATATCCAGTCTATTTACTAATGTGCCTCTCGATGAGACTGTCGGGATTTGTGCCAATAGTCTTTATCGTAGTTCCCTAACTAAGCCACCATTTCCAGAAAATATATTTCTTGAACTTATGGATTTTGCGACTAAGTCTGTTGAATTTAGTTTCAACAGGGGCATGTATCGCCAAATTGATGAGGCTGCAATGGGCAGTCCTTTGGGTCCGGTGTTGGCTTACATTTTTGTCGGGTTTCAGGAACAGCTTTTGTTCCAACGGTTGCTGAAGCCTCTTTGTTATTTTCGCTATGTGGATGACACTTTTGTCACATTCAAATCCCACATAGACACAAATGAGTTTCTTCGACAGCTAAATTTACTTCACCCGGCACTTGGGTTTACAATGGAGGGAGAAAGTAATAACTTGTTGGCATTCTTGGACGTGTTGGTTGAAAGGACTGATGAATGCTTTGTAACCAGTGTATATAGAAAGCCCACATTCTCAGGCCAATATATAAGCTGGGACTCATTCTCCCCTAAAATCAGAAAAAAAAATCTGATTAAAGCCCTGGTGCATCGGGCGTTGGTGATCTGCTCTTATTCCAAATTAGATGCAGAGCTCATCAAAATAACTGAAATCCTATCTTTTAATGGGCATCTATTAGACACCATTGAAAGATGCATAAAGGACAAAATTGCCACATTAAAAAGAGAAAAATATTTCGGCCCCCAAAAGTGCCCTGTTTATGTGAAATTGCCATGGATTGGCACCGCCAGTCAGGAACTTTCGCATAAAATTGTTTCAGCCGTGTCTCGTTGCTTTTTTGCGACTAATGTGAGAACGGTGTTTGGGACCCGCAGTGCTTTCCCCTCTTTCCGCAAGGACGTGGAGCGTACCATTCAGCGATTAGAGATCAGAGTTTCCCAACACATCCCCCTCTCGATACATAGGCACAGACACTGGCCGACACCCGGGCGACCATTTATAGGAGTGCCAATTATGCACTGAGGGATATTCTGATGAGGCTTTTACTGTCTTGCACAGGGCTTGCTCGAAGAATCACCTTAAGATTCAAGAAGCGGTCACCATCAGTTTACGAAAACCGTCTCTGTGCAAGCAGAGTACACCCACAGTTTGGAACTGATGGGTACATAATATATATTTTTTTATACTCATTCGATAATCCATGTATTCACCACGATTTTAATTCGCTATTCAAGCACCGTATTTTAGTCGACGTAATATCTTGACAATGAGTCGACTCGAAAGACGTCTCGATTTCACCAGCATCTTTTTTTTCTTTTTTCTCGTCCATTCACATTTTTTATATTTTAAACGTTTTACTAGAGTAAGGAATGAATAATTTATTCTTTTTTCTTTCTCGCTTTAATATTATAGGGCTCTCCGTCCTTGGTAATTATGGCTACCTCGCCATTATTATTAAAATCAATATATATATATATATATGTATATTAGTCATTTTGACTGTATTGTCTTCAAATCCCCGAAACATATATATATATATATATATATATATATATATATATATATATATATATATATATATATATATATATTATCAATAACACGGTACAATAATAACAAATGAAAACTGGTTGGTCAGAAGAAAAGTTGTATTTGTCAGCTTAAATGCTATTTGGGAACGTCCTTCAAATTAAATATTTTATATAAGTTTCTGAGAGATGTCTTCAATGAACCCTCTTCGGGGAATAAAACGGCCAATTATCAGTTTCGTCATAACAAGAAATATACAAAACAATAGTGTTATTTCATAAAATAAAATTCTTATTAAATTAAATTTCGTTTCTTGGAAATTCTATTTAGAAACAATCTATTTACACAAAACTATTTTGTGCTTTTATTAGATCCAATAAAATGCGTTTTTGGTACATTAAATCCACTATGATGCATTTTCGGTTTCTTATCAAACAATATAGCGCAGCGTTTTCAATGAAGTACTTTGTGAAATAAAATTCCCATTTTAGAAAAAATGTAATTCACAAAAATCGTCCATACGTTGATGTGAGAATCTTCAATCCTAGTTACGAAATAATACGAACGTTTAAATGTTCATTTTTATGTATGCATTTAATTTCTATTTGCTAGTTACTTATTCATTTCTCACGTCTCTTCGCTATCTACCACCCTGGCAACACATGTCTTTGTAATGGTATTAGGAATTTAATTTATTCTCTATTTCGTAATTATTTTTTTGCTTTTACTCCTTTGTATGTCAACTTAAGTAACACGTGTTACATGTGTTACATGTTTGGTATCATCCAAATCTCTTTTATCTGGAAGTAAATGTCTATGTATGTAAACCAAACATTTTCTTTATCAAAGTCGCTCCAGACAAAGCATGAAGCCATTTGATGCAAGGAGCTTACAAGAACAAAAGACATGCGATGACTATTGGCCTTAGTCTTGAAAAGACCAAGGCTATAGGTAAAAGGAAAGCAGAAAGAGAGTTCAACAAGCCTGCAGTTTTTAGAGAGAAGGTACTTGAACAAAAAGCTGTATTACAATTATGTATCATGACTGCAAATTAACGAAGACTACTAGACCAACTAGTCTAACGAGCTGAGATAAAGGAAGCAGTGAATAGAAAACTTCATCAGTAAAAACGTAAAAGAAGATAAAATATTCGTTGGCATCGATAGATGGAAGGAACCTTGATCAAATTACATCAACTAGAATGCATATTGATTTCTTCATATAAAGTTTATCTGATACAATAAATACATATTGAATTAAATAAGCCAGAATGCATTTTTTTTTTCGGAAAACAAATCAGCCATTTTAATGAATTACGTCATGATATTTAAATCCTATCAGGAAACAATTTATTTACGCAACATATTTAGCTTACGTTAGATCCACTATAATGCGTTTGTTGTATATTAAATCCACTATAATGCATTTCGGTTTCTTATTAAACAATTCAGCATTTTCAATGAATTATTTTGTGAAATAAAATTCCTATTTTGAAATGAAATTTCATCTACAAAAATTGTCTCTACCGACGAACGTTGATGCGTGAATTTTCGTTTTTAGTTATGAAATAATGCAGACGTTTACATTTTTATTTATGAATTTAATTTCTATTTATTTTCCATTTTGATTTCAACTTAATTATTTATTGTCTATTATATAAATGACAGTTGTCTGTTTATACGTGTGTGTATTTCCGGCTAAAAGCATAAACCTACAAAACAAAGACCCACAAAGTTTGTATATTTTTGATCAGCGTTGCCCGGAATGAAAATATCTAAAGTTTTAAAATAATTCATTCTGTGACCGTAACCTGGCGCAGATTTCGACAAGGGATGGTGCGGGTTAAAGGGAAGTAACTCTGATTTTTATCAAGGATTTACTTCTCTTTAGTTATGCCAACCTATTCCATGAGGAATCTATATAAGGGAGTTATATTATAAGGGTGTGTGGGTTTATTCCAGAGAAAAGAAATGGGCGGGTAAGAAATAAGGGGTGGGGAGAGGAATGAGAAAATGGAGGATGGGGAAAGAGAGAAAGATAGATAGACGGATAAAGAGGGGTAGAGATATAGAATTGTCCCCCTTAGAAAACGCCGGGTAGCCGTGCTAGTTCAAATATAAAACAGGTTCTTGCATACAAGTATCGCTTTCACTTATATTCAAATACCGATCTTCTTGGAAATACTTAGAAAAATGTATTTAATCTTTATATATAAAATCCAATATCTGTGTGTATGTATTTTTGTGTGCTCCTATAGAAATAAAGGTTAGAGAATCTACATAAAACTCAAAGTGTATTCTTATGTCAAATTTTCTGGTGAAAAATGGAAGTGTTTCCCAATCTCTAAGTGCACCCCTAAAACTGAAAACTTCAAAAATATCCTATTTTGATTAAATTTAACTCATATATGTAAAACATTCTGCGTTAGACAATGAAAGTGATCCCGAATCTCGAAGTACCCTTCTAAGGGAGCTAAGGGGTTGAGCCTCCTTTAAACCTGCAAATATATCGTCTTTTGAAGAAATTTATATCATATGTATAAAATTCTCTGGAAAGCACAATAGAAGTGATCCCGAATCTCTACGTTACTTACTATGTGCTGACCCCCTTAAAACTTCAAGTACGCATATCTGCTTTTAATGAAATTTAAACGACACGTATAAGACACTAATTTAGAGAATTTTCCAAAATATCAGCTTCTTCCAACAATAGTAAGGGGCGAAACAGGAGTAGAGTCAATAAAAACAAAGAAAATAATATGGTATTATGAGCATAGTGCAAAAGGACATAGTAGTGATCCTCATTAAATACCGAGCAACGTCGGGTCTTCCTACAAGTTATAAAAAAGGCAATTCTATAAAATAGACCACCCTAATTCTCAGTAGCCTCTTACGTCTACAGTGGCAACTTGCTTTGTTTAGGATGAACTAAGTACAAGCAAGGGCTACGCATGCACTTGTCTGCGAGGATGCCATTCCATATGAATATGGAAATCTATATCATCATTAAAACAGCTTGTGCTTATTTAATTCTATGATACAAAAAGGTTTTGTAATACCGTATATATAGTAGACTGCAAATCCCCAGAAAACCTTTAGGTCTTCTTAATTTGCATATTTATTTTATAAAAAGGCTTATAATAAATTGATATTCTGTAATATGCAGTTGCAATTTTGCATTCTCATATTTTCTTATTTCTATGCAATATTTTCGTTCTTAGTAAACCAACTGATGTCACTGCGATGCTGAGAACGGATACTACACTTTGATCTTAGCCAAAAGGCCAAGAAACAATAAAAAATAATGTTTCTATGGCGAGACATTTATAAATGAATGAAAACAAAAATGATTATATTTATTTTTGTATTATCTTTTAATGGGGGTGCGTAGTGTAGTATCGGTTTTGTTGTCATTAGATCGTCCTCCCAGGAATTACCACCTTTTTTAAGGTGGTAGGGATCATCCACCCAGGTATTACATCCTCCTTTGGGGGAGGGGGTAATGTAGTATCTGTTCAGTTCTCATGAGACCCTCTTCTAAGGACTACTTCTTCTTTTGGGGGTGTGGATGAGTGTTAGTGAAGTATATATTCTGTTGCCATGATACCGTACTCAAAGACATAACCTTCTTTTTTATGGGGTGATCCTCCCAGGTATTACATCCTCTTTGGGGGTCAGTATAGTATATGTTCGTTCCTCATGATATCTTCTTTACAATGATAATTTTCTCCGTTAGTGGTGTGGGGATAGTGTACTATCTGTTCTGTTGTCATTATATCGTCCTCCTAGGAATTAACTCCTACTTCTTTTGAGGGGAGAGTCGTTCGTTATGATCCCATCCTATTAGTTAGTACCTCCTCCTTTGGGGAGGGAGGCAGTGTAGTATATGTTCATTGACCATGATATCCTCCTAGGCTAGCAAAAATATGCGACGGGAAGGGACATATATTTGCTAGTTGATAATAAAAGAAGGAGATAATGAATACTTAAAATGTGATGGCCTTCTTCAGTGGTGGGAGCAGGAGTTTCTTGCGTTCTTCAGTTTACCGCGTAACGCCAGTGAACAGATCCTGTTAGTCTCTATTTTTATGACGTATTAGTTCATATATTTGTATATACAGGAGTCTAAACTAATTAATTAACGATTATGAATTTCAGAACACAGCTGCTAGGCGAAGAGGGGTTTAATGTGAACTATATTTTGTCTAATTTAGTTTTATGCAAACGAAGGAAATTTAGATAATTTCGATTTTTATAAAACACAGACATCGAATTAATAACTTCTCCAAATTTCAGTTTCTTTTGATTATTTTAAAGGGGTTTTAGGGAATAATATGAGAACAATTCCCCACTTGAAAAATTATACTTTGTTACCAATAGTCACTAGACACCAATTAAGCAAGGTTTCCTGGATTTGAATTTCTTCTTAAGAATCCTTAAGCTTAAGCCTTACATTTTAGACATTTGCTAGAATCAAAATCATGTAACGTTTTTTTATCAAAATTAGAATAAAGGTTCGAGCCATAAAGGTTTAATATAATTATATCTTGATTTTGATCTTTGTAGGGGTGAATAAAGTGGTGAAAAACTGTTTTGTTTAGGGAATTTATTTTACTCGTCCTGGGACGAGTATTCTCCTAGTTTAATATACTTTTTTTAAATTTAATTTATATCTATCTCGGGCAACGCCGGTGCACGGATCCTTCTAGTTTAATATATAATTAAATTAATTCATCTGACTACAATAACAATTGTATTAAAATACTTAGCACTGTTTATTTCAGAACATCTCAACATTTAAAAGGTGTGTCTGTTTAAATTTTTATAAATTTTCACTTCACGTTGCTAATTAGAAAATTCGGCGGGGTCTTTTTCAAAGAAGTTCAATTTTATAAATGATTATTTAACATTTAATAAAACATATCACTTGAAAGAAAATATCCCATCATTTTCTAATGAGTAACTCTTGAAAAGAATCCTTGTTTTTGCTGGATATTGGGTATCGGCAGTATGCCAGACATTCAGTCGCTATTTCGGAGACTCCAACTGAGAGAGATTTTTAGAATTCTAACCGTTCTTTTAATCGAACTTGTTTGTATCTCTCTGGCACTTGGTTCACAGGGTATATTCGCCAGCTAGTTTTTTTTTGTTTACCTTAATTCATCCAAACAAGAAACATTGCCACTCAGACATAAGGGCTACTGAATTAGGGGCCATATCCATAGGGGCGTCCTAAGAGAGTTGTGAAACGAAATGTCTGTTCACATCACATTTAATTGTCTGCATGTTGGTACAGTCAGGGAAACAGGGAGAAGGGAGAGAATTCCAAAGACTAGCAGTTCGAAGAAAGAAACTGTTAAACTAAAAAGCATTCCGGTCCCCTCTACGGTGAAGGTGGGGATTTAGCTGATTGTCAGGTGGGTCGGGATAGTTACGTATGGCAATTAAGCTTCCCCGTTTTAAGAATTTACTTTAGGATAATGCATAATAAATAAATTAATAAATAAAACAACTAAACTAACACCTAAAAATAGAAATACAAGCAAGCACGTGTTAAAATAAGGTCACCTATTAATTCGACACAAAGAAACAGAGGTGAGTCACCTCCATACAAAACATAAAAGAATAGGAAGTAAATCCAACCGAACCTTTGTTTGTTAGAAGCACGACTATTGGCTAACGGAAGCATTAACCAATATGAGGGAATAACAAAGAATCTGATTGGTTAACTAGCTAGACTGAACACCACGTGTATATATAAAAACACCCAGCAACATAAACTCCATGCATTTTAGCCTGACGATTCCCTACAGGGATGAAACGTGGAAGCCTCTGCATAGCTTAATTGCCATAAATATATTTTTATAACTTACTATATATATATATATGGAAAATGAAATAGGAAAACCAAAAAATATTTATGTATTCATCAACGTTTCGTCTTTATTGTAAGACTTCCTCAGGACGATTTGTTTGAAGAAAAAAATCATACACGTACACAAATGTTTTGCCAGCAGGCTGAGAGCTGCAGTGGATTTGAGCAAGAAAATCAAAATACGAGAAACAATTAGCAAAATGAGACCGGCATAGTCCAGGCCATTTTTTAGGATGGCTTTTTCTCTTTCTGTCTGAGGTATGATCCTGTGCAGTTCTAGGGGGGTCAACCTTCCCAGGTTTTACCTTCTCGCGATTTGAGAAGGGGGTTAGTTTATTGCTAATCGCCAGAGGCTCCCCTACCGGGGAATGTTGACGGGGCTTTTTGTTCGTGCAGTGCTCTTCCTCTAGCGTGCTAGCTTTTCAAATCGCACTTCCCTGATCTTGTGTCTCATTTACCCGCCGTCGGAGGGAAATAAATAAAAACTCTTTAGAAAATGCTCGGACATTTTGTTTAAATTGATATTTTTTAAATGTTATTAAGATCTGAGGACTGGGGAGGTTCCGTTCAGAACATTCTTTCCTCTCTTGATCGACATCATAATCTAGTGGCTGATGATCTTTTCCCTACAATCCACAATCCACACAATAACAGAAAAGACGTTGTTAGTCTTTCTCTACTCTATTGCTATTTCCAATGTTCCTTTCTGTATAAAATTGAGAGCAAGCGTCTGCCTTACTACCACCACTGCAAAAACTGTTCTTTCTAAAAAACAAACAGAATTTCCATGAACAAAGTTTTTTCCTAGTACTTCCCACTTCTGAAACATGTTATCGAGGGACTGTTTTCCAGCAGACTACAACATGGTCGTCTTCAAATCTAATGTCAACAAATATCCGTTGAGTCGCTATCTAAGAAATCAAATATTGGTAATTCCCTCATATTAATGTCTCATTATTCAACTGGCAATCTCATTGGCCCTAACCCTTGATCAGATTTTTGTTTTTGTAAGTAATGACTCATTAGTATAAGAAATACCAAAAATAGGTCACACCTCCTCAGTGTGGTTAGACAGCCAAGTACTTCAATCCTTGATCGAACCATGACCGTTTTTAGACCGTCAATAATTCTGACCATTCAGCCCAAGGCAAAAGCAACGAGTGCGAAATCTCAAACTTTATATAAATATTGTCAAGTACATAAAAGTGCTCCATTCGTTTTTAATGGATTTGCATTGTCGCTAATGGTAGTTGGTAATTTCACTTACCACTGTGCTCATCCAAGACCTTCGTTTACTTCGAAAACTTGGTTTAAATTGTATTTCTTGTCCTGAAACAAATTATTTTTAAAGATTTCAGAATGTAACTTTTATTCAATGTTTTAATCGTTGTCTTTTTTCTAGCACAAAATATATTTGAGTGATTTAGAATTATAGTAAGCACATAAAAAAAAACTCTTTGGCACAAAAATAAACTTAACACATTCTTTCTATACAACGAAGAACAAGTTTTAATGCTAATATTTTGTTTTTGATTTAATAGTTTTCAGCTGACAAAGCCAATTTTAGTTTAGGGTTTATCTCGAGAATAAAATCAGAATGACGAACTTACTCAGCAGAGTAATTCGTCTTGCCGAATCTGATTGAAATACAATAAACAAACGGGATCACCATTCCTCGCGAAATAAACAATGGTTTCACAACTAAAGAGATATGCAGTTTTATCTACTGGGAACACAGGAACAAAATGAAGGCTGTACAATGGGTTGAGTGTTGTAGACAAGACGAAATAACGTAATTCTGGAGTTCCTCGATTCATCTACCGTCGTCTCGATAGAGAACGCAGAATTTACATCTTGTCTGTTTGGGATACAGGCTGGAACTGAAGGTTCATGCTGATCACGTAATCTGGTTTGAGCGCAAAGATGACTAATCGCGTATGAATATCATTGGGCTTAATCGAGTTGTTTGTTCGTGCGGTGAACATGCGATGGTTACATAATCCTCAACCGAATCACAACCAGTCGCGTAGAGCGATATAAAATAGGTAACTATTGTAACTGCTACAGTTTTGTATCAAGAAAGATTTGGTCTTTCATTTTGAATTTTAGTCTAAATGATTTTTTTATAGTTATATGTTAAGAAGGCCAAGGGCAATGCAGAGTGGCGGGTAGGTTGTAAGCTGGAAGGAACAAAAATAGTAAATCGAAGTGGGGGAACATAACATTTATTTTTCTTTAAAATCTTACATAACAGCAAGTGTGGTGTTGGCTGTTTGTGTGTTGTCCGGATGATGATTAAAATCATTTATTTAATATTTCGGGAAAATCTTCCCTTTGTCAAAAATAATAAACAACAAAGGAAAAATCCGTCTGTGTAGAGAATTAACCAAAATGGATGCCAGAGATTGTTTTATAGTTTTACTTTCAAATCATTAGCAGACTTCCACCTGAAAAACGATATGAACAAAACCATCAGTATTCTTTTTTTTCTAATACTAAATAATTACTAGATCAGAGATGAGATAATTTCAGGCAGAAATGACCATAGTTCACGTGTACCGTGTAACATCTGCTCACTTTGAAGCATCTTGTGTTATCTGCTTAGCACTTACCAACCACTGTGACGTCAGCAGATAAACGCAACTCAGTGGAAAGGCCTTCTTTACGAAGGTCGTAACTTAACCCGCGTTACACCTTACAAAATTTGTGGATACTACCTTTTTTTCAAGGAAGATTTTTTTATCTTATTTAAATTTTACCAATCTGTATTTAATCTTCTTCCTTCGAATATCCGGAGATTTTTTTTATCCTCTTTCAACTTTGTAAGTTCCCACTTAAAGTTACTCCTTACAAAATTCAATGAGATATCCTCTTTCTTTTCTTTTTTTTTTCAGCGAATATTTTTTGTCTTCTTTTCCATCGTCCCCCTCCCTCGTCGCCCTATTTTCCATGGAGTATCCTTCCCTACCCTAAGAGGGCCCTCGCCGCTACGTCTTTCATCGGCTAGTTAGGACGCGAACAAGCTGTAGACAAGTAGAGAATGGTTTCAAGATGCCAGAAGACGATCCATCGTCGCTCGAATTGGGGGAAAAATTGGATTATCGCTTTTGACATTTTTTTTTCTTTTTGGAGGGAGGGAAAAAGTGAACCCCTGACAACCGAAGGGGTGGAAAAACATCCTCATAATATAAACGAAATAAATGTAAACACATAAGTAAAGATATTTCGAAGAAGAAAAGACACCACGAAAAACAAATACAAATCCTCCAGACGCACCCACACACACACACACACATATATATATATATATATATATATATTAATTTAATACGTACATAAAATTAATCCATATATATATATATATATATATATATATTTTATGTACGTATTAAATTAATATATATATATATATATATATATATATATATATATATATATATATATATATATATATATATATATTAATTTAATGCGTACATAAAATTAATCCATGATTTTTCTTTTAAATCTTACATAACAGCAAGTGTGGTGTTGGCTGTTTGTGTGTTGTCCGGATGATGATTAAAATCATTTATTTAATATTTCGGGAAAATCTTCCCTTTGTCAAAAATTATAAACAACAAAGGAAAAATCCGTCTGTGTAGAGAATTAACCAAAATGGATGCCAGAGATTGTTTTATAGTTTTACTTTCAACTGGAGATGTATTCGATGGTAGTTGTTTGTTTTAAGACTTTAGTTTTGTCGAATACTAATGTATATTTTTTCTAATTAAGAACTTTTTGACTTCCTGATGAGTTCGGAGAGGTAAGATCCGATATTGACATACATATGCCGGTTGGTCTTCTGGTAAACGAAACGGAACAGTAATTGTACCAAAGGTGATTGTTTTGAAAATATGATTCGTAAGATAAATAAAATCTTGGCGTTTGGAATGTAACTAAAACTTGTTTATTTATATATGCTCTGTTGTTACATGTTGACAATAATTGAGCTTTCAATTGGAAGAGGTCAGTATACATAAAGAATAGAAGGTTTATGTTAAAACATATATTTTCGTACACAATCTTTCTTTTCAATAGTCGAACACTTTACGACGGCTGCCTTTTTAAATAAAGAATAAATAAATAAAAAAATAGTAAAATGTAGTTTAAATTCCCAGACAAACTAACTAAATCCAAGATATTGCAGACTTAACATTCGTTGGAAATTTAATAAATAAATAAATAAGTAAATAAAGAAATAAAAAGGGGGGTAAGTATCTAAGAGTGAAAAAAAACAGGAGACCTTAAGCGTACTTGATAGCGGCTGGGTTTACTATTTAGATGTTAATTTACATCTCATCACGAGACAATGCATGGTGGAGTATTGGTACGCGCACCGGCTACTGAGTCAAACATGACTTTCGTATCGGGGATCGAACCGTGTGCCGGCAGAAATTGTCTACTCCCACACTGTCGTTTGTGAGTTTATTTTTAAAATAATATCTGTTGATAAATAATTAAATACAGCCATACACATTTGTATATGGGTTTATTTTGAATCAAGGGAGGCGCGAGAGCGCTCTATCTTTTAATAGACCCACGAATGGCCTATGCTGGAAATCTCATTTCTTTGACCAATCATAACTCAAAAACCAATAAACCAAATTAGTTAAAACTTTGCACAAAATTTTACAATATGTTATTCTATCGGAATAAGGCCCATTGATAGTCAACTATAGTAAATACTTATTCAGCAGAATAGAGGGGGGAATGTTGTAACATATAAAAAGATAATGGAATAATAAATAATAAATCACAATTATTCTCACAGAAATAGATATATTATACGAAATGCATTGGGAATTTCAAGTAATTTTAAGTGAAAAATAAGAAATAACAACCTGGATGCTATCACTATTTAATTAAATTAGTTTTTAATTAGATTAAATTAAATAAAACAATGGGTGGCAGGAATGGAGGAAAAAATAATTAAGGAAAAAATAATTAAGGAAAAAATAATTTTAAAAAACATGCATGCCGACACGGACTTAATTTCTAAAAATAGAAACAATTGAATTTTTATAAAATGTATTTTGTACAGGTTTAAATTAGTAATAACAAAGTCTCCCGTCATTTAACGAGTGAGAGTGATATTTTCCCGTAAAGTGGCAAAAAATAACCCTGTCCATTAAAAAATGTTTTTTTTAATAGAAAATAGATTTCTGATAACGATATTCCGTAGTAATATTTATTTATGGAATATAGAATAATATTCTCCACAGAGAGTTGCAAACAGACAAAGCCGTTAAGGAAATATTTTAAATTATTTAAAATAATAACTAGATTTTTGTAGAAAACTTTTTATAACATTTTATTTTTGATATATGAATAATTTTTTTAAAATAATTTCTGCGGGATAGGCTTTTTTTCGCTTCGTTAAACAACAACAAGATAATAATTCGGCAGTTAATTAAATGAAGGATAGTTTCCCAAAATGTAAAATGACGTCCCAGACACTAGATAATTAATTTCTATAAAGAATAATTTTAATAATAGATTTTTTTAGAAACAGTATTTTGAATAAATAGTTTCTATCTACTTATTGAGATTTTTTCTTAAAATAAAGGAGAGTTTCTGCGAGATTGACGTTCAACTGGTCGTGTGTTTATTTCGAAGGAGAACAAGTCAGCCCTTGAAATAAGGCTCGTCTGACCGCTGGCATTCCGGACGAACATTTATGTTGATTTTTCTTTGTGAGAAGTTAGATTTAGAATTCCCATACTATCATTGGATTGGAATGGTAACTTGTGAGCGGTATCTTGAATGGTTTAGTTTTTTTTTGGGGGGGGGAGAGATTTCTTCATCATTGTGCCGCCCGACGTGAAAGTGTATTATCGCACCTTGTTCCGGTTTTTGGGGGTTTTTTTTTAATGCATTTGGGACCGATTATTTGCTTGGTGGCAGAAATAATGCACGAGCTACTTTTCTAAGACACTTTCTAGGACTTTCTTTTTTTATCGTTGTTCTTTCTTGTTTTTTAATTTTAACTTTTATTTTTATTTATTTTTCCTTTTCTCTTCTCAAGTGACCTCAACTATTGCAACGCCACATTGTGTATTGTCGGCAGTTGAAACCCTTATTCCAGACATTTGATTTCCCTGATGATCTGCCAAGCAAGTACCTGCTTGGTAGTGAAACACGTGTAGGAAAAAACATTTAATTTGAATAAATAATATTTGTAAGAAAAAATATCTTTAATGGTGATCATTGGTGTCCTGAAAGGAATGCTTTGGTAAGCCTTCATAAAATCACACACACATATATATATATATATATATATATATATATATATATATATATATATATATATATATATATATATATATATATATGTATGTATGTTTTTTTGTTTCATTTTACTTCAGTCGAAGTTCCCAGAAATCAAGGGGCCCCGTTCTGAGGCTAACACTTTATATCTATATGTGATACATTATATTCGAATATTCCATTACAAAGTAGTGCGTTATATAAATAAACTTATATAAACATTATGGGAGCCGGGGCTACTCTAATGTTTTTATTACTTATATATATATATATATATATATATATATATATATATATATATATATATATATATATATATATATATATATATATATAATGCTTTTTATTGAATATACCCTTTCCTATGTTCAAATTCTCACAAATACACTCCTACTTGTGTATGCATAGCCGTGTTTGATTTGTTGTTTTATTAGCTATAGCGGGAATGAGATCAGCTATTCGTGAAATTATGCGACTGATACGAACGTGCCAAAAGTTATTGAATAAACACATTAATAATGTATACAATCTCAAGATAATATGATACAATGTCAAGTCCTATATGAGTAAACAAAGTATTGTATGTCTCGATACGTATAAACATACAGCAATACACACACACACACACACACACACACACATATATATATATATATATATATATATATATAATCCAGGTAACACATCCACAGGGTAATAATCCAAAGAATTTCAACCGGGGTTATAAAAAGTGCTTAATATCAAATAGAACTTTTATATATGATTATTTTTTATTTACACAGACATGTACAAAATCTGCGACACTGGCATGTCGATGTTATCGATCAACAGCTATTATAAACTGAGATCTCATCAGGGAGAGTTAGAATCCGATCTTAATCTTAGATCATATTTGAAAAGAACGGATTCTAACACTTCCTGATGAGATCTCAGTTTATAATAGCTGTTGATCGATAACATCGACATGCCAGTGTCGCAGATTTTGTACATGTCTGTGTAAATAAAATAATCTTATATATATATATATATATATATATATATATATATATATATATATATATTGTTTCATTTTACTTCAGTTGAAGTTCTCAGAAATCAAGGGGCCTCTTCCTGGGGCTAACACTTGATCTCTATGTGAGATACATAGATATTCGAATATTCTATTAAAGTTCTCCTTTATTTTTCAAACGTGGAGTTTGTAAAGAATTTAAGAACATTCATTTTCCTCTTCCCAATTGACCAATTAGCTATGTTAACTATGAGAAGGTGCACCATTCCTCGTATTATCCAGTATATAGCCGTGTCGAAGGGGATCTTATTTGGGCTTCGAATATTATGTTATTTTGAATATTTAGTCAGGGTTTACTTGTAGGGGGAAGTATATATATATATATATATATATATATATATATATATATACATACTTCTCCCTTTTTTAAAATTTACTTATCTTTATGTTTTTGCTAGGAATGGGGCATCCTACCGGATGTCAGACATTCATCCGCTATTTTAGACACTCTAGCCGAGAGATCTTATTAAGATTCTAACCGTCCCTTTAAGTGCAATTGTTTGTATCTCTCTTGCACTTGGTTAACCGGGTATATTTGCTAGGTAGTTTTTTAATTTTTTCTTCATTAGTCCGGTAGCCATTACAATTACTGGGATGATAGAGATCTTTACGTGTGTATTAAAAAGTGGTACGGTTAGGGTTCAGGGTTTGGGTTTAGGGTTAAGGGTTCAGGATTAGGGTTAAGGTTCATGGTTAGGGTCAGGATTCAGGGTTAAAGTTAGGCTTAAGGTTCAGGGTTTAGGGTTTAGGGTTTAGGGTTCAGGGTTAGAGTTTCGGGTTCAGAGTTAAGGGTTCAGGGTTCAGGGTTCAGGATTAGGGTTAAGGTAAGGGTTAGGGTCAGGATCCAGTGTTAGAGTTAGGGTTAAGGTTAGGGTTTAGGGTTTAGGGGTCAGGGTTACGGTTAGGGTTAGGGTTCAGGGTTAGGGTTAGGGTAAGAGTTAGGGTTAAGTTTAGGGTTAGGGTTTAGGGTTCAGGGTTCAGGGTTAGGGTCAGGATTCAGGGTTAGAGTTAGGGTTGAGGTTAGGGTTAGGGTCAGGATTCAGGGTTAAAGTTAGGGTTAAGGTTCATGGTTAGGGTCATGATTCAGGGTTAAAGTTAGGGTTAAGGTTCAGGGTTAGGGTCAGGATTCAAGGTTAGAGTTAGGGTTAGGGTTCAGGGTTAGGGTTCAAGATTAGGGTTAAGGTTAAGGTTCAGGGTTGGGGTCAGGATTCAGGGTTAGGGTTAAGGTTAGTGTTAGGGTTAGGGTTAAGGTTCAGGGTTAGGTTCAGGATTCAGGGTTAGAGTTAGGGTTAAGGTTAGGGTTAGGGTTTAGAGTTCAGGGTTAGAGTTTGGATTCAGGGTTAGAGTGAGGGTTAAGGTTAGAGTTAGTGTGTAGGGTTAGGGTTAAGGTTCAGGTTTAGGGTCAGGATTCAGGGTTAGGGTTAGGGTTAGGGTTTAGTGTTTAGGGTTAGGGTTAAGATGCAATTCATGAATTTTACTGTACGCGACTGAGAAAACAATATTTGTACAATCATGCAAACATTTTCGTTCGTTTTAATGTTCTGGTCATTTGTAAAGATTTATCGGAAAACAATTTGGAGCAAAGTGTGGTATCTGTTCTGATACTACACGGTCAGTGAATAAAGAATCCTTTTAGACTAAGGCAAATTTTATTGTTGTTCCAATCAACAGCTGGAATTTCCCCGCATTAATAACCGACCTTTGTTTGACTCTGTCCTCGTGAGGAGGCAAGTAAATAAGAATATGTATTTCAGTTGGATGTCGTTGACCTGATGTTATCGCTAACAGTTACAAAAAAATATAAGAGAGGCGGGTTATTTTCATAAACAGCAAAGATATAACGACTAAGACAGACAAATAGACGGACAGTTCGTCTTGTTACCCCATTCACACTGTGTGCACTTTTCCTCATTTGGGACGGCACCCTAGACACGTCTTTCCTGCTTGAAGTATCGCCAAACAAAGAGACAAAATTTCGTTGACTTCCGTATGGGGTCACCTCTAAACCTTAAGGTGTCACTCGAACTTTTCTGTTTAAGCAATGGCTCTCGTTATGTTACGATACTAACGTCCTCATTTCTAGCATATATATATAGGACCCTTTTGACGTTGCAATGGGCGCCCACGATAGTGCGGATATATGCGACCTGGTAGGACTTTATATCTTACACACACTCAAAATTAAGTTTCCCGACCACTTCATCGGATTATACCGAGATGACGGGGTCTGCCTTTCACACAATAAAAACGGACAAATTCTAGATAAATTTAGGAAAGACCTCATTCAAACCTTCAAAAGTTTAGGCTTTAAAATCACTATCACTACTAATTTAAACCAAATAGATTTCCTCGATACTACTCTTAACCTCAACAATAATACTCACAAACCCTACCATAAACCGAATGAATCACTTCAATATATCCACAAAAACTCATGCCATCCACCATCAATCCTCAAAAACCTTACTAAAAATATAAGCCTAAGAATTTCAAACCTCTCCTCCAATTATGAAGTTTTCACACAGGCCGCTCCATATTATAATAAAGCCCTCCGCGACAGCGGATTCCACGATGGAATCTCATACATCCCAAACCAGAATATTCCACAGAACAACAGCCGCAAAAGGAGGAGATCGATTATCTGGTTTTCGCCGCCCTTCTCCAGCAGAACAAAATCAAGAGTAGGTCATATTTTTCTCTCATTATTAAACAAACATTTCCCTGCAACACACAGTTTACATAAGTTTTTCAATAAAAACACCATCAAGGTCAGCTATTCAACCATGCGGCCTATAAGGAGTTACATCACCAGAGAACACAGCACGGCAGTCGACACCGGATGCTCATGCCAAAATAAAAATTCTTGCCCCCTCGAGGGAAATTGTAAAGTTGACTCAGTTGTATACAAAGCTGTGGTTACGAGTCAAACTGATAACAGTACAGATGTATACTACGGCATGACACAAGGTTCCTTTAAACAAAGGTATTATTCACACCTATATTCCTTTAGAAACAAAGATCGCGCAAACACATCTTTGGCTAAACGAATTTGGGAACTAAAAGAAGAAGGAACTCCCTTTTCTATAAATTGGAAAATCATAGAGAGAAAACCCATTTATTCACCTATATCTAATGTTTGCCATTTGTGTAATGCTGAGAAGTTCCATATTTTTAAGGCCATCATGAACCCAAACACCAGATGTCTAAATGTGCGCGATGAGGTTTTTAAGGGCTGTATACATCGTAAACAAGCACTCCTTATTTATTGGATGGATCGAGTGACTTAAGCCTACCCAGAGCCCTACATCAATTTTTCAGACACTTATATACTTCTACTGCAGACTTCTTGTTCTACGAACCTGATCACAGTTCTTTTTTCTTTTCTCCATTGTTTTTTTTTTATTTATTTTTCGAATTTTTATTTTTTTATTTATTTATATATTGATTTTTATTTATATATTGATTTTTATTTATATATGTATATGTATGTATATTTATGTATATATATATATGTATATATATATATTTTATTTTTTGATTCTTTATTTATATATTGATTTTTTATTTATATATTGATTTTTTATTTATATATTGATTTTTTATTTTTTATTTATATATTGATTTTTTATTTATATATTGATTTTTATTTATATATCAAATTTTTATTTATATATTGATGATTTGTTTATTTATATATTGATATTTTTTTATTTACATATTGATATTTTAATTATATATTGATTTTTTATTTTTCATTTATATATTGATTTTTTATTTATATATTTATTTATATTTATATTTTTATTTTAATTTGATATTTATTAATTGAAACCATCGTGAAATATATACACATATATATTTTTTATAATATAATAATAAATAGTTACCTACCCTTTTTTAGATAATTTAATTAATTAGAGTTACGTACCTTTAACCGTTTTCTATACATAAATAATATTTTATTTTCTCTTAATTCATTTTTTTATTATTATAAATTTAATTTAATTTTATTTTATTTTCCCTTCTTTCTTTCTTTCTTTCTTCTTTTTCTTTCTTTCTTTCTTTCTCACTTCTAAATATAGAATCTCTTACTTAACGGCTATTTTTCTGATTTATGCGTCTCATCGGCCCTTCATTTCAAATTCTTTGTGCATAGCGTTTTATAACGGTTATAAATGTTTTTTGAAGAAATTCCATCATTTACTATTTCAGACTATGCTGACGAAGACGGAATCGGGAATTAAACCCTTTTCTTGTCAGAAACCACTGGTCCATGTCTGAATAAAATCTGTATTTAAAAATTAAAAAAATATAACGATCTTAATTTAATTTAATTGAGCACTCTTCTGGTATTTCCCTTTTATTCTTTTTTGAGTATACCTTTATACTTTATATATATATATATATATATATATATATATATATATATATATATATATATATATATATATATATATATATAGTAAGTTATAAAAAATATATTTATGGCAATCGAGCCATAAATATATTTTCATAACCTATTACCTAGCTCTTTCCTCGGCCTTTTGGCTAAGATCAAAGTGTAGTATCTGTTCCGATGGATACTGCACGCCTGTCCTGTGCAGTTCTAGGAGGTCCACCCTCCCAGGCTTCGCCTCCCCTCTTTGGGGAGGAGTAAGTTTATTGCTTACTGTCTGAGGCGCCCCTACCGGGGAATGCCGACGGGGCTGCCCAGGCAAATTTTAAATGGCCAGAGTGCTCACCTCTCGAGCGCTGGCTTTTAACCCCACTTGCTCGACCCGATCTTGGGTCACATCTTACTTGTGGGAGTAAGATAAAACTGGCCTTGTGCCTAACTCCACGAGGAGTAAATAAATAACCTATTACCTAGCTCTACTCACGTATTGAGTATGCTGACATGATAGAGGAAATAATTTAGCATAGTCCAAGGGAGATTAGCAGGTGAAAGCTCTAGTAGAGTTGTTTCCCTTTGAACGCTAATTGTTTCGTTTGGATTACAATTAACGATTAAGAATGAGACGCTCTACCGTGTTAATTGGATAAAAAAAAAATTTTAATTATAAATGTTTTAACTTCTAAATTCTTTTATATTTTGTCTATTCTATTTTATTTTATTTCTGGTTTTACCATTTATTTACATGGTTTCTTTCCTATAGAAGAAAATAGTAAGAATATCGCAGTTGTTAATTTCCTTTTTTGGTGCGGACCCATGGTTTTAAAAAGGCTGGCTTTAATGGTTGACCGATTTTTCGTATTAATTTGTTTTAAAATTTAAAAAAAATGCTTAATAAGGTTTTCCTAGCATTCAGTTTTATTAATTAATTATTACTAGCTTTTAATATGAAATTATCCATTAGTCTTTTGACCGTTACTGGGGGTTTTTCGATTTGGAACTTTGACTCTGTTGTTTTTAAATGAGATACCGTGATCGGACTGCTGCCGGATACTTACTGTTATTATTATTGGTATTATTATTATTTTTTTTAGAATTTATCATTTTTCTTCACGTGAGTCTATTTCATGCCCTCTACCGTGCTAGAAAACTTCTCATACCTGACAGTATCCTATATCTCTACAAAGCAACTATCCGCCCATGCATAGAGTATTGTTGTCCCATCTAGGCTGGGGCACAATCCACTAGTCTCTTCCTCTTAGACAAAGTCCAAAAAAGAGTTTTTAAGCTGATAGGTCTCTCAGTATACACTAAGTTTCAGCCCCTGTCCCATCGTCGCCATGTTGCATCCTTGTGTTTTTTTACACGTACTTCAATGGAATGTGTTCCGATGAACTTGCTGCTCTGGTGCCCCCTCGACGTAAATACACTCGACCAACCAGACAATCAGCTAAATCCCATCTATTCATTGTGGAGGCCCCCAGATGCCGGAGAATCATCTATTCCAATAGCTTCTTTCCTCGTGTTGCCGGCCTTTGGAACTCCCTTCCTTGCTCACTGTTTCCCCGACTGTACCGGCATGCATAAATTTAAAACTAATGTGAACAAGCATCTCGCTGCACAGCTCCCAATTTAGGATGACGCCTTAAACTCTCACTCTACTTCTCAGATTCCTTACGTCTACAGTGGCAACTTGCCTTGTTTAGTGTATATATATATATATATATATATATATATATATATATATATATATATATATATATATATATGTATATATATGTATATATATATATATGTATATATATATGTATATATATATATGTATATATATATATATATATATATATGTATATATATATATATGTATATATATATATGTATATATATATATATATATATATGTATATATATGTATATATATATGTATATATATATATATATATATATATATATATATATATATATATATATATATATATATGTAAACATTGTTAAAAATAACAGAATTCGTCTGTTTAATTATACCTAATTTTATTTTTTTCAATTTTTCTGATGTTTTTCTTTTTTTTGTATTAAAATTAAACAAATTAATAAATATTCCATAGGCTTCGATACTGGGAGCTATCTACATAAAAACACAACACTCTAAAATTAATAGCATCACATATCAAACCAGTGGTAACATTTTAATATTCATAACGTAAAGCGATTTTGTTCTGTGATGCCATCCAGCGTTCTGATACAATGCGAAAAACGTTCTCTGCGCGTTTCTCCGCCGTCGTTTTAAAATTTCTCTTCTTTCTCCAGTTTTTGTTGGTTCATTAGCTTTTGACACCTGAGGATGATTTGACGAAGAATCGAAAACGTTCATCAAACTTATGGACACATTCATTAATTCTTTTGATTTTACTACAAAAAAGACTATCAGAAATATTGAAAAAATAAAAAAATATATAATTAAACAGACGAATTCTGTGATTTTTAACAATGTTTTCATAAATTTACACACACATACATACATATATATTTATATATATATATATATATATATATATATATATATATATATATATATATATATATATATATATATATATATAATATTTTAAAGTAAATATTAATTAATATCACCAGCAGAGATCGATGTTTCACCTACGCAATCTTCAGTGTAGGGATGTTAATTCACGTCGGCCGGACGGCTCGAATCTGGTTTCTCGCCACTGAGTCGTAGCCCGGTATTTTTCCCTCAGTCGCCACCAACTAGCATGGCAATTAGGAGAAATTAAACTATAAACGCCAAATCAACGGGCGATACAATGAACAGAAGAAACAGAATTCAACAACAACAAAGATGTTGGAATATTGTATCATAACTGATCATCATTAAATTTTCTCAGAGTGCACCATTCTTTGTGAAGGGAGTTATAATAATATTTTATAAGTAAATATTAATTATTTTTACCTACATACATCGATGTTTCATGCTTATATATATATATAAGGTGTACATATATATATATATATATATATATATATATATATATATATATATATATATATATATATATATATATATAAAGAGAGAGAGGGGAGAGAGAGGGGGCAGAGGAGGGGTTATGTCGAATGTTATTCATTATTATCAGGTGCAGAAATGTTTCAGGGGACTAAAGTATAAATATGGATAAACTATGGATGTTACAATTTGTGGAAAACAAAATGGTGAAAATCAATTTTTATATTTTACTATTATAATATTATATTACTATTTGTATGTTTAAGTTTTTCATATACTAATGAGTCGGTGCATATTAAAGCCCGAGGGTCAGACGAGGATAAAGGTTAATGAGATTGTTAGTTCTTGGCGATGACCAACATCATGAGGAGATGGGTTAAATGGTCATGATTTGATTATTTAAGTTGGTTAGGGTTAGGGTTAGGGTTAGGGTTAGGGTTAGGGTTAGGGTTGGGGTTGGGGTTAGGGTTAGGGGTTAGAGTAGGGTTAGGGAAGGGGTAGGTTAGGGGTAGGGGTAAGGTTAGGGTTGGGGTTAGGGTTAGGGTTAGGGTAGGGGTAGGGGTAGGGTTGGGGTTAGGGTTAGGGGTTACAGTAGGGTTAGGATTAGGGATAGGGGTAGGGTTAGGGTTAGGGGTAGGGGTAGGGTTAGGAGTTAGGGTAGGGGTAGGGGTAGGTAAGGATTAGGTGGCAGGGTTAGGGGTAGGGGTAGGAGTAGGGGTAGGGGTAGGGTAGGGTTAGGGGTAGGGTAGGGGGAAGGATAGAATTCGTAAACATTAGACTTAGCTGGGAAACAGCGTTACGGTATTTTATTCCACAAATAGGAAGTTCTTGGAAAGAAACTCTGTTCATGGTGATTGCGTTCAGTTTTCGGCAGAAGAAAAGAACATTATTTACAATGGTTGACGCTAGACGAGGTTTTGTTGTGAATGTTTTGCAGGGGTGCACCAGGAATTGGAGCCCAGTCGAGCACCTACCATGAAAATGACGATACACTAGCAAGCTAGCTTTTGTGAGAAAGGGGGAAGGTAGTGCATAGAAGAGATCATCCCCCACTAGATTGCGATGTCGATTTTTTTTACTCAAAGCGGGGGAGAGTGCTCTGTGCAGCACTTCCTCCACCTTAAAACGTATCAGATTTTTGTACAGGTAGAAGATTGCGTCAGGTATGAGGTACTTTCTCAAGCTTTAATATATATATATATATATGTGCGCACGTGCGTGTGTGTGGGTATATGTGTGTGTGTGTGTACGTGTGTGTGTGTGTGTGTGTGTGTGTGTGTGTGTGTGTGTGTGTGTGTGTGTGTGAAAGTTCTCGCTTTTCTCTGGCTAACAAAGCTGGACAGCCTGTCAATCAGAACCTCGTTTTCCACCCGAGATGTCTTCCTTAATCCCTGTCCATTCAATAAAGAAATGAAACTCGATCTATTTGTGTTAGTCGGCGCGTCTTGTTTCAATCTCTCTCTCTCTCTCTCTCTCCTCTCTCCCTCTTCCCCCCCCTCTCTCTCTCTCTCTCTCTCTCTCTCTCTTTACACTTGCGACGTGCCTTTTTCGAACGGACAGCCACTTGCGACACTTTTACACGCTTATCAGGTCCTGTCGACAACAGCGTCACTGGACTAACTTTCACTCTTTATCCTTTCTTTGGAAGCGCGCCTATTGAGCCTCCAATGCTCCCGCTTTCAATTACATTTAAATTCCTTCATTTAAAAGAAACGTCTTCTTCGTCTCCTAAACCCCTCAAAATGGAAAAGACAGAAATGTGTTGAAAAATGTGATAAAAGTCATGTTGTCCCCATCTTGAATACAATTATACGTGTGTTTCCCTGTTTTAATATATATATATATATATATATATATATATATATATATATATATATATATATATATATATATGATAAAGTAAAGTCGAGTTTCCCCTCCACCTTCAAACAAAATAGGAAAATAACCAAACCCTTCCTATGCTAATCTATTTCTCACTGAAATTAGCTTAAGCCCTCATGTGTGTTCCCAGAAATTATGCATGCATTTCTTCTTTCTATTTATTTGTAGGTTTTCTGGCTTCCTGTACGCTTCAAAAAACCTTCCAAAGAGAAAATAGCATCCTTTTTTACACATCTACTCTCACCGTCTCCATCTCCACCGGGCCCTTTCTTAATATAAAGGAATTTCCGTTAACTCACCGAAATTATTACATTTTTACTTTCAGAGTATATTCTACACTGGCAGGACCCGTTTCCCGACGTTGCCTTGGGGGGATAGAAAAGAATGACTTGATTTGGAAAAAGTAAATATTACAGTACTAAGCTAACTTTCACGGTGGGTGTTAGCAACCTTCATGTGGTCCTTCCTGTGAGTACCGTATTCTAATAAAGAAATCGGGAAAACTAATGCCAACAACAGAATCGAGCAAGTTAAAAAATAAACATGGTAATTCATAGTGAGAGAAGAAATACATGTCCCTTTGCTTATAGCGCTAGGGGAAGTAATTTAGTATATATGCAAACGAAGTCTAGAATTAACAGCAGCTAACTGCAGTAGTAGTATACTTTGTAATGTTGACAACCGTTTTTCAATGTGAATTAAATTATAGAATTTCTGAAGTCTGGAATAAAAATTTATCGAGTAGACAGAAGCTGTTTCACAATGTTTATATTTTTTCTGTAAGTAGGGTAAATTTAAATATGTATGTGTAATCTGTAGTGTCAAAATGTGTTTCTATATATTGGTATGTGCATTAGCAGCAATTAACTTGAAGTATTTTGTATTGTTTGTAAACAAGATGATAATTTTTTTCAAGTGACTATGATTATAAAAGTTGTAGGTAAGTTGGTAAGCAATGAAAGGCTATGCCGTCTTTTTTAAGGCACGGGCACACATATCTGTGGATGACTAAATATGCTCCCCTTTTTAGGTTGAGCTTTCTGGTAAGTGAAATCGCCAAACTGTCACTAGTGTATAACGCAATACTCTTTGTGTAAACAAATGGAGCCCTCGGCATTTGAGAATGTTATCATTGTGATTTCGCTTATTCTTAGCAGCAGCAGCAGACAGTTTTGATCCCGGCTTGAAGCAGTTGCTAGTCTACCCGCACTGAAGAGCTATAATACATCGAAATAGTCTGTCTGTAAATGTACTGCCGAGGGGTTAACGCTCTTGACTGCAAATCAGTGGCGATTTGTGATCGGAGTTCGCGCCCGCCGACCGTTGAGAATTAACTTTCTGCACTGAAGATTGCGTTAGCATGAAACATTGATGTCTGTAGGTAATAAATAATTAATATTTATTTATAAATATTATCATAAGCATCCTTCACTAAATGCCGGGCACTCTGAGTGAGTTTAATAACAAGCAATACAAATAGCTTCATGCAAGTTCCAAACAAAAGGTTTGTTGATCACTGTAACTGCTCGTGTAAAATTAGCCGCCGACTCGCTATTTACAAAATTAAGTTTTTCTTTAATTATTAGCTAATTCCCTATGGCCGAGGGGTTAACGCTCTTGACTGCAAATCAGTGGCGATTTATAATCGGAGTTCGCGCCACCCGACCGTTGAGAATTAACTTTCTGCACTGAAGATTGCGTTAGCATGAAACATCGATGTCTGTAGGTAATAAGTAATTAATATTTATTTATACAAATTATATATATATATATATATATATATATATATATATATATGATGCTAAATTTGAATGACCATTTCTTTATTCAGTTTCAAAAGATCTATATAACTTTACGGTCCGTTACATACCCAAATTAACAAACAAATTATTGATGTATATATATTGGATTTTTATACATGCATCTCTTCAGAAGTCCAAAAATCGTGCTTAGAAAAATAAGAAAACAGAGACAAATAAGCAGCACTCACATTGAAACAGGATGCATAAAACACAGTTCTGATGAAGAACGTGGGTTTTTCGAATCGTGGTTAGGCGCCATCTTTTATAGGAGCAGATTAAAGGGAAAATACGTATAAATTGCGTAAGTATATGGTCAACATAACCGACAATTAATAAAAGAAATTTAAAAAAATTAAGTAAGTAAATAAATGAATAACACAGAAAAATAAAAATATTAAGTTAAAAGAAATCGGCTAAAAAGTTATTTTAAATTTAATGATACGAAAAACTCGAAAAAAAAGTTAATAAGATAAAATATAATTAAAGATTTAGCCAGAAGAGATACGTATACGTTAATTAAGTTTCAAGTCAAAATTTACCGTGGGTAAATAAGGAAAATTATTAAATGTAATGCGTAAGTTATTCTAAATCAATAAAATAAATAAATATATGCATATACATTTCCGTGCGTATATATATATATATATATATATATATATATATATATATATATATATATATATATATATATATAGTGAACGAGACGCGATCCGGACGAACGCTAGAAATAAATGGCTTGAATTGCTACTCTCTTTCTTTCTTTTCTTCATTGGTATACGCTTTCCTTTTCACGCACCAAAACAAACAAAGGTGTTATCGCAGAAACGTGTTAGCTCAGTATAGTCCAACCAATCAAAAGCTGGCACGTCTATATTGAGTAAGCGCCCCGGCGCGGGCTCCATAGCCCCTATAAAAGAGCGAAGAAAATAGGCAGAGCCCTCTCTGACAGACCCAAGCTACGCACCGTGAAAAACCACACCAGAAGTACGTTCTAACTACCAGCCTTTTGGCCGGGGTGGCAGAAAAGGAAACGATCACTTCATAACTCAACAACCATTCTCTGCCTCGCGCGCACCTACTTACACACACACACGAGCAGAACAAGGTAATACTACTACTACTACTACTACTAATAATAATAATAATAATAGTAGTAAAAGTAATAAAATATATTTGATTTGATTCTAAATACAATATTAGGGAATACGAAAAATGTAATAGTAATAGCAATCCAAGAACATCACAGTAATAATGAACATAACAAGAACAATAATGTTGTTATTGTCACGAGAACTGCAATATGATTGGATGACATTTAGTAATAACATGGACAGCATTTTGCAAGAACAGTTTACATAGAGTCAAAAATATTGAATATGAGACAAAAACAGTTTGACAATGAAGAGCATAAGACAAACGAATAAGAATGGGTAAAATCATGTAGAATTCCATGTTATTTTCTAACTGTACGAGGCGATTCGAATAAATGCGTAGTCTTATAGGATTAGAAAGTTAAATGGATAAACTTAAGAAGAGTATAAATCGACAAGTATTAACCCAACCTTAAAGATTAGGGCCGTTAAGTCAAATTCATTCTCTCCCCCTCTTTCTCTTTCTCTCTCTCTCTCTCTCTCTCTCTCTCTCTCTCTCTCTCTCTCTCTCTCTCTGTATATATATATAAAATATGAAACTAGAAGTATACTTTTAGTAAATAGAACCTATGGTGAATTGGTTAAAGCTCAATATACGAGATAGAGCAATTATAAACATAAATGAAGGAAGAGGGATAAACATGTACGAATGACAAATCTATTTCAACTTCGATTGTTCAATGCAAGGTGTACTCGGTAAAAACATGTTTATTATTTTTTCCTTAAGCCAATGCTTTTCAAAGATTAAAATCTTATGATCAGAGGAATTACATAGATAGATGAGTTGGCAGTGGAAGAGCCAAAATTCAAAATTTGAAAAAATATTTAGTAATCGAGAGTGAGATTGTGCGTGTAAAAAATGTGCGGTCTGTCCAGTTGGTAAATGTCCGTTGATAGGGTGTCCAGTGAAAGGAGATTTAAAGATAGAAAAGAAGGGTTTTCGTGACGGCAGCATTGAAAAAAAATTCAAGAATTAAGTAAATCCATTAGAAATATGTTTAGTTCAATCGACAGGCCCCATATGGACAGACCCATATCTTTTTACACGCACATTCTCACTCTCCATTACTTAATATTTTTTCAAATTTTGAATTTTGGCTGTTTCAAATCTTGACATTAAACAGTCTCCATATAACAGCGGGAGAAGTTGAGCAACATCGTCTTTCGCCGTCGTGAATCTACAATGAGGAAAAAATGTATTATGTCTGATATTCATTGAAAAGGATCTGTGTTGATCGAAATATTTGATTTATTGTGTGAAAAAATAAGTAAATCTTGGCATCGATTTAACTTTTAAAAACTGATATTTTCACTTTACGATGTCTTCGGAAATAGAATTTTGATGTAATACTTGCACAAGCTACCAGTCGCTATATATATATATATATATATATATATATATATATATATATATATATATATATATATATATATATATATATATATATATACTTTTCATTGTGGAGTGGAGGATTCGGATATTATGTTTATTCAAGCGATTTGTTTTCAAAATGCAAACGGTGACGTCTGTAAATCTGTTTCCGTTTTTTTTCCGCCCGCTACGTGCATGGTCAAAGCAAAAAGTATGAATAAAATTGTAGACGAAGTAATTAGCCGAATTATCTGAATTGTGTGTTCTTACTATTTCATTACAGTTATTAATTAAGGAAACTGATGGCAAGTTAAAAAACATTGCAATCATTAGCACGACGAGCTAATAACAAATAACCAAATGTGTCAGAAATGTCCCAGGCCAAAGAAGTATTTTAAATTATTCTTGTAAAACCAATGTAAAAATATTTTTTAAACTATACATTTTCATAAATAAAAAAAACATTTAATTATATTTTTAAAAAGAAATGATTACTTATTTTTTTAAAACATATAGACTATTTGTTTAAAAAATATTTTTTAACTATACATTTTCATAAATAAAAAAACATTTAATTATATTTTTAAAAAGAAATGATTACTTATTTTTGTAAAAAATTACAGACTATTTGTTTAAAAATATATGTTTAAACTATACATTTTCATAAATAAAAAAAACTCTTCATTATATTTTTTAAAAGAATTGATTACTTATTTTTGTAAAAAAAATATAGAATATTTTTTTTAATATTTTCATTACACAACAAACAGATTTTTTAAATATTTTTATAAAAACAAAAACAAATATTTGATGATTTATATTTTGTGAAAACAATATTATAAACTATTTGTTTAAAAAAATCATAATAAAAATACAATTCTGAATTTGCAATGACAAAACATTTTTTAGATTTTTATTTGTTTACCTAAAATACACAGGAGACGGATTTCCATCGTACACCGTCTTTGCCCAATGATGATCGAAAACGCTTCCCTTATGCCGATGTAACTTATTTTAGGTTATTCATTGCCGAATTATAATGCCTATTTGAAGCGATTTATTGTATACGCTTGATTGAACACAAGTTGCTATTTAACCCAAAGCCGTTTCATATATTTCCCAACAATGGTAGCGTGTAAATGACCAATATATTTTCGCTAATATTTGAACTCGGCATAGTAGTTCCCCTCTTTGGGGTCCCTCAATGAGCACATCGTTATACTGGCTACTAGACAGCAGCCTCGAGTGTCTTCGGCCTTCATGTACACAGGTTTGTTAAGATACCCTAGAATGAGGATACTTTACAGTATAAGTAAACTCTGACAAATTGTTAAAAATAACATAGTATTCGAAGCTAAAATAACATTCCCTAGTCATGGTCATGTACATGCTCATACGAGGAATAGTGTGTAGTGAACGAGACGCGATCCGGACGAACGCTCAAAACCAAATGGCGTGAATTGCTACTCTCTGTCTTTCTTTGCTTTCTTTCCTTTTCGCGCGCCAAAACAAACAAAGGATTTATCACAGAAACTTGTTAGCTCAGTATTGTCCAGCGAATCAAAACTGGCACGTCTAAGCCAAAAGTAATAAACAAACGCGAACTTCGTGACCCCGAAAAAAGCGAAGAAATAGGCAGAGCTATCTCTTTTTCACCAGAGAGACCCAAGCAACCGAACATGAAAAAATACACAAGAAGTACGCTCCTCCAGGTCAAGAGATCCGGGCGACAAAAAAGAGCGGGACACTTCAAATGTATGTACAAGCTTTCTATGACTTACACACACAGTAGCAGAACAAAGAACTCCTATCCACACACACACATAATCAATCAAACGCACTAACATATATAGATATAGACGTCTTTAAATCCTCGTGTCATGCTTATTCACGGAACATTTCTAACAAAGAACACGAGTTGAATACACTTTTCAACGAACATTTCTTCACTAAAACTAACTTTTATATTCCTGTAAGATTGTCGTTTTATAAATGTGTTCTTGATTGATAATGTTTTATTTGATTTTTCATTCCAAAATCCCTCTGCGTGTTTAGTTAGCACTTGCTAGCTGGTGACCCTTTCAAATCATCCTCTAATATATCCATATCCTTCCTTCGCCATTCCATTTCATTTCATTTCCAAGTTTTATTTACTATGCATGTCAAGCAAGTACTAGGGGCCACAAGTGCACCTTTCCCTAGTGATGTACCTCAAGCAACATCACCAAGCTGAATACTCCACCAGACCAGATGAATTCTTGTTCTGGAATCCGGCCAAACGAAGAAAAGATCACAAGAAAAATATGCTATAACAAAGCTATATGATGATTAATTAGGGAGAAGGAAAGTAATATTCTACACTGTTGTACTAACTCAAGCTGTGAGAGGTAAAGAGAATCTTAAATGAGCACTCGAATATCTATGTCTCTCATAAAGAAATCAAATGTTAGCCCCACGATGGGGTCCCTTCAATATCACCGGTTGTGGGATGACGAGGTCACGGAAAGTTTGAATACCCACTGACATAGAACGTGCGTTGTCTGTCATCATCTATTTAGGCTTACCATAAAAAATAGCAAACGCGAAGAATTCGATAGCCGAACGAGTCAACTCCCTTTCCCTACCATCACTTGCTGCCCGCTTGAAAGGACCAATAAAAAATAAAACCCCGAAAAGTCGGGTTATTTTTTCTTCTACCCAGTAATTGTTTTGTTGAGTGGCAGAAGTGATGCCAGGCTATTACTTCATTCGCTTAATCTCGCTTGTCAGATTATTGTTAGCAATTCGTTTTTTGTTGTTTTTTAGCTTTTCAAACACGATGTCGAGAAATATATATACAAGCGAGGCGTCACAGAATATAAATTGAGGTCTAAATCTTTATTTATTTTTGTGTAGTGTGTATGTATTTATGCTTCCATTCGGCATCCGAGTAAAACACGATGCGAAAGAAAGGCGCCTTACCATTTCAACATCAATAAATAAATAAAAAGAACAAGAGGGATATTTTTAAGATGCGACCATTCAATCTTCGCGTTTAGCGATGAAAATGCTATTTTTAATGCTAGCGTGACACAAGCTAATAAAAATATGGGTGTTCGCATCTAAAAATGATATTTACAATCACGCTAAAGAGTGGAACACCGACAAAAAATGATGTTAAAAACTAAAGCGCGACAGACCAACGAAAATGGTGTTTAAAACTTAAGCGTGACAGACCAACGAAAATGGTATTTAAAACTTAAGCGTGACAGACCAACAAAAATGGTGTTTAAAACTTAAGCGTGACAGACCAACGAAAATGGTATTTAAAACTTAAGCGTGACAGACCAACGAAAATGGTGTCAAAAACTAAAATATAACAGACCAACGAAAATGGTGTTTAAAACTTAAGGGTGACAGACCGACGAAAATGATGTTTAAAACTTAAGCGTGACAGACCAACGAAAATGGTGTCAAAAACTAAAATATAACAGACCGACGAAAATGGTGTCAAAAACTAAAATATAACAGACCAACAAAAATGGTGTTAGAATGTTAAGCACAGTCATGCTTAACATGAAAATGAAAATTGTATAAATTTAAGCGTGACAGACCAACGAAAGTTTATTTAATATATTAGCGTGACAGACAAACAAAAATTGTGTGAAAAAGGTTAAGCGTGACAGACAAACGAAAATTGTGTGAAAAATTCGAGCGTGATAGACCAACTGAAATTGTATTAAAAATTTAAGCATAACAGACCAATGAAAATAGTTTTTAAAATTTAAGCGATACCGACCAACGAAAATTGTGTCAAAAATTTAAGCGTGACAGACAAACGAAAATTGTGTCAAAAATTTAAGCGTGACAGACAAACGAAAATTGTGTCAAAAATTTAAGCGTGACAGACAAACGAAAATTGTGTCAAAAATGTAAGTGTGACAGACCAACAAAAAGTGTAAAAAATTTGAGCGTGACAGACCGAAGAAAATTGTGTAAAAAATTTAAGCGTGACAGACCGACATAAATTGGTGTTTAAAATTAAAGCGTGACAGACCAACGAAAATTGTATTAAAAATTTAAGCGTTACAGACCAACGGAAATTGTGTAAAAAATTTAAGCGTGACAGACCGATAAAGATTGTATTAAAAATTTAAGCGTGACAGACAGACATTAATTCGTGTCAAAAATTTAAGCGTGACAGACCAACGAAAATTGTGTTTAAAATTTAAGCGTGACAGACTGATAAAGATTGTATTAAAAATTAAAGCGTGGCAGACCAACGAAAATTGTATCAAAAATTTAAGCGTGACAGACCAACGAAAATTGTGTTAAAAATTTAAGCACGACAGACCAATGAAAATTGTATTAAAAATGTAAGCGTGGCAGACCAACGAAAAGTGTGTTAAAAATGTAAGCGTGGCAGACCGATAAAGATTGTATTAAAAATTTAAGCGTGACAGACAGACATTAATTCGTGTTAAAAATTTAAGCGCGACAGACCAACGAAAATTGTGTTAAAAATTTAAGCGTGACGGTCCAACGGAAATTGTGTAAAAATTTAAGCGTGACAGACCAACGAAAATATTGTTTAAAATTTTAGCGTGACAGACCACAAAAAGTGAATGGTGTTAAAAATTTAAGCGTGAAGATCAACGAAAATTGTATAAAAAATTTAAGCGTGACAGACCGACGATCTTTCTTGCTTGTGGTAACAGTTATTTGTTGAATATTTGTTTTTTCACTCCTTTTTTGTTCTGTTGGATACTCTACGAAATACCCCACATTTGTTATCGCATTCTGTTCAGTGATACGATATCATTATTTACCAAAAATGTTTGAAATCAATTGTTAGAAAATACAAGCCTAAAATCGAGATAAGTTACCTCCCTTACTGTGTCAGAATTAAACAACTTGAACTAAAGAAGGGACCACATTTCATATGGGATTTTATATCGTTTTCTGTTGTCGTTTTTTATCTACTTGACTATATTTGTTTGTTTTTTTCTCTCCAGATTCTAGTAAAATTAGAATAAAAATGAGTAACCTGAGTTTTGGAAGAATGGTAAATAATTGGAGTTATTATTTATTGACAGATACTACACATTATTCCTAGCCGGAAAACACTTGTTGGTTTTTAGAGAGCTAAAATATCTAGGGGTCTAACAGAATTCAAGAAGCATGAAAACAATTTCCAGCAACTGGAGTAATGCCGGTCGAACTGCTGGCCATACTGACATAAACGAACAAAGGTTAAAACTCAGTATTAATGGGGTCCTCGTAATTTTAGATGTTTAATGGGGTCCTCGTCATTTTAGATGTTTTAATGGGGTCCTCGTCATTTTAGATGTTTAATGGGGTCCTCGTCATTTTAGATGTTTTAAATGGGTTCCTCGTCATTTTAGATGTATGCGCCCATCTCTACAAGAAGAACTGTCATCGGTCCGTCACGCTTCGGTTTCAAATTGCATTTGTTTATGTACTTACAAGTGACCACTTGTTAAGGCCCAAGGACCACTCGAGGACAAGAGTTAATGAGTGTCACACGGACGGCGAGACAGCACCGTAAAGATTGGTAACGATGGTTGAAACTGGGCAGAACCTGACTATCAAAGATGACGGCTCAACACGAAATTGTTAACATTGGACTTGAAAACGACCAGGTTGTAGTCAGCTGGAAAGCAGTCCCGTGGTAATATGTCCCACAGACGGGTAGTTCTTGGAAATAAACTTTGCTCATGGAAGCCCCGTTTAGATTTAGGTACAGAGGAAGAAAGGAAAATTATTTACAGTGGTTGTAAGAAGACGAGTTTTTGCTGTGAATGTTTTACAAGGAGGGCCATAGTGCTAAACGCGCAAAGGCAATAAACGTATCGCACTTTAATTGCGTCTAAGCTTATCTATAAAAGGCTCTGTCTGCTGGTCGGTCGGTCGGTCGGTCGGTCGGTTGGTCTGTCACGTTAAAGTTCGTCATAGCATTTTTGTCGGTCTGTCATGCGTAATGTTTCAGATACCATTTCCATTGGTCTGTAACAGATACCAATTCGTGCTTTCACACCTTCGCCAACCCAACTCACGACAACACCACTGAGTTGCTGACTACTAAAGAGAGAACATCTACATAATAATACGCTGAGACAATTTAAATGTTCGTACGTACGTTGTCACCCTCCACCCCTTTTTTAAAGATATCACCCGATCGCCGGAGATGCAATGCAAAAAAGTCATTTCTTTTTTATTCTATCTGTTGTTGTTTTTGTTGTTGTGAATGATGATGATGATGATGATGATGATGATGATGATGATGATGATGATGATGATGATGATGATGATGATGATGATGATGATGATGATGATGATGATGACGATGATGAATTCTGCATAAAGCTCACGAATATCGTGCCTTAGGAATTTCTAGTCTGCATGAAGTCCTCCTCGTTTGTCGTAGCTGTTTGTTTACCTACAAGATTACACGTTTTAACCCTCCCCCTTCCCCACCCATACTGATAGCAGCAAGGTGTTTGTATACGAAGTAGGGAAGGTTTGACCAAGACCAACTAAGGTCGCCCTTATTCCATTGCTTTTCAGTTCCGCAATGATGGTCACATGCAAAAGCAGAGACGACCAGAGGATGATGGATCCTGATACCTACTCATCCTGGATTTTCACCAGAGCCCTGTAAGCCAGGTGGCTCTCCTCCCTACTATAGTGAAGAAGAGTTGGACTTTAGGGGCTCTGGTGCCGCTGTTGTGTCGAACGCGAAACTTGAACACAAATACACTTTCTTGGTCGTTGGAATAGGATCAAAGCCGAATATCTGTTCTGCCCAAAGATGGTACAATAATATCTTTAACTTAGGATGTTGGCAACCTTCACATGGCCCCTTTCGTAAGTACCCGATGTCTTTCTAGAAAGGATTCTAACTAGAAAGATATCGGGGAAACCAACGCCAACAATAGAATCATTTGAGTTATACGAAATGAATGAATGAATAAACTCCTGCAATAGTTTTGGAGATAAACCCCCATACCAGATATATTCTAAAACTACATTACTTTTAGACATAATTGTGCATCGTAATTTTTTTTTGCACAGCACCAATGTAAAACAGATGAAGGATATAGCTGTGAAATGTCCCACTAGTCTATATAATAATACGCTAAGCCAGTTTCATGTTCGTACGTACGTTATCACCCATATCCTGTCTTTTAAAAGATAAGATCGCTCGAAGATGCAATGCATAAAAGTGTGTTTGTTTAATTAAGATGCATTTTCTTTATTTAAATAATATTTTACTGACAATTATTTACGGTAAGAAGGAAGATGCTATTTATTTTGAAATTAGTTAAATTGTAACAATGAATAAATTAAATAAAAAAAGTTAAAGATTTCGTCTTATTTATTTCAAAGAAAATATTTAGCTGACAATTATTTTTACGGTAAGAAGAAAGAGAATATTTATCATTTAAAATAATAATTTAGTTTGGATTTCAAATTTTCCGCCGAATAGCACTTATCGACAACGGTCTTCCATGCACGTTTGAATTTAGGTTAAACACACATCTGAAGTAGGAAAATTTTCTTCTGGAAATATCATACTATATGGAACTTCCATCAAACCACACTGACGCAAGTAAGATTGTAATATTATATTTTTTTAAAATATATTGTATTAATAAAAAATGGTCGAAACTGCAAAACTCATTACACTATTGTATGTCTTAATTGTCTTCAGTTCGTGTTTATCCGTTACACCTCTGCCTTGTATTGCCTTCTATAAATTACCTTTATATATATACACTAAACAATGCTTCAGGCAAACTACATTTATCTCTTTAAAATATATAAATTGTTATAATTATCAATAAATAATAAAGAAGAGACACATTAAAACATATTTAACTGACAATGGTAATTATGTTTACAGGAGACGAAAGGGACATGTTTTGCTAAGTATTGTTAAACTTTACATAAATGTATTATTTCAAAAGAAATATCATTGAAAGTAAATTTTTCAGATAGATGAAGAAAGCGAGCGTGAAATTCCTATAAATTACCTTTATATATACACACTAAACAATGCTTCAAGCAAACTACATGCATCTCTTAAAAAGATATAAATTGTTATAATTATAAATAAATAATAAAGAAACACAATTGTTTTATTTAGTTAAAGAACATTTAACTCACAAAGTCAATTATGTTTACAAGAGAAGAAAGAAAGAGACAATCTTTGCTTAGCACTGTTAAACCTTACATAAATGTATTATTTCAAAAGAAATATTATCATTGAAAGTAAATTATTCAGATAGATGAAGAAAGCGAGCGTGGAATTTCCTTGGGTCCCGCTAGTTTTAAATAATTGCCGCCAATCTCTTTGTCTCTTGATTTCTAATCTGACAGCATTTTCCCTCGAAGTTATTTTCGTTTGTTTCCCACACTCACAAATGAACTCGTAAAGATACTAAACAAAAGATGGCCGAAAATAGACATTGACTTTTGAGATGGATGAAAAGGCAATTAACGGTTTTATAAAAGATATTCAGAAGAAAACGACAGTAAAATTATGTTTAGTTGATTCAGTTTTCCTTTTCATGAATACATTTGTATAAAGCGATCAAATGAAATGGGTTTATGTTGTTGAAACCATCAAGACAATATAACGTCAATAACATAGGAGGTAATCTGCTAATAACAGGAATTCTTTCATCGAATACTAATTCAGGATAATTTAAGTGATCTCGTGCCATATATATATATATATATATATATATAGAGAGAGAGAGAGAGAGAGAGAGAGAGGGGGAGAGGGAGAGAGAGAGCAAGAGAAAGAGTAGAGGTTACTGCAGCACCAGTGCAGTTCCAATGAGAGAAAAATGTATATTTAAAAAACAAGAGCTACTACCGTTTGTATAAAAAATATTTTTCAACAATTGTTTATTATTCATTATTTTATCATTTTGTAATTTTATCATTTTATAACGCGTTTCAAGCATTTATGCTCTCTTCAGATATTCTTTCCATTTGAAAAATGTTTTTATTTTTAATAGTTTGGCATTTCTGCGCATGTGCGCGTGTGTGGGTGCGTGTGTAAGTGTTTACATATCTTTTGCTTCTCTGTGTCAAACTTATGTGGGTTTTTTTAGCATTTGTGCTTTTGAGTTTTATCTTTCCGGTCATCTTCGTGTGTGGTTATGAAGTACATTTTGGATTCTGACAAAAATGTACATACACACACACACACATATATATATATATATATATATATATATATATATATATATATATATATATATATATATATATTTGAAAATAGGCAAAATGCCTTAGAAACAAAGGAATGAGATAGAAATATTTTTTATTAAAATTGTTTTGTTTTAATCTTTGTCTTAAATTTTTCAGATAAAACACCCTTCGTTTATATATATATATTCCCCACTCATTCTTTTCTACATTCATTTCTATTTCTCCAACAAATACGGACGTCCACCCAGCAGTTGGCCACTATTTCATTCTATTTTTCACAATATGTCTACCCTACATGTATCTGTACTTGCATGACATTTTTTCTCTATTTTATCATCCTGATGAAGTCTTATAAATAAAGACGAAACGTTGATGTACACATAAAAAACATCCATTTTTTGGTTTTCCTTTTTCATTTTCCCATCACGTCGGATTACTTTCATCCTTCTCTTCCCATATATATATATATATATATATATATATATATATATATATATATATATATATATATATATAGGCAGCAGGTCATTATCCAAGTTTGTAAATCTTCTTCGTGAGGTTCTCAAACCGTCGAACTATCCTTCTGGTGGCAGTCTGTAGAGTATTTCCCCGATTTTTCTTAATTCGGCTATTTTTTTCGAGCGCTTTCGACTTTCTTAGTCGTCTCCAGGATTAGGTCTTTTTAAATAAGAAGACTTGAGTTAATGTTTTATATGACGAATGAAAGAAAAGAAAGGGTGTGTGGTTGAGTTCATTTTATTCTATTGTTTGTGTATTTGGTTTTATTGTTTATTTATTTATTTTATTAATTCTTAGTTTTACTATTATTTATTTATTTATTATTATTTATTCCTATTATTACCATTATTTATTTATTTTATTTTTTTATTACTTTATTTTCATTTAATTATGGAATACTTTTAATATGTTAGTACCTGTGTTGAAAGCTATTTTGTTAATATTAGGCTGTTTAGAATGATAAAACGAAATATCAAAAAGAAGTTATATCTTAAGAAAACCATCGCCATACAAGCGGTGGCAAAACTCACACTTGGGCGTTTCTTTGACTTTTTTTTGACCTCCACAAAAAATCAGGAAACCAATTCCTGCGGGATTATTTAGTATTGGATACGGTATTAAAATATTTAACAGGTAGTTTCAAACACGCAAAAACATTTATTTCTTTTATTTCATTTCTATTTATGAAAAAAAAAACACAACTATTAACCTATTTACAATAATACAGTATTTAAAACCTATTTTCATTATTAGTTGTGGGAAATCTCGTTCTTTAATCTAAATAAAAATTGCCTCAGTCTAGAGGGATTTCTTATTAGGCGAAATCAAAAACAATTTATCCGGGAATATTCTGTATTGGCTACGTTATTAGAACAATAATTTTGTAGTCTGTCGCTTTACTGACTTCAACACGCGGGTTTTTTTTTTACTTATTTTTGCCAAGCGCTGGTGAGAACATACATATCATTCGCTAAAAATCATCCATTGTATATGTTTTTATTAACTTACATACGATGTTACGCAATTTTTTTAGATGAGGATTGATATTTGCATATTTGTGCTACTTGAAAGCTGACCCCATTTCACTGTAAGTAATTCAGGTGATTGTAATAGGATTTAGTCAGGTTAGTCTCTATTTAAAACTATAGAGGGGAAGCCCAGTCACCCACAACATAGATAAATCTATTTTGTTTGATTTAAAAACAATAAATACTCATTTAACAAATCCTATTTTAATCACCTAAATTACTTACAGTGAAATGGGTTATTTAGGAGTGTTTTTTTTTATTAAATTGATAGTCTAACATTTCGTTTTATAAAATTCAATCATTATTTTATGTTTTCCCCGGTCAATGCCATGATATGGATGAATTCTATTTTAATCATATAAATTACTTAGAGTGAAATGGGTCCTTTTCTGATTATTTAGAGTGAATACTTATATTTTTTAGTTACATTACTATTTTATATTTCCCCCAGGCAACGTAAGGACACGAGCATTGCCAGTTCAAATTAAAGCTAAAAACGAATATTACATTTGTATTTTTAACATTAAATTATATTATCATCTAAAATTCTTTCATTTTATACAAACTGAGTCATCAAAAATGCCACCGATAGAATAGTTAATAACATCCACAATCCTTTTCGTAATTCAACCATATTTGGGGCAAGTAGAGTTCCGTCTATGTTTGACTTTTCGACCAAGTTTCCGTGATTGGATGTTCAACAGTCTTTGATTTATTGTCGTTCAATAATTAGCACACGTGGATACGATGTGCAAATTACCAATAATTCTGACACAATAAATCAGAGTAACGAATTTAGGTAAAAATGACCCGGTAACAATGACACAGGAAAAAATGGCACGAGTGGATGAATAGAAAAAAATGGCACAAGTGACAAATATAGATGAACACCTTAAAATAAGTTTATCAAAATCTTGGATACAAAACATAAACGGAAAAAAAATTAAGAAGTTTGTCAAATTAAAAAGAAAATTATATCTATACTTAAAAGTAAATGAGAACCTTCTACTAAATCAACCCCCACGCCCCTCCCCATAATGTTTTTTTTTAAATTTTGTAGGCGATTAGGCAATTTTAGAATCGGAATCGGTCATTGTATCGGAATCGGGAATTTAGAACAGAATCGGTAATTGTATCGGAATCGGTAAAGATTTGGGAATCGTCCCATCACTAATTTTTACTAAAAAAATATTTCAATGATAAAAGCAATCATGAAAGTTCCACGGGTGTCGCTAGTAAATGTCATTTTCGAAACGAAAATACGGCATAATTATGGTTTTCTTCTCTGAATTGAAATGGACAATGAAATCCTTTTGTTTATACAACGATACCAACACAAACGATTTCGTTACCGAATGATGAATATAACTTGGCTTTATGGCGCCAATGGAGAACCCGATTTATCATTGTCATAAACATTCTTAAAAGCCCCCCCCCCTCCTCCTACACCGCCGGTTTAAGGCTTACACCTGCAGACGTCGACTTGGGCATTGCTCATGTAACGGAATATTTCGAATAAGAACACATTTCAACGATTAAAATACTTATTTGAATAAACAACAAAATCTATTAAATGTAACAATATATATATATATAAATATATATGTGTGTGTGTGTGTGTGTGTGTGTGTGTGTGTGTCGGAAGTTTCTCAACCATCAAAACTATATAAAAACAAATTTTTAAAAAACTTTTAGTCCCAAGTCGTTCAGTGGAAAATCACTCATGTAAGTCAATTTATTTTTTTACAGCTATTATATTAGTTTGCTTCTAAAATTATTTAAGGGATCATCAGTTGTTTACCATGAAAAACTGTTTCGGGAATATATATATATATATATATATATATATATATATATATATATATATATATATTAAAGCAAGGAATATAGACGTTTGTGACATTTTTGGGGGGTGGAATGAATTTGAAAAGTGTAAAAACGAGAGAAAAATTTTTTTTTAAATACACGAATATACTATACTATATTTTCCCCCTAAACTTGTCACTGGTCTTCATCCTACTTTTGTTTAGTTTTTAGTCGTAATGCTTGAATTATTTCCACGTATTTACTCCGATGAGTGTGGACGAAATCCGGCTAAGTATATTCATGTATTTTTTTCCTCTCGTTTTTACACTTTTCAATTTCATTCCACCCAAAAAAAATATCACAAACGTCTATATTCCTTGCTTTAATAAAATGTTGTACCACTAAAAATGTATTTAAATATTTTAGGACTCGGTACCCTTCTAGTTTCATTAAGAAATTGAATCAGTTGGTGAGATTGAGAGCAAAAATTCGTTTAACTCGATCTAAAACTACATTTTTAAATTTATGTTTAACGAATCGAGTTTGCCCTTCATTAAGTTTTCGCATTACTAATGCGAAATTAGTTCGTAGCCACAAAATTGAGGATATATTTTTACGGGGTGAAATTTATAAGTTGTCTTCCATTTGCGAGATTTTAAGACATTTTCTTTCGCTATGGAAATTTTGTAAAAACAACTTATCTTTCTTCGATTACATCCGTTTCTCCCGTTATATTTCTTCACTTGACCAACGTGGCTTTACTTTGTCTAATGCCAACCATCATAAAAAAGCTTCGGTTTCTTATTCTGAAGAGATTTGGTCGTTCTACGACTAACATAAAAATATCCTTAATCTGTCAACATACCAATTGACGGACACTGAGCAATTTGTATTGTCTCATGGCTTGGAATTCTGTATTCCACCCGTATCCATCAAACGTGAGGACATCTTTTCGGAATTTGAGGTTTTATTCCCACAAATTTCGAAACTGTCCCCGTCTTCAGTCGACCAGCCCTTAGCGTTGAAGGCAAGACTTAATGATCTTGCCTACGCTTATGCAGGTACTCCCATTGACCGCTCTAATTTCAATTGGCAAAATGAACATTTTCTTGTCATTAAATCTCTGCGGTCAAATCAGTCACTTATCATTACTAAACCAGATAAGGGTTCGGGAGTAGTGATTCTGGATTATGCCGATTATGTGGCAAAAATGATGGTGATCTTGGATGACGTCGATAAATTTAAAAGACTCGGACCTGTTAATACGCATGATAAGACCCTTTCAATTGAAAGTAATTTAAAATAAAAGATTACTGAAATTGGTTAAGAAAGGTGTTCTTCCTGGGAAAATATACGACATCATCCGACCAATAGGGTCTATAAGACCACGTCTTTACGGCCTACGAAAAACACATAAGAAAAATATACCCGTAAGACCGATTCTCTCTATGGTCGGTCGGTTCAGCACAAGTTAGCTAAATGGTTGGCTGAATTGCTTCACCTGTGCTTGAAGTATATTCGGCCAACTGTATTAAAGATTCATTCACTTTTGCTGAATATATACGCAATTGCCCTTTTTCTGCTGAGAATAAGTTTATGTGTTCTTTCGACATCAGCAGTTTATTTACAAGCGTTCCCTTACAAGAAACCATCGATATTTGTGCTGATGTACTATATCATGGTTTCTCAGTTGGTCCTACTATCTTTGAGGAGGTCTTCGTAGAACTGATGCGGTTTGCTACCATATCTGTCGAATTCAGTTTTGATAATGTCATGTATCAGCAAATTGACGGCATTTCTATGGGGTCACCCCTTGGTCCTGCGTTGGCCAATATCTTCGTAGGTTTTCACGAGCATAATCTTTTGGCCCGTATCAATAAACCACTTACTTACTTTCGATACGTTCATGATACATTTTGCGTGTTTAACAATGAGTCAGATTCCATATTATTCCCTAATGCACTCAATCAATTACACCCAGCCTTACAGTTCAGTTGTGAGAGGGAACACAACTCCACCCTTCCTTTCCTGGATGTACTAGTGCATAAATCTGATTCATTGTTTCTTACATCTGTTTACCGCAAACCTATATTTACTGGTTTATATTGTCACTGGGACTCTTTTTGTCTAAAACAAACAAAAGTAAATTTGATAAAATGTTTGGTTCATCGTGCCTTAAAGATTTGCTCTGAATCCCTGATTGATTCGGAGATTGGATTCATCAAAGAGGTTCTCGTTGAAAATGGTTACCCTCTCGATATTGTTAATTCTAATATTGTTACCAAGATCACTACTTTTATAAGCCTAAAATTTTTGGTCCTCCAAAATGTCCGGCGTACCTCAGATTAGCTTGGTAAGGTAATATTAGCATAAAATTTGCTAACCAAATGCCTGTAGCTGTGCGTCGGTGTTACCAGGCATCTAATCCTAGAATTGCCTTTTTTGCTCAACCTTTGCTCAAATCTATACATAAGGATGTTCTCCCACCCCAACATGTCAGTAATATTATTTATCAATTTAAATGTCGGTGCGATGCCGTATACGTGGGAAGAATAGTGCAAAGGCTTGAATCCAGAATAAAACAACACATTCCCCCCTGCAATACACCAGGGCCGACTAAATGATTTAAATAATTTAGTCAACGCATCCGGGTCAGCTCTTGGTGACCATCTTATAAATAGCGCCGAATGTGCGTCGACTTACACTAGTGACTGGTTTTCTGTCATAAGTAGATCACATTCGTTATTCCACCTTAAAGTCCTGGAAGCTATATATATTAAGTCATTTAACCCCCCCCCCCTTTGTAAACAAAAGGAGTGGCTTCTAGGACTCAATGTGATCCACTTGTGACACTCCCCCCATTTTTTCATAAACTTGTCACTGGTCTTCATTCTACTTTTTTCTTATTTTTTTTTAGTTTTTAGTCGTAATTCTTGAATTATTTCCACGTATTTACTCTGATGAGTGTGGACGAAAGCCGGTTAGTATATTCATGTAATTTTTTTTCCTCTCGTTTTTACACATTTAAATTTCATTCCACCCCAAAAAATGTCACAAAAATCTATATTCCTTGCTTTAATAAAATGTTGTACCACTTAAAATGTATATATATATATATATATATATATATATATATATATATATATATATATATATATATATATATATATATATGTGTGTGTGTGTGTGTGTGTGTGTGTGTGTGTGTGTGTGTGTGTGTGTGTGTGTGTGTGTTTACGCAGCATCGTTTCTTGAAGGCAAGTATTGTTAAATATAACCGGCAACTTATGTCTGGATATCCTGGTTATGTCAGAATCTTGGTTTTGGGCGCTATAGCCCAACATTTAACTAACGACCACTCCTGCCCCCGATCGGAATTCAGAAAACTCTTAGTAGAAAATGCCAAAATCTTATAATATAGTACTAACAAACAAAAACTCCATATATTAGAAGCCTTATATATAAAACAAAAAAAAAACATAATTAACAGAATTAACTTCAATACCAGCAATAATATACTAAAATGTCAATAATGCTAACTATAGTTTCGTATTTATTATATAATTCCCGCCAAAACCATCTGTAATACGAACACATGGTCTTTACCTGATTCACCTCATTCCCCTGAAGATGGACCCGGATGGGTCTGAAAGTACTTGGGACACAAATGAAAATTATGGCAAATTCATCGGCCAATCCCCATCCCCCGCGAAACTAAAATTCTGATTTGGATAATGGAAAGGATCTACGAAAGGATATCCAGACATAAGCTGTCTGTTATATTTAACAATATATATATATATATATATATATATATATATATATATATATATATATATATATATATATATATATATATATGGGTGATGGGCTCGTAATTCTAGGCTTAATCTACGATGTGCGTTCGAGTCAATACGAACCCCTGAAACCACCACTTCCTGCACTGATGAGAGTGTGAGCACGAAACAACGTCGTCTGTAGGTATAAAAAAACTTAAATATTTAATTGAAAATACTTATAGTAAATACCCTTTTAAGATTTATATTCTCAAAAGTAGAGCCCTGTTTGAAATTACACGATTGTTGTAACCCTGTGATAAAACAAAGTTCCGTTCGTGCGTAGAACACTATTGACATTATGACGCTTATCCCCACCTCCTGGGTAGGTGTATCTTAATTTCAATTACTGTCTGTTGTGATTTCTCGCGGCCGTGTGGGTCTGGGCGTTAGGCTCGTAATTCTAGGCTGAATCTACGAACTGCATTCGAACCCATGGGACCGCCTGAAACCACCACTTCCTGTACTGATGAGGGTATAAGCCAGAAACGACGTCGTCTGTAGTTATGAAACACTTTAATATTTAATTAAAATAGTTATAGTATATATATATATATATATATATATATATATATATATATATATATATATATATATATATATATATTGAAAAGTCACACAATTTGAAGCGTTGGGTGGGTGGCAATAATAACGAAGATATTTTTTTTATAAAATATTTAGAAAAACCTTGCACAACGCAGATTATTTGTTTTTAAAAATAAATTATTTATTCATCTTAAAAACATTTTTTTTTTTTTTTTAAACTTTAGTACTTTCGGTAAATCTACCGAAAGTACTAAAGTTTAAAAAAAAAAAAAATGTTTTTAAGATGAATAAATAATTTATTTTTAAAAACAAATAATCTGCGTTGTGCAAGGTTTTTCTAAATATTTTATTAAAAAAATATCTTCGTTATTATATATATATATAAATTCAAATTATTTTCGTTTTTTTTTTTTTTTTTTGTTTTTTGTTTTTTTTTAAGCATTGGTGATAGGTAATAAATGTCAATAGAAAGCCCTTACAATGCAAGGTAGACTTTTTTTTTTTACTGTTGTCTTATATATTTCGGAGAAACACTCCATTTTCAAAGATGTATTTTTTTTTTAAATAAACAAACTGATAGTTTTGTTTATAGAAGAAACGTCTTGTTGGTCTGACGTATTTATCCGCTCTGTGATGGAATTCGCGGTAGTAGGTAGAAATTGACATTTATTACCTATCACCAATGCTTAAAAAAAAAAAAAGAACGAAAATAATTTGAATTTAACTCCCGGCATGCCCGATGCTTCAGTTCTTTCTACCTACTACCGCGAATTCCATCACAGAGCGGATAAATACGTCAGACCAACAAGACGTTTCTTCTATAAACAAAACTATCAGTTTGTTTATTTAAAAAAAAAATACATCTTTGAAAATGGAGTGTTTCTCCGAAATATATAAGACAACAGTAAAAAAAAAAAGTCTACCTTGCATTGTAAGGGCTTTCTATTGACATTTATTACCTATCACCAATGCTTAAAAAAAAAAAAGAACGAAAATAATTTGAATTTAACTCCCGGCATGCCCGATGCTTCAGTTCTTTCTACCTACTACCGCGAATTCCATCACAGAGCGGATAAATACGTCAGACCAACAAGACGTTTCTTCTATAAACAAAACTATCAGTTTGTTTATTTAAAAAAAAAATACATCTTTGAAAATGGAGTGTTTCTCCGAAATATATAAGACAACAGTAAAAAAAAAAAGTCTACCTTGCATTGTAAGGGCTTTCTATTGACATTTATTACCTATCACCAATGCTTAAAAAAAAAAAAGAACGAAAATAATTTGAATTTAACTCCCGGCATGCCCGATGCTTCAGTTCTTTCTACCTACTACCGCGAATTCCATCACAGAGCGGATAAATACGTCAGACCAACAAGACGTTTCTTCTATAAACAAAACTATCAGTTTGTTTATTTAAAAAAAAAATACATCTTTGAAAATGGAGTGTTTCTCCGAAATATATAAGACAACAGTAAAAAAAAAAAGTCTACCTTGCATTGTAAGGGCTTTCTATTGACATTTATTACCTATCACCAATGCTTAAAAAAAAAAAAAGAACGAAAATAATTTGAATTTAACTCCCGGCATGCCCGATGCTTCAGTTCTTTCTACCTACTACCGCGAATTCCATCACAGAGCGGATAAATACGTCAGACCAACAAGACGTTTCTTCTATAAACAAAACTATCAGTTTGTTTATTTAAAAAAAAAATACATCTTTGAAAATGGAGTGTTTCTCCGAAATATATAAGACAACAGTAAAAAAAAAAAGTCTACCTTGCATTGTAAGGGCTTTCTATTGACATTTATTATATATATATATATATATATATATATATATATATATATATATATATAAGATATATAAACAAACATTGTTAAAAATAAAAGAATTTTAGAGCTTAATTATACCTCTTTACTTTTTCAATTTTTCTAATGACTTTTTGTGTTAAACTCAAACAAAAATAATGTGTGTGTTATATGTATCCAACACAAATTTAAATTTAGAAATTTTAAATTAAAAATTTTTAAAACTCGAAACTATTTTCATAAAAACTCAACAGCCTACAATTAATAACATTACATATGAAACCAGTAACAACATTTTAAAATGCTTAACATTATATAATTTTATCATGTGACGCTAATTCTGGCGTTGCAGAATTTAAATTGTGAACGTTTTTCCCTGAACAGTGTAAGAATTTTCGTTCGGTGTCTAAATTACTTCACGTGCCCGTTTCTCAGCTACCTTTTGAAATTCTCGTTTTTTCTCCAGCTGTTTTGTTCCTTCTTCATACCTGATGATTATTCGATGAAGAATTGAAAACGCTCGTAATACATACGCATCATACATTAGTTTTTTTTTTATTATTTTAACACAAAAATAACCATTAAAAAATTGAAAAAATAATAATGGTATAATTAAGCAGAAAATTTTGTTATTTTTAACAATGTTTTTTCAAATGCAAAAAATGCTGCCTAAATACAACAATATATATATGTGTGTATATATATATATATATATATATATATATATATATATATATATATATATATATATTAAATATTTTTGAAAATCAACAATCGTGCAATATTTTTATAAATGAAAAATTCATTTATTTAAAAAAAAAAATTTATCGCGAATTTTCGTTGTAAAATACAACCTTGTCAAGCGAGACTGTCCTATAGTTTTTTCCCTTTCTTCCTCCTCATTTTGATGGTGGTATTAGTCCCGAGGGGTCAAAAATACGTCGAGTTCTTTAAGACGTTAGAAGTTTAGTCTGGTTGATGTCATGCGCAGATTGGCGCTATTTTTTAAAGTAAGGAAGTTAACATCTTTGAAGCACGGATTAGAATGTATTAAATATTTTTGAAAATCAACAATCGTGCAATATTTTTATAAATGAAAAATTCATTTATTTAAAATTTTATCGCGAATTTTCCTTGTAAAATACAGTCTCGCTTGACAAGGTTGTATTTTACAACGAAAATTCGCGATAAAAAAAATGTTAAATAAATGAATTTTTCATTTATAAAAATATTGCACGAACACCGATCACAAATCGCCACTGATTCACAGTCAAGAGACTTACCCGTTGGCCACCAGACATTAGCTTGGAATTTCGGAGGAATTTAACTTTGCAAATACCAAGTCGGCGGGTATTCACAGCAAGCGGCGAAAAGTGATCAACAACAACAACAACAACAACAAACCGTGTTGGATCTGGCAGCGAAGCTAGTAGTATTGCTTTTTATTAAATTCACTCAGAGTGCCCAGCCTTAGTAAAGGGGGCTATATAATAATATTTATAAATAAATATTCATTATAGATAGATAGATAGATAGATTATACTAGATTTTAAATCTAAATACAGGTCGTTCTGTTCAAGCTATCTTTATCCTTTCCGGGCGTTTTTTTTAGAATGATGAAATACAGGAATAGCGGTTTACCATTACAAAACCATCAGAACCAATCTTATATTTTTTATATTATTGAATTTTCTTAGGCATATTTAACATCATATGATTCATATCACAACAAACAATTATATTCCCGTGTCACATTAAATATTTATTTACATTTACTTCTCGATTTTAGACTACTTACTGGCATTCAAGAATAAAGGACCATTGGAACATATTCGGAATATAATTTACGAACATATACCAAAATAAAACACGTCTATGCAAGATAGCCACTAATTTCATTGTAATTGGTTTCATAAATCCAATTATTCGTTTATTTTTTTCATTTTCTTTAGAAAATCTATTTCATGAAAATATATTTCATCTACAAAGAAAAGCTGTACAATTTATCGAATGGGCATCATTTCGTCAGCATTCGTTTACACATTAACACGTTTCGTCCTTCCTTTTACACTTCCTTTTATAACTGTAGCATTTCCTTTCCTTTTACTTTTTTAACTTTAAACGCATTTTTTACCAAAACATAACTAACAAATGAGCATAAGCTTCCGAATCGTATAAATGCCTATTGCTTTCGATGGGGTAATCTATTTCTTTTATTTGGTATTTTTATAAAATCACTCTAGAAGTCACATTCAGCTCATCAGAAGACTAAGATTACTTCTAAAATAAGATCCTCAAGCAAAAAAAAACAAAAAAAAACTTTTACATTTACAATCAGTTCATTAAAGAAACGAAGAATGGCATTCATAGACAACTGATCATTTTGTATTTATAACGCAGAGCTATGAAAAATACAATCAACATTACAAATGATGCAAGTCAGAGAATCAAATATTTAATGGAATGTATTAAGAAAAATAGTTTTTTTAATTATCAAAAATTCAATTATAAGAGTATCGCTAAGTTAAGGCACAAAATTATTTCAAATCAAGAGACGATGAAAGTTAGGTACCCCCTTCATAAAAAACGAACCTAAAAAAACGAACATTTTCTCCTTTTTTCAGTGTACCTAAAATACAACAGAACTTCCATGAACATAGTTTCTTTTCAATAAGTTCCTACCCGTGGAACACGTTAACGTAGGAATGTATCCTTACAGACTATAACATGGTCGTTTTCAAGTCCAATCTAAACAAATAGCCGTCGAGTCGTCCCGTGGATTAATCATACTTCTCAATCCTTTCATAGTACTGTTCCATCATCCAACTGAAAATCTCACTAACCCCTATCCTCGAGTGGCTTTTGGCCTTGGTAAGTGGTGAACTATTTAGTATAAAAAAGCTAAGCATTATAAGGTAAATGGAGCAATCCAGAGAAAAGAGTGTAATGGGCAATGAAAAGGGAGCTTTCCGGCCGCCCTCGACTACGGATGATCTATTTATTTATATATATCTTATAAGTTTTTTTTTTTGTTTTTATTAAGTTGACATGAGATGATTAATACAAGTGATGCCCAAAGAGGCAATTTCTTAAAGCCATCAAGTGCATAACAGCATGTAAAACGGACGTTAAACCGAATATGATTATGATGATTGATCTGATAAATTATGTAATATTCATTATTTGGAGTAACGTATCTATAGTGTTCGCCGATGGAATTGACTGGTTCTTAGTCGTCTCAACGTGCGCAATGGGCCACTGTATTTGATAGGCCATCATTCGTCCCTCTGTCAATGAGCTGGAAGGAGCTCACTCAAGCCTGCCATCACAAGTCAAGAAATATTTAAGAGAATTTGATCTGTATATTCATAGCATGATAGAAATTTTAAATTAAAAATTTTAAAAAAACAAACTCGAAGCTATCTTCAGTAAAACTAAACAGCCTACAATTAATAACATTACGTATGAAACCAATAACAACATTTTAAAATGCTTAACTATATGTAATTTTATCATGTGACGCTAATTCTGGCGTCGCGGAATTTAAATTGTGAACGTTTTTCCTGGAACAGTGTAAGAATTTTCGTTCGGTGTCTAAATTACTTCACGTGCCCGTTTCTCAGCTACCTTTTGAAATTCTCTTAACGAGCTGGGAGACTTTAGTTGAGTCATACCAAAGACTCAAAAAGGGCATTTCATTCCTCCTTGCTAAACACTTCAAACTTCAATCCTTTCATAGTACTGTTCCATCATCCAACTGAAAATCTCGCTAACCCCTATCCGTGAGTGATTTTGACCATGGTAAGCGATAAACCATTTAGTATTTAAAAAAACGCATCTTTAGATGGTCCGTTCTTCTTAACAGATGAAACTGTGCCAGCTCTTGTGATACGGTCGACATTGAAGAACGTCTGGCACGAGTCAGTCTTCTAAAGATCCATTCTCGTCGCTTTTGATGTCGTGAAAGCCAATGTCCTTTATATCTCTTCGTGGCTCACTTTTTTAGGTGAAGTCAAATAAATAAAATAAAAAAAGGAAATGAATGTCTCGTCAAGTGAGTGACCCGGATTCTCGGTCGGCCATTGTTGGCATTTCGCGCCCTTGGCCGGAGACTGGTCTTTGCAAAGAGCAAAAAAACAGGAAAAACAGGTTCCATTTTCTACCACTCCACCTCCGTATTTTTTTATTTTCTTTGGAGAAAAACACATTTATTTGCATCAAAAATAGTTTTTACTTACAACTTATAAAAGGGTTACGCACACATTAAACAACTGTGTCCCATCAACATTGTGTGTAATCTATCTATCTATCTATCTATCTATCTATCTATCTATCTATCTATCTATCTATCTATCTATCTCTCTCTCTCTCTCTCTCTATATATATATATATATATATATATATATATATATATATATATATATATATATATATATATATATATATATAGCATAATATAAAATGAAGTAATAAAATAAGGTGCGAATCAAATTTTATTAGAATTCAATGTTCAGGCAAAGTACCTTAAAGTCCTTATATATATATATATATATATATATATATATATATATATATATATATATATATATATATATGAAAGAAGAGGGATGAACATGTACGAATGACAATTTAAATCTCCCTTCACCGGACACCTTATCAACGGATATTCACCAACTGGACAGACTCCATATTTTTTATACGCACACTCTCACTCTCCATTACTTAATATTTTTTCAAATTTTCAATTTTGGCTGTTCCACTGCTAACATATCTATCTATGTAATTATTCTGATGATAAAATGTTATATATATTAATAAATCTGATGATAAGATTTTAATCTTTGAAAAGCCTTGGCTTAAGGAAAGAACAATAAACATGTTTTTACCCAGTACACCTTTCATTGAATAATCGAAGTTGAAATAAATTTGTCATTCGTACATGTGTAACCTTCTTCTTTCATCTATCCTTATAATTGCTCTATCTCGTATATTGAGCTTAAACCATTTTCACTATAGGTTCTATCTACTAAAAGTATACTTTTCGTTCCATATTTTTTATAAATATGCATATATATATATAATGTTAATTATGTGTGGGTATATATATATATATATATATATATATATATATATATATATATATATATATATATATATATATATATGTACAGGGGTATCTATTAAACTAATGAACGGGTCATTATTAATTTTTAAATATATTTTCTAGGCAACACGCTGAGTAACATAGGCACATCATTTTTTGTAAATGTTAACATTTAGGGGGTGCACATATATAAAGTTTTAATTTTATTTTTTATGAACCAATCATTATGAATTTTGGAATATGTATTCTCCACAGTGCGGTGAGTACCATGGGCACATTATTTTTTTGTAACTTAACCATTTAACGTGGGCGTCCATCCAAACTCGCAACCGCCCCCTACAAATTTTTTAAATAACTTAGATACAAACAATTTAATAAAGAAAAGAGTTGCTCTACAGCTCTACGGCGGCGGCGGCGGCGGCAGCGGCGGCGGCAGCGGCGGCGGCGGCGGCGATGGCGGCGGCGGCGGCGGCTTTGCTGAACGAGTTTAAGCACGGGTCTACCAGGATGCTGAGAATTTCGACCAGGACCAGACGATCAACGGACAAACGACAGGTGGATCTGCAAAGACATCGAGGAGGTTCCCGTTGTGAAACATACAGTTTCCCTCCTCCACCATGATCCTTGGTGTCATTTTCAACAAAGGGGACGTGATGCCTCCATTCTTCTTTCAAAAGAGCCCGAGTCACCCCGATATCTACCAGGAGGTGTTCAAGGGGTGGTAAAACTCTGGATGGACGAGATCGCTCGCCTGACGCCCCTACGTCTTCCCGCAGGACTCCGTTCCGTCACACACGGCAAATACGACTCAGTCGTGGTTGCTCAACAATATTCCTCATTACTGCTTTCCGGACTTGTGGCCGCTCTCCTCCCCCAACTGCAACCCCCTTAACTATTTATACTAAGGGCGTCATCGAGGCAAAGACCAAAAAGCACGCTTACAATATACTCGACCCTCTGAAAGCTGCCATCGTGGAGATGTTCGCCACTACAAACAAGAAAATGGTTGCCAAAGCGTGTGACTCATTTTACAACCGCCTTGAGATGGTCGTCTCCACCAGCGACAGTTGCATTTAAAAAATAATGTAGCATGTAACACTACCCGTATATACTACTTTTGTTTTTGTTGCCTATTTCGTTATATATATGATAGAATTTGGGGGTCTTTAAAGTTTAGGATTTCAAATTTTTCATTCAGACATAATCTACACGGGTCGTCTAAATTTCTACATGTACTGGTTTGTCGTATTATTTTCCATTTGATTAAACTGTAGAAGTACAGAATTAAATTTACCTTAGGCTAACAATACATAAATAAATAAATAAGCAAACAAACAAACAAACAAATAAGTTAAAAAACTAAACTAAAATAAAACCTAACAGTTTAAAAACTAAAACCTAAAATAGAAATACAAGGAACCACGTGTTAAAATAAGTTCACCCATTATATTGACACAACAAAGAAACAGGATATAGGCCACTCTATAGAAAACAGAACAATAGAACAAGATATAGGAAGTAAAACAAATCGGACCTTTGTTCGTTGGAAGCCCAACGATTGGCTAAGAGAACAACAAAGAATCTTATTGGTTAACTAGCTAGCCGTGTATATAAAAAAGATCCAGCAAAACTAACTCCATGCATTTTAGCCGGAAGATTCCCTCGGGGGCGAAACGCGGGAGCCTCTGTGTAGCTTAATTGCCATAAATATATTTTCACACCTTACTATATATATATATATATATATATATATATATATATATATATATATATATATATATTTCCACTGTCTGAATGCATTTAAATTTCTAATTTTAAAATGCAGATTTTTTTTTAAATAAACATATTATTTATTTAAAATTCGAATTTTCGATTCATATAAGAATCTTTATCAGGAGAATACAGACAATATTTTTTCTTTCTTTTTTTTAAGCGACATGTTGCCACTTAGCCTTGTAATATAATTATTTAATAGTGAATCCTAATACGATAAAAATGCTCAATATTGGGGGTAGAATATTGTTATAGTAAAGTAGTAGTGAACATAAACAAATGTAAAGTTATATACTTTACAAGTCTGATAATTTCAAGTAATACAACAAAAGAGTAGTATCACATATAGAAATGTCCCTTAAACCTAGGTTTTTCAAAGAAACTAATCTTCTCATCTGAAGGAAACCCCAATTATTTAACAATAAAAGCTTTGGTTTCAATTATTAATTTGTAGAAGTTTAGCAATCTTATATGAAATCTGAAGTGAAGTAAAAAACATAAGAAATATACTTGAGTAAGGGAGGAGTATGGAAGTTTTTTTGCAATAGTAAATCAACGGACATGTTATGGGGTGTCCAGAGGTATACACTATTAGAATATCAAATTATAAATTGTCCCAAATAAATATACTGGAATCCTTTATCTCTCAAACGCCGTTAAGAACATCATTTTTTTTTCTCTAATAGACCAGTTAACAATGTCAAAGTATATATTTATTGTTGTCTCTTGGTCTTACCGGATTCCAGGACAAAAGTTCATCTAGTCTAGTGGAGTATCAAGCTTAGTGCTATTATTACTAGAGTCAACATCACTTAGAGAAGGTGCACCATTTCTCGTATAAGCTAGTGTGGAGTAACTATACAGAGGGGATTTTATTTGGGCTTCGAATACTATGTTATTTTGAATATTTGGTCAGGGCGTACTTTACATGAATTTGCCTCTCCCCAATTAACCTGTTATGTACGTGTGTGTGTACCGACACCGACATTAAAGAAATAACGAAAAACAACAAAGGCATATGTATGTAAAAATATGCAGAATAAAATACTAGCTGATATTAATGTATGTATATATGTACGCGTTTGTGTTGTGTAGGTGTACGTGTGAGAAATCGAAAAGTAAAATAAATACAAAGGGATTCATGTGATCGCATATATTTATATGTCAGGCAAACAGTATCAAAGAGTACATATATATATATATATATATATATATATATATATATATACATACTATATGCACGTTCCGAGCGCCGTTCGTAAGATCACTCTTTACTGCTTGGTATCTAGCCGCCGTTCGCTATTTACATTTAAAATTCTTCTATATTTACTAACTAATTGGCTATGGCCGATGGATAAGATCCTCGACTACGAATCAGTGGCGATTTGTGATCGGAGTTCGCGCCCACCGACCGTTGAGAATTAGTTCCTACACTGACGATTGCGTTAGCATGAAACATCGATGTCTGTAGGTAATTAAAATAATTAATAAATATTTATTTATAAATATTATTGTATATATATATATATATATATATATATATATATATATATATATAATACCTATTTTAATAACTATTTCTTACACACAGATAATATGTTTCATGCTCACTAATACTCATCAGTGTTGCTATATATAACCGTAAAGCCAGGCACACAATTTGAACATTTCTACGGCAATACGTGCTGGACACATCTGTGCGTGCTCCGACTATTGAGTAAAATATGACTTTCGTATTGGGATTCGAGCTGTGTGACCAGCAGGGATTGTCTCTTCCCATACTGATGATTGCAGATTTGGCATGAAACACATGTGTATATGGGTTAATATGAAAATATTATTTATAAATCATTATTCAAAGCTTTCGCTAGATTGTAAGTAAGTTAATTACAAACGTTATTTATAGCTTAATGCAATACTCAGTTCTCTTGACGACTTGCTAATATGGCCGCTGAATTTGCCATTTAGACGTTAATTCACACTCTCAGTTCTACGGCAATACGTGGTGGACACATCGGTGCGTGCTCCGACTACTGAGTAAAATATGACTTTCGTATTGGGGTTCGAGCCGTGTGACCAGCAGGGATTGTCTCTTCCAATACTGATAATTGCAGATTTGGCATGAAACACATGTGTATATGGGTTAATTTGAAAATATTGTTTATAAATTATATATATATATATATATATATATATATATATATATATATATGCCTGACGATTTCCTATATATATATATATATATATATATATATATTCTTTCCAAATATGATCTAAGGTTAAGATCAGATTTTAACTCTGCCTGATGAGATCTCAGTTTCTAATAGCTGTTGATCGATAACATCGATATGCCAATGTCGCAGATTTTGTACATGTCTGTGTAAATAAAAATAATCATATATATATATATATATATATGATATATGTTCCAATCATGTTCGAGATGGGTATATTTTCTGATGACACAACACTATATTCACGATATATAGGCAAATCGAACACACATATATCCAAATCAATAGCTGAATCCTGAGAAAATGACATCCAGTCTGCAATAGAATGGGACCAAAAATGGATGGTCACATCCAATGCTATCAAGACAAAGCTCCTTTCTTTTAATAATTGTAAGGAACCTTTTTAAACACCGATTGCCATGACTGATAGCACCCTTCCCGAGAGATCGGTATTTGAACTCCTCAGCCTAATATTCACAGTCAACATGTATTGGAACAAATACATTGAAGATACTGCCAAGTCTGCTGCAAAGGTGGGCTCCCTCAACCGGGCTAGAAAACTTCTCACAACTGCCAGTATCCTACATCTCTATAAAACTACCATTCGTCCATAGATGTAGTGTTGTCACATCTAGGCTGGTGCTCTAACGATCGTAGAAAGGGTGCAAAAAAGAGTCTTTAACGGTTTCAAAACTCTTTTTAGAGTCTAACCGTATAAGTTCCGAACTGTCTACCTAACTCCAGCTCCTGTCCCATCGTCGCAATGTAGTATCCTTGTACTTGTTTTACAAGTACTTTAACCGAATGTGCTCCAATGAGCTTGCTGCACTTATGTCCCCTCAACATAAATACCTCCGATCAACCCGACTACCAGCAAAATCCCGCCCCTTCAATGTAGAGGTCCCTAGATGCTGGAAAACTTTCTACATTAATAGCTTCTTTCTTCAGACCGCTTGCCTTTGAAATTTCCTCCCTGCTCCCTGTTTTCCTGACTATATCAACATGCAGAAATGTAAATGTAATGTGAAGAAACATCTTGCTGCACAACTCCCCACTTAGGATGCCCCTACAAATCTGGTTCCTAATCACAGTAGCCCTTTACGTCTTAGTGGCAATATGCCTTGTTTGGGGTGAACACAAGTTATATAAAATATATATATATATATATATATATATATATATATATATATATATATATATATATATATATATATATACACACACAGAGAAAGAGAGAGAGAGAGATCTTTCAACATTACTCGCTAAATTACCAGATCACACGTGATCACACGTGGTTTCTGACGCCCGCAAAACCTGCTTAATCAGAAACTCTGAACACCTGTTCGCGTCGCTGGTGAGAAGAGACTTTTTCTTTCACTCACAATCTTCCCCTTTCTTTCGTTTGCTTTGCTGTTTTAAATTCAATCCTTAACACCGTCTAAAAACGCGGACAACAAATACCTGTTTGTCTCGTCTTGTGAATTCCATGCAGTAATACACCGTTTCTCTCCAGAAACCGAGGAACTTGCGTAACCAAGGCGGGATTTTTCAAATACCAATTGGAAATTTGATAACTTTGGAAGAATATACCAGATATTTCCATAGAAGTGGCACGTCAGTCCAAAATTAGGTAAGTCTTTGAGAAAAAGAAGCATTTCTTTATGGATGCGTCTAACACTCCCTATAAAAGCCTTTGTCTGTCGCATGATCACACTTAGGTGTGAAATGGTGTTTTTGTTGGTCTGTCACGCTTTAGTTTAAAATAGCAGTTTCGGCAAAATTGTAGTATAGTTAACAGCCAAGAAATCAAAAATAAGCAAAATATACAACAACTCACTTTGACCAGACGATTGAAAATTTAATTTTCTATCGACCTGCATAGTTTTAAACTTTTGAAATTATTTGTAACTTTTCTTATTTCAAAATTTGTTTCATTACTTTCACAGTCGATTTCGTCAATCAAAGATGGACGTCGATTATTGGGGGAGGTGGTCGCTAATTTCAGGCTTAAAAACATTTTTTTAAATAGTCTTACGGTACCACTAACCCTAAGGTCGGGGGTGGTTTCCAGTCGGATTAGGGTAAGCTTTTGTTTTATCTTTTAATTCTGAAATTAGTGACCACCTCAAAATAATCGACCGCCATCTTTTATTGATTAATTCGGATAAGTGAAAATAACGACACAATGTTTTAAATAACAAAACCTACAAACAGTTTCAAACGTTTAAAACAATTCAGGTCGATGGAAAATGTAATTTTCTATCGTGTGGTGAAAGTTATTGCTTGTATATTTTGCTTCTTATCGATTTCTCGGCTGTTAACTATACTATACTTTTGCCAAAGTTTTGTCCGTTTGTCACGTTTAAGTTTAAAATATCATCCGTACATCTTTATGAGAAGCTGTTGCTTTCGCTCGGTCCGTCACGCTAAAGTTTAAAATAGAACTATAAAAAGGTGAACCGTTGGGTCAGCGATTGAACTCTGGTCAGATTTTTTGAATCAGAACAAAGTGAGTTTTCAAAACTAGTCAAATGTTTTAAATCAAAACACAAAATCCGAAATTACTCTACTTCCGTTTGGTATATCCCCTCCCCCTCTCTCTTTATCTCTTCTCTCTTCAGCTATGTGTTAAATAGTATTGCTACCCGTGACAATAAGTTTAAAATGGTATTTTTGTTGGCTTGTCACGCTTTAATTTGAAATAGAAGTTTCGTCGTTTTGTCGCGCTTGGGTTTGAAATAGCATTTTAAGATTCATCCATGCCTCTCTATGAAAAGCTGTTTCTTTTCGTCTGTCTGCCACGCTTAAGTTTAAAATAGAGCTATAAAAAATGTGAACCGTTAGGTCACCCACTGAGCTCTGGTTAATTGTTTTGAATCAGAAAAAATGAGTTTGCAAAGCCAGTTAATCTTTTTTTTAATCAAAGGACAAAGTCCAAAAATTTCTCTATTTCTGTTCGCTATATTTTTCCCTCTCTCTCTCTCCCTCTCTCTCTCTCTCTGTATATATATATATATATATATATATAACATAGTTAACATAACATAGTTCACCCCAAACAAGGCAGGCCGCCACTGTAGACGTAAAGGGCTACTGAGAAAAAGAGGGAGAGTTTGGGAGGGGAGTTCAACCTAAATTGGGAGCTGTGCAGCGAGATGTCTGTTTACATTAGTTTTAAATTTCTGCATGTCAATACCGTCACGAAAAAAGAGAGCAAGGAGGGAGTTCCAAAGTCCAGCAGCATGAGGAAAGAAGCTTTTGGGGACCTCCACAGTGATTGGATGGGATTTGGCTGATTGTCGGGTTGGTCGAGTGAATTTGTGTCGTTGGGGCACCAGAGCAGCAAGTTCATGGGAGCACATTCCATTGAAGTACTTGTAAAACAGGCACAAAGATGCAACATTGCGGCGATGGGACAGGGGCTGGAGCTTGGTGGATAGTGAGGAACGTATTAGGTTGGCGACTCTTTTTTGGGCCTTGTCTAAGAGGGAGAGACTAGTGGGTGATGCCAACAATACTCCATGGAAATATAAAGAAATAAAGGTGATTCCTGTTGTAATTGGAACGCTTGGAACCATAACGAAAATCCACCGTAAATGGCTTCAACAGATTGATGAGACAATTTCTTTTCCAATTCTGAAAACAAAAGTATAGCTTGAATGTCTAAAGTCAAGGGAATTGACTTGATGTTCAAAAACGAAAACTCCAACTAAAAACATCCAAAAGTTGAGACTACTATGAAATAATAATAATCATAATAAAAATAATGATAATCGGTGAGAGTACTAGAAACCGAAAACCACAAAATCTTTGGGGACATGGAGGTAAAAACAGATTAACTCATCCAAGCAAGGAAACCGAACGTCATCACACTTAACAAGAAGGAAAGAAACTGCCAAATTATAAAAGTTTTCATTCCAGCAGAGCACAGAGTGAAGATCCAAGAGGCAGAAAAAAAAGAAAATTCACGGAATTGCCAGAGAACTGAAAGGAATAGGGAACATGAAGAAAGTCAATATAATACCAATAATTGTAGGAGCACTAGGAACAGTCCCCAAAAACTGGGAATAAGACTAGAAGGAATTGGAATGAAGGGGAAAACTGAGACTATACAACGGACGGCAATGATGAAAACAGTTGAAATCTTAAGGAAAATCATTGAATGCAGAAACCAACCCACATAAACTACAAACACTAAATAGCCACATGGAAGTTGCAACAGAAATAAATTTAAAAAAAACATGGAAGAGCACCATGTGAATCGGAGGGAACTGAAACTGCAAGAAATTTCATAAACTACTCCCTCCTCCCTCCCTCCACAAAAAAAGGAATGCATCAGCCTCGGCTGAGACCACACAAAAAAATAGTCGTGAAGAGTGCTAAGAGTACTGTGAGCTTGGGGAGGCTTATTGCCACCAAAATCACAGAGAAGACCAATTGTCGTTGTCAGCAAGAAATCAATGGTAAGCAGCTGTTGCGATAATGCAAAGTCATTTGCAATGGTTATCGAAAGAGGTGGAGAGTACTAGAAATCTAAGGAGACTTGTTGTCACTCAGACTCAGAACAGTGTTGGCAATATCCTCCTTTTCTGGACATTAGGGACCTCCCAAGGACACCATAGAATCGTAACATGCCATCAATTTGTGCTTACTTTACATAAATGCGCACATGCGATTTTAATTCTTTTTATTTTATGGTGTTTTTAAAATCTCCCCAAAATAAGGTTTTATGTATAAGATGTTGTTTCAAAGTCAAATAGTTTATTTAAAGATTAAATTATCGAACTGGTAAAATCTATAAGTAGACAAGATCCGTCTTATTTGCAGTGGGGTCTTTTTATACACCAAAATGAGAATGCGTGAAGTTTTCAATATCTACGGATTATAAAAAGTGATATAAACTCCTTTTCTTGCTCATTATGATTTTAAAAAGAGTTTTCTTAGTCACTAGTTAGTTCTTATTTCTAGTCCTTCGATTAGACTTGTCTAAAATTGTCGTAGTTTTGAAATAAATTGGGCGTTTCAACATAATTATCAATAAGCCTTGCATAATTTCGAACTAATAAATTTCCTTAAAAATAATTTCCGACACTAAGTATCCTCTCTTTCTGTACATTTTTCTCCATTTAGTTTTTGGATGTAGTAATTTAGCCATTCATCGGCCTAGTCCTATCCTATACTTTCTTTGTTGGGTGTTGGTATTTATCTTGGAGATATATTGTCTCCAGGAATCTCTCTTTCTTTTTTGTATAGTGATGAAATTTTTGTGAATTTATTGTAGTAGGGTTTTTTTTTTTTTAATTTTTTGATGGCTTCTTTACATTCTGTATTGAATCAGGGTTTTTGTTTTGTATGTGAGGCTGCCGATGATTTGGGGATTGCTTCTGTTGTATTAGTTTACTTGTGAATATTGTTCTTTGAGTATTTCATCTTTAATTAGAGATGTGCAGAGGTCGTTAAATTTGAACCAGTTGGCTTGTGTATTTCCCACTGGGGTGTTTTCTCTTCTGTTATTGGTTTGTTTGTGTGTATGAATATAGGTGTGTGATCACTTCTACATTGGTCATTATGGGTTCTCCAAATAAAGTCCATGAATATGGAGGGAGAGCAAATTGATGTCGATGGCTGACATTAAAGCTGTTCCTGGGTGTAAGTAAATGTAGTATTTATTGTTGTTTCTAATATTCTTTCTATGATTTTGCCAGTTGGGTCGGTATCGTTACAGCCCCAGATTTCATTATGGCCATTGAAGTCTCCCACTAATAGCAATGTGTCTGAAATTAGTATTTCAGATTGTATCTGTCATCTTTTTTTTATTTATATTTTGTGAAATATATATTGAGCATATAGTTATTGTGTGGTGGAGTGCAGCTTTTAGCTTTTACTGCTATTGCCTGTAGGTGAGTGATTAATTGAAGTTCCTTGATTTCTTCATAAGAATTAAAGAGTCACTAATTGACCTATTAGTTTTTCAATACTTTAAAAGATATATTATGTCATTCCTTAAGATATCCTTCTTGAACATGGGCACTTAATAATGCAGCGATAGAAAAGCTAAGAGTGGCACAATACAAAATGGAACGCATTATGCTCGCCATCAGTTTACATGATAGAAAAAGAAACACCTGGATCAGACAGCAAACTGGAGTAAATGACATCATCATTACCATACGAATGGCAAAACATTGATGGGTAGGTCACCTTTCGAGATGTACAGACAACAGGTGGACACATAGAGCGGCAGAATGGACCCCGGAGCAATGGAAAAGACCTAGAGAAAGGCCAAACCCAGTGGAGAGACGACCTCGATATTCAACTAAGTCCTACTTAGCCACGCTTAGTCAGGGATAAAACAAGGTGGAAAGAAACCAGGGAGGGGTTCCTCCACCAGGAGTGAAATAATTTTTTTTTTTTAAGATGCTGATGATTATGATGATAATGATGATGATGATGTTTTTTGAAGGCAAACTATATTTAGATTATTGTCTATCATAAGATGTTTACTTTCTTCATAGTTTGCCTTAATACATTGACAGTTCCATTGCAAGATATTTGTGATGTTATTTTGAATAGTCAGGTTTTCATTTTCTTTTTTTTTTGGGGTGGGGGGAATTAAAAAAAAATGTTTGAGTTTTATTTACATGTGGAATTTCATGCTCTGTTTCGATCGTTTTAAGGATCTCCATTCTGTTTTTGTTGGGATATATTTTGTTCTTCAGGTTGATTTTGTTTTTGTTTTTTTGCTATGACCCTTTATTTTGGTTGAGGGTTCTGACTGGGTGTTTTTTTTGGTGCCCTAGCCGTTGAGGCCATTTGATAAGGGAAGGCCTTTCAGTTCTTTTTTTTTGGTTTTATTGGTGTATTTTTGTTGATTAAATCTTTGGTATTTGAGTTTTCATTTTGAAACTTGTTTGTTTTCAGTGACTATTCTTATAGTAGTTTTTTTTATTTTTAGATTAGTTTATAAGTTGGATAGTAACTTCAGGTTTTATTCCCGTTTGGTTGTAGATTTGGTGCTGTTGTTGGTTAGTGTTTAGTTTGTATATTTTGGATATTTTTGAATAGTTTCTAGTTTCAATTATTTTTCTTTCTTCCTGGAACAGAATTTTATTTTGTATATTTCAACCTAGATATATCTGCTTTCCTTTTTTAAAATTTCACATTCTCTGGAGTTTGCGGGGTGATTTTTTTTTTTTGCAGTTTGTTCAGTTTCCCTCCTTTTTGCAGTCTGTATGTTTTGTGTTGTTTTTGCTGCATCTTCTGCATAGTAGGGGTCTATTGCATCTGTCTTGAGTGTGTCCGAACCTTTTGTAATTAAAACATCTGAATGGGTTCGGTATATATGCTTCAACTTTTATTTATTATATCCTACTCAATTTCACTTAGGGGTTTTGAGGTATTAAAATTCAATATGTAATTATGTGTATTTATGATTTCTCCATTTTTAAAAATGTATTCTTTTAACGTCTGCTACATTTTGTTGTTTTATATGAGTCTTTATTGCGTCATATTTATTTTGTGTATAATGATAGTTCGGAGCTGTTTACTACACCTTCTGAGAAGTTTAGAGATTGGTGGAGCCTTGATTTTTATATGATTTAAACTTTCCCACCTTAATATTTCTTCAACTTCTGCTAAGTCTGCTGCAAAGAAGGTAGCTTCCCTTTACCGGGCTAGAAAACTTCTCACACCTTCCCGTATCTTATATCTTTACAAAGCCACTATTCGCCCATTCACAGAGTATTATTGGCACGTATAGGCTAGTGCACCAACCACTAGTCTCTCCCACTTAGACAGGCTTAAAAAAGACCCTCTAAGCAGCAGCAGCAGTTGGCTTGTTTTGCAAGTACTTCAACAGCATGGACTCTAATGAGCTTGCTGCACTTCAATGTAAATAGCCCCTACCAACCCGACGAGCAGAAAACCCCCCACCCCCTCACTGTAGAGATCCCTAGATGCTAGAGAGCTTTCTACTCTACTAGATTATTTCCTCGGACCACTTGCCTTTGGAATTCCCTCCTTGCTCCCTGTTTCCCCTAACATGCATAAATTTAAATGTAATGTGAACAAACATCTCGCTGCACAACTCCCCACTTAGTATGCTCTTATAAATCAGATTCACAGATGTTCCTTACGTCTCAGTGACATTCGGCGGAATAAAAAAACTTGAGTATTTTTTACTACGATTTATATTGTTCCATTTGTAAGGGTTTTTTTTATTGTATTAGGTTTTATTTTATTTTAGATCTATTCTATTTTGAAGAGCGATATTTTAGTTATTGGTCTATCTTCGACTGATTGTACTGCGACAAATGTTGGTGTATGTTATATATAATTTATGCCTCACTGTTTAAGCTTTTGCAGTGAGGTCTCTTGGTGGACTTTTGAGTATACATTTATTCCATGATAAATGCCAGTATACTGAAATCACATGCCCTTAATAGGGTTAAGATGAAAATTCATATACACTAAATGTACAAAAGTAAGGAAATTCCCAAATCTTTACACTTTTATTGTCATTAATTAAGGGTATGACTACATATCAACCAAACCATTTCATTATCACATCACTACAGTATAAATCTCTATGCATGAGTGGATGAAGTGTGTGAGGTGCGCTGAAGAAAAATTCCTACCAGTAAAATACATAGCCCTGTTGTACTCGCATACCCTTAATGACAATAAAAGTGTAAAAATTTAGGAATTTCCTTGCTTTTGTACATTTAGTGTATATGAATTTTCATCTTAACCCTATTAAGGACATATGATTTCAGTATACTGGCATTTATCATTGAATGTCACTACTTTTGTAAAGGCTATGCCTCAATACAATGGTCGTTTTTAAGGTCTTTTGGAATTTTCTGGAAAACTAAGGTATATGGTAAACTGAAATTAAAATGCCATCAACTAAACCCTGGAACCTCTATCTCTGCCAAAAATCAGCTGAATCCATCAAATAGTTGATAAGATACAGGGTGGCACATACGTACGTACGTACACACGGATAACACAAAATCATGCCTGACCTTTCTGGATCTCTGGGTTGCCTTGACTAATGAAGCTGAAATTCTACACACTTATAGAACCTATCAAATAAAAATGTGCAAAGTTTTAACTAATTTGGTTCATTTGTTTTTGAGTTATGATTGATCAAAGAAATGAGATTTCTAGCATAGCCCGTTTTTGAAGTCTATTAAGGGATAGAGCACTCTCGTGCCTCCCTTGATTTTTGGCGCCATTTAATCATTCCTGCTTCTCACCCATCCCCTGAGCCCAACTGCATGGGAGGTGCCAAGGAGGGAACCCCATTCGCCCTGATACTTCAAGGCTACAGAAAAAGTATACTCTTATCATGGGGAAGCGACAAGCACCTGTATTCTGTAGGTCTCAGAGATGACTATCAGGTGTTTACAGTCATGTTGTGGCTTTCTTCCCCAGAATCGATTGACCTTGAGCAACTTCCTTCTAACACTCATATATTTAGTTTATTTTTTTATTGTTTTATAAAGTTATTTATATAAAAATTATAGAGACAGTTTTATTTAGACACGAGGTTTTTGGGGTGAAGTGTTACCACTTGTTATGACCAGCTGATTGATCGGATCGGACCTTTTTGACCACCCGTCTAGTCCGATAAGGGCCAAAGTTGAGTGTTGCAGCCAATGGCTTTTTAGTTCCATAGTCAGCGACTGCTCAACTACCAGGATCCTGTCCTCAGACATCATGGATCGTCACCATGGGCAAACAAGTGGCCCCTTTGAGGGGATTGCTCCTCTGCAGAAGTGCAGTCGACAAATTCTACAGCTCACGCCGACATTTATTTAGTAAGCAGTATATTTATTTAATAAAATGGTTTAATTCTGGCAAAGTAGAGAATGAGGTATGTCCCACTCGGTCCTAGGTAGTACACCCTCCTAGGAATTACCTCTTCCTTTGGGAATAGGGGTTATTTTATTACCGATCGCCTGTGACACCCCTACCAGAGCCCGCTCTGTTCATGGTTGTACTCAACCAAAGTGCTCCTGTAAGGAAAGGTGGTTTTATCCACCTCCTGCCTCATCTTGCTGCAGTGGGGGTCAATTAAATAGGGGGTTAACTGGTTCCGGTCAGTTGTCATACCTGACGTGGTTCGCATAGTCATCATTCTGGCAACCTAGAGGCCTGGCTTGATTCATCAGACCAGTCTTTGTAGTAATGAGGTATGGTCCGGCTCGGTCCTAGAAGGTGCACCCTCCAAAGTATTACCTCCTCCTTCAGAAATGAGGTTGGTTTATTGCCGATCGCTTGAGGGACCCCTTACTGAGGAATGCCGACGGTCCCATGCACAGCTATTTCTGTACCCAATCAGAGTGCATCCTCGGGATAGCTGGTTATCTCCACCTTCTGTACTGATGTACTTATTCTGATATGTACTTATTTTGTATTATTACTTAATTATTACTTAATTATTATTACTTAATTATATTTAATTACTTAATATTACTTAATTATATTTAATTAGTCAATTATTACTTAATTATATTTAATTAGTTAATTATTATATTAAATTAATTTGTATTATAACTTAATTATTATTACTTAATATTACTTAATTATATTTTATTACTTAATATTACTTAATTATTACGTATTAATTACTTTGTATTATTACTTAATTGTAATGTATTTATTATGTACTTATTTTGATAATGTACTTATTAATGATAATGTACTTATTCTGATGTACTTATTCTGTACCCAATCAGGGTAGCTGGTTATCCCCACCTTCTGCCATTGTGCCACATCTAGCTGCTGTGGAAAGAAAGTAAATAAAGATTTAGCTGGTTCCAACCAATTGTCATACCAACCAAAGTTCGCCTTGACATCATTGAGAAAACCTAGAGGCTGATGTGATCCATCAGATCCTCACACGTGTTATCTCCTCTTTTTGAGAATGGTGGTTGTTTTTTTTTTGTTTTTTAACATATTTCACCCCAAACAAGGCTGGCCGCCACTGTAGACGTGAGGGGTTACTGAGAATTAGGATGTAGGTTTTGGGTGTCATCCTAAGTTGGGAGCAGTGTAGCGAGATGTTTGTTTACATTAGTTTTAAATTTCTGCATGTCGCGACAGTCGGAGAAATAGGGAGCAGGGAGGGAGTTCAAGAGGCCAGCCGCACGAGGAAAGAAGCTATTTGAGTAGAAGGCTCTCCGGCATCTGGGGACTTCCACAGGGAATGGATGGGATTTTGCTGATTGTCGAGTTGGTGTAGTGTATTTACGTCGAGGGGGCACCAGAGCAGCCAGTTCATCAGATCACAAAGTATTTGTAAAACAAGCACAAGGATGCAACATTGCAGCGATGGGACAGGGGTGCCCATAATGGAAGTGAAGAGGAAGCAAGTAAATAAGGTATATTCACCAAATTTAGGTTTTCAGTTTCTCTCAAGATTAGCTACATAGCGTAACACTAATCATTGTCTTTTTATTTCCAGGCACAAAGCAGGTCCTTTCATCGTATTGATCAGCACGTGTATCTTTTGCTAACAGAAGAAGACAGGAAACGAACATGTCGGACGGGCGCAGAGTTGATTGTGAGAAGGGTCAATGTGGAAAGGTCGAGGGTGAAGAGAAAGGCAAACATGCCACACGTATCTGCTATGAAGCCCAGGCGCCACAGAACCCAAATCTACTCAGTGTGAACCCGTCGATGAAAGATCGAAGCCCCAGCACGGAATCACTGACATGTACAATTGATCTCGGGATGGAATCAGACGAGGAAGTTCCTCACTGTGGTAACTGATTTAGTAGACAGAACTTTTCGTGTTAGAGGTGAGATGGAAGAAGAGGGTGACTTAAATGTTATGACGCATCAATGGAGAACATTTACTTCAAACATCGGACACTATTTTTTTTCAACATTAGTTTGGTATAGAAATAATGTCGCTTTTGTTGACCTGAAACATTTACAAATCTGTTTCTAGTTTTTTACTTTGCTCTCTTCTTGCAATGATCACTTCATATGAATCACTACGTCGACTTATGAATAAACAGTTTATAAAAATAAACACTACAACAAAAGTATGTCGTTCAAATATAACTATAAAAAAACTACATCCTTCTGTAACAGAAACTTCCTAAAAATTGTCTTTCTTTTTCTCTACATCTACACTTTGAGGTTGCGGGAAGACGTCATAATGGACATGGTGTTGCCTCAGATTCATAGAATTAGGAATTTGGGGGACTCAACAAACCTTTAAAGGTCATTCTTGGTGGCATCTTTGTGAATATTTTCTCCTGAATGGTTGAAATATTGGAAGTGAGTCAGTGGACAGGAATCCGGAGAATATAGCCAGACAGAATTAAATAGCCCAGTTTGTTAAGCTATATATATATATATATATATATTTTATATATATATATATATATATATAAATATGACTCCCACCCCAAAGATGGCATGCATGGAATCATTAATAAAATTCACAATCCTTTCTTTAATCCAACCTTATTTGGGGCAAATACAGTTCAGTTTATGCCTGACTTCACCCCCATGGTTCAGTTATGAATGCTAAATAGTATTTGATTTATTGACGTTCAATGATATCCGGGAACACTTTGGTGATCGTCTCATAAGCAGGAAGTGTAATCCTAAATGAGCTTAACATTGACCGGACTATAACCCCCCCCCCCCCAGATTCTCGTCTGTGGTGTTATCTCAAAAATAATATTCCTCAAAACAATTCTCAGACTATTTCTGAACTGAAGAGGGATATCACAGCACAAAATCAGAACAGTGCCAAGAGAGGAATGTGTCAGAGGCATTGACAATCTTACACATCGTATCCAGGTGTGCTTATCACTGAACGGCGATAATTAAGGACTGTTGGAAATTCATAATAGGAACCTTGTGGACAAGTCATGCACAGACTGAAGTTTTATTTTTTCTATCAAATATGGTTGGATTGCAGAAAAGATTGTGAATTTTGTTAACAGAAACGAGACCCATTCTCGACTGACCAATAGGCAAGGCAGAGAAGAACTAACAAGATATGATTGATTCATTCTGCAAATTAACTGTGTCAGAGTCTCAAAAGTTCCATTATGTCAAAGTGGAAGCTGAACATTTTCGAGATCGACCGTTATCTGATTCAGTAATCTTAGCCCTGTAAGTTCAATTTCTCATGTAGTTTTCACAAATTACGTATGAAATTATTCTTCAGATAATTTTCGTGTTCTACGTCTTCTCGCTATTAAAAAGCTAAAGAATTTCTCAAAATATTTAGAGGGGGGGGGGGCATTTTGTATATTAATAAGCCGAATTCACAACATAACATTTAATACCCAATAGGTGAAAACTATAGAATAAATGGCAAACCGGAATATTAACCGACCCAAAACAGGAAGTCTTACGGAGCCAGGCGGTGATTGCCGAAAAATAATCACCTGTGTATTTAAAGTAAAGAAATAATGAAATTAAGAAAATCAGGAAAAGTTTTGTACTAATGTTTATTTTAAATAATTTTTATTTTAAATAATTTTTATTTTAAATAATTTTTATTTTAAATAATTTCTTTTACAAAACTAAGTAATCAAATAGGGGGTTTGATTTTTTTGGTGCTTCTGAAGTTTATGGACCGTGCTGGAATAATAACGTTATTATTTAGAAAGCCATTCTTAACATGGGGGAGGGAGTTGTTAACTATTCTGTACTTTCACCTAACAATTTAATAAATAAATTAATAAATTTGGGAAACTGAAACTTTCGTCGGAAGTTATGTTATGGGGGAAGTTTAATAACGGGGACAAAGTCTGAGCCAACACCGTTTGCTGCTGACTTACTTCTTTTTTTTATGGAAGCCACTTGATGTAAGGAGCTAAAAAAAATACTACTTCAAGGTCAAAAACTAGCCAACGATAAGTGTTAAATGGATAGATTCTAACTTAGAAAACAGCAATTCTTCCCCTTTTGTCAGAAACATAGCTCATGGAATGTGAGGACTAAATGATAAAATAAGAGAAGCGAGAGTTATGAGACTGCCGAAAATAAACCTAAGGTCCACTCTCTACTCTCCTAACTAAATTGAGTCCGTTAATATTTCGGTTTGCTGAATATGTTTTACTCTTTTAAATAGTTTAAAATATTTATAGGGATACGAACACTTTGCTTTCCTTCTAATTCGAATCTAATGTATTTCTTTGAATGCAGATTAGCATTTTGCTATTTTTATGCCGAAGTACACACCAGTTAGACAGTGGATTTTACTTACAACGTATAATAATAATAATGAAATGAAAATAAAACGCCTTTTTCAAACATTTTCATGACTTTCGATTACTTTCAAATGTTTTCAAGAACAAGATCATTGTTATCCATTCGCAAGAATTAGATCATAAAAGTGATTTCATTCTTAGTAAATTTCCCTCTAAACCAAGCAAATCACATGTGAGTAGACGCAGTTATTTTAAATTTTCAACGGTAGATTTTGGATTGAAATGTCGATCGGCGTTTGTCATTAGCAGCTAATCTGAACAAAACCGGAACAGCAGACAAACAAAATGTTAGGTATATGTGACAAATAAAATAATACAAATGTTCAGATGTTGTTTCATTTTTAACGTGATACTTTTGACATGTAGCCAGTTAATTTAGACCTCATCTCTTGTAGATATCGGAGCAATATTAAAAGTCAACCTGAAGGGGGATTTAATCTAGTGTCAAACCTCAGGATTCCACTGTTACCCGAGTGATTGCCCAATTAATTAGAAAGGGAAACTGATTAATATTATTTCGACTAGGTCGATCAGGACCCTCTGACAGCAATTATTCTTATTAATGGCAATAACTGTATCTTCTCATGCCATGTCTGTGTATATCAATACAGCCCAAGAATTTAGTTTCAATAAAATTAGTTCCAATAAAAAGAAAGAAAATAAAAAGAATTCAATTTTATGGCAACTGAGTATTTGTTTTTTTATTTGTAAGCATTTATTTATTTATTTATTTATTTTAACATAGTTCACCCCAAACAAGGCAAGCTGCCACTGTAGGCGTAAGGAGCTACTGAGAATTAGGGTGGAAGTTTTAGGTGACATCCTAAGTTGGGTGCTATGCAGCGAGATGTCTGTTTACATTAGTTTTAAACTTCTGCATGTCGGTACAGTCGGGGAAACAGGGAGCAGGGAGGGAGTTCCAGAGGCCGGCAGCATGAGGAAAGAAGATATTGGAGTAGAAAGCTCTCCGGCATCTGGGGACCTCCACAGTGAATCGATGGGATTTAGCTGATTGTCGGGTTGGTCTAGTGTATTTACGTCGAGGGTGAACTAGAGCAGCAAGTTCATCGGAGCATTTGTGTTTTTAATTTTTTTTTTTTTTAATTTCTTGGCACAAATTTTCTTTCATTTTTGCCTCCATTTTTTTGTTGGAAGTTTTAGACTTTTAGAAAGGAACACAATTGGCTAACACTGTTTGGTCACTAATTTCCTCAAGACAAATCTTATATAAATAGAGATTTTGTCCGTTTGTCTGTCCGTCACAATTTTTTTAACGTAATAAATACATTGCAGAATTCGTCTCATTTCAAAATATCAGAGATCTTAACTACTTTTAGAAATTGAAAACATTGAATTAACGGTAAATAATAAATTCTCAACAAATAAAGCGGATGCCATGACCAGAAATTGGAACCGAAACCTTGAGATCTTCAGTCTGAGGTCCTACCAACTGAGCTTTTTGGACTTTCTTATAAATAGAGCATAAAACATTACAATAACAAAATAATTATAGCTTTGGCGTGACGTCATAGAATAATGAATTACATCATGTTTCAAAACATAAGCGATAATAAAAAATAAATGAATGGGTAAACATTATCAATAGCGTTGGAAATTATTTTAATAGTCCCAAACAATTTATTTTGCTTTACTACGTATTGGCATTAAAAACAATTTGATATTTAATATATACTAGAATTTTTTTATTTGAAACACCATCATTATCACGAAACTGAAACAGAAAATGGCAGGTTGAAAATTAAAAAAAAAACTTGGTTCTCTCAATTCGGTTTTTATTCTTTATAGGCAAACGATGGGAGGACATTGAATATTCAGGAAAAGGATATCAATGTTTTATTTATGTCCCAAAGTTGAAAAAAGGGTTCAGACAAAATGGTGAACAAACACCAACAGCAAAAAACAAATTTCAAAATTTCCACTCAGTAAAATAACAAAAAGAAATTTGATTGAAATAGACAATCTGAAGGGTCACATCACCATATCCGGCATTCTAAATGAGTGTATGTACGTGAATGTGTAGTCAATGTTTTGGGGGGGTTTTTGTGTGAGGGGGGGTGCTGTTCCACGCCGTTAAATTAACATATGAAATTGACCCTTCACTGTTAAACCGAATGAGTTCGTTTTGAGGTATTTAAGGAAATTTAATCGGATAAATCGGTGCAAAATTGATAAAAAAAGAAAATTTGGAAAGCAGTAGAATTGTTTTCCTAATAAGGGTATGCGAGCACAACAGGGCTATGTATTTTACTGGTAGGAATTTTTCTTCAGCGCACCTCACACACTTCATCCATTCATGCTTAGAGATTTATACTGTAGTGATGTGATAATGAAATGGTTAGGTTGATATGTAGTCATACCCTTAATGACAATAAAAGTGTAAAGATTTGGGAATTTCCTTGCTTTTGTACATTTAGTGTACATGAATTTTCATCTTAACCCTATTAAGGGCATATGATTTCAGTATACTGGTATTTTTCATGGAATTAATTTAAACTTAAATAGAAAATGTACTCACCTACCTTGAAATAGATACTAAAAATATATATTTATATATATATATATATATATATAAACAAACGTATATTTGTAAATATAATATATTGATATTGAATATATATCTAAATGAATAAATGCGAAAATATTTTTCAGTTATCACTCCTATATTATAATCAAAATGGGTTACTGTTATTTAAATCAATATAACCTAAAATCTTGATATTCTGTATATATAGTGAAGATAAAAGTTTAAGAGAACCTTTTGACTGTCTAATTAGCATAACTATTTCTTTTACATCGTTCATAATTAATTAATGTTTGGTATTATTAATTTGGAATTGCATTGGCTTATGTTTTCTATCTATATACAATAGTTTCGTCTATGTTATAATAAATTACTGTAACTCTTCAGGAAATGAGTCATGGTTATTCCCCTTTGGACGGAACTAAGGATTCCGCCATATTGACTTTGCCAAACACGTGTATATATTTTAAGCTGATAAAACCTTTACGAAAGGCATTCTTATTCATTCTTCTTTTATCATTACAATTTTATCAGCTTAAGATAAGAAAAAAAAAAAAAAAAAAAAAAAAAAATGGACAAATTACTGCGGCCAGAAAGATTTAACACAGAACCAACTGCTCCGAATTCGGAAAAAATATACAAACATTGGACACTAACATTTGAATATTACCTACGCACGTTAAATAACGACCAAATCGAAAACAATGCGCAAAATCTTTTCGCATTGATCAATTCTGTCTCGGCGACAATTTTCGAAATCATAAGCGACGCCACGGATTACAACGGCGCCATAGAAACGCTAGACGCTATTTATATGAAACCAACAAACATTGTATTTAACAGACATCAACTCCTGACAAGTAAACAGAAACCGACACAAACCATCGACGAGTTCATGCAACAGTTGGAAGTATTCGCTAAATCTTGCGAATTTCAAGCGGTAAGTGCCGAGGAAAACAAAAAACAATATATACGGGACGCGTTCATTAGCGGCATCTCGTCTTCGTCTATCCGTCAGCGCCTACTTGAAAAACCTTTCTCGACACTACAAGAGACATTTACAGTGGCTAGATCCCTAGAACAAGCGGAGAAGCATACGGCCAGCTTCGATTACCACCCGAGCGTAACAGCTACCGTAGGTCAACCAGAAGAAACTCCCTTAGCCGCTGTAAAAGGAAATACATTACAAAAAGGAATTTGTTTCTTCTGTGGGAACACACGGCATGCACGGGCGATGTGTCCTGCACGTAATGCCGAGTGTAGAAAATGTAAAAAAAATGGCCATTGGGCTAAGGTATGTAGATCATCCTCCTCTCCTGCTGCTGTGTTGTACGACCCGGACTCCCCCCCACCCAATCTCTCCTGACTAGGAACGGGTGCCAAAGACATCACCTACACCAAATGCGAAATAAATGGGCAGGTAGTAAATGCTATGGTAGACTCCGGCAGCGTGAGGACGTTCATTAGCAAAAATACAGCAAGAAAGCTGAAACTTTTTGTTATCCCCAAACTGAAAACCGTAGCATTGGCGGACCCGAATCATCATGCTAAAATCATCGGCGAAACTGTTGTTGACATCTCTCTAAACGGTAAAAACCACCACGCCATGACGGTGGAAGTAATTAAGGACCTGTTCACAGATTTGATTGTCGGAAAAGACCTTCTAAAACAATATAAAACTGTGACGTTGAAATTCGACGGTCCCAGGGAAGAACTTGTTATTGGAGCGATGGGTAAGAGTAACAGTTTTCCATGTATCAAAATTTCTCCTCCTCCCCTCTTCTCTCATCTTTCTACTCGGACGACCCCTATTGCCACCAAATCTCGTCGTCACTCATTCACTGACAACATTTTTATTAAAGAGGAAACTGCCAGAATGCTGAGGGAAGGCATAATAGAGCCCTCTATATCTTCTTGGCGAGCCCAAGTTTTAGTGACCTCTAACGAGAATCAAAAAAAAAGAATGGTGGTCGACTACAGCGACACCATAAATAGATTTACAGAACTGGATGCCTATCCCATGCCTAACATTACTAAAATGATTGATGACATAGCTCGATACAACGTTTTTACAACACTTGACCTGAAGTCTGCTTACCACCAAATCCCAATTAGTCACGCCGATCGGAAATACACAGCATTCGAAGTAAATGGAAAACTTTACCAATTTACTCGTATCCCTTTTGGAGTTACTAACGGAGTGAGTGCCTTTCAAAGATGCATCGATGACATTGTAGAAAGAGAAAAATTAACAGATACTTTTGTGTATGTAGACAATGTCACGATATGCGGAAAGGATCAACAAGAACACGATTACAACCTTCAAAGGTTTTATAATGTAGCTAAAAAATGCAACATCACACTCAACCAAAGTAAGAGCATCATTTCTACTACTTCTATCACACTTCTTGGGTACACAATCCAGAACAACCAAATTACTCCTGATTACCTGAGGCTAAAACCACTCCTTGAAATGCCACCGCCTCTAAATCTACAGTCGCAAAAACGAATAATTGGTATGTTCTCTTACTATAGTAAATTCATTCGAAATTTTTCTGATAAGATACTGCCGCTGAACCATAACAGGGAGTTTCCACTACCCCCGTCTATTCTAAATTCTTTTCAGACGCTGAAGACCGACTTAAGTAATGCCACCCTTATAACTGTTGACCCGGACAAAGAATTTGTAGTGGAAACTGATGCCAGTAAATACTGCATTGCTGCTACGCTGAACCAACAGGGTAGACCCGTTGCATTCTTTTCTCGGACACTAAGTCCGAACGAGATTAGACATCACGCGGTCGAAAAAGAAGCTGCTGCGATTGTCTTCGAAAGTGGCGACACTTCTTACTCGGGAGACATTTCAAAGTTATTACAGATCAAAAGAGCGTCAGTTTTATGTTCGATAATAAGAGAAAATCAAAAATTAAAAATGATAAGATATGTCGTTGGCGGATCGAACTGTCACAATTCAAATTCAGCATTACTTACCGCCCAGGAACGGAAAATACAGCTGCTGATACGTTTTCTCGCATCTCTGCATTAACGCACACTTTGCAAGACCTCCGCGACTTGCATGCTACACTATGCCATCCTGGAGTCACGCGACTCAGCCACTTCATCCGGACAAGAAACCTTCCTTTTTCTTTAGAACAAATTAAAAACATAACAGACTCGTGCCCCTCCTGTCAGTATTTGAAACCTAAATTTGCCAGTTGTAACAAAGGAACACTCATACAGGCTATATTACCTTTCCAGCGACTAAACATCGACTTTAAAGGCCCTTTACCTACCTCTGTACGTGGTAACAAATACTTACTCACCATAATTGATGAATATACTCGCTTTCCCTTTGCCTTCCCCTGTAAGGATATGACTAGTAAAACCGTGATCCATTGCCTAAACCAACTATTTGCTATTTTTGGCATGCCCGATATGATACACACTGACCGAGCTGCTGACTTCCTTGCAGGAGAAATCAAAGATTACTTACGTGGCAAAGGTATCGCCACCTCTAAAACAAGTAGGTATCACCCTGAGGGTAACGGGCAAGTTGAGAAGCTCAATGGAACTTTATGGAAGGCCATCCAAACGACCTTACACTCTAGCAACATGAAACTGCCTCATTGGGAAGAGATACTACCAAACGCTCTCCATTCAATCAGGTCGTTACTGTGCACTGCCACCAATATGACTCCTCATGAGAGAATGTTCAAATATAGTCGTAGATCTTCCTCCGGAACTTCTGTTCCCACTTGGGCGAAACCAGGCCCAGTATATGTCAGAAACCATACTAAGTCTAGTAAGCTCGACCCTCCAGTAACCCCTGCTACCTTATTAGACATCAACCCCTACTATGCTCATGTACGACTACCCTCTGGTGCGGAAACTACTGTCAATGTGCGAGACCTGGCCCCTAACTCCTCAAACCAAGAAGACGAACACGATGAAAACAATACTGCAAGCCCTGAAGCCCATAAAGAACCGCCACCTGACGAAAACAATATCGACGTGGAGGAGAAGAATCCCTTACCTGATCCTGAACATATCCATACTAGCCACGATGTGGATGCTGAGAACAAAAATCCCTGTGAGTCAGTGCGGAGATCGTCCAGAATGCGGCGATTTCCAAGTAAATATAAGGACTTTTTAACCTAGTACAGAACAGACTAAATTTAACTTCTGTAATTCCATACTTGATTATTGTTGAAGGGGAAAATGTTATAATAAATTACTGTAACTCTTCAGGAAATGAGTCATGGTTATTCCCCTTTGGCCGGAACTAAGGATTCCGCCATATTGACTTTGCCAAACACGTGTATATATTTTAAGCTGATAAAACCTTTACGAAAAGCATTCTTATTCATTCTTCTTTTATCATTACAGTCTATATTAACAGTAATTAATTAAAGTTATTTAATAAATAAATCAGAAAATAACTAAAACACCTTAATTTTAAAACTACATGTGCTCGGACGACCTTACCGAAGTCGAGGCAGAAGCGAGAAGAGAAAAGGGGAGGGAGAGTGTGGCTGTCTCACTCTCTCTCTATCTCTGCCCCCTTTTCTCTTGCCTTCTTTTTGCAGTTTTTACATTTACCTGAAAAATAAAATAAATAACTTTTTTATTAATGTTAATGCCTAATTTATGAATTTTAACAAACTTATCTTTTAATGTTTACAAAGACCTTTTCACTATTTTCAAAAACAAAAGAGATTCGTATTTTGGTATGATTGTAGATTAACATCTTCTGCTAAACTATTCCCCCCAAACAAAATTATTCTACCTTTTTTAGACGATCACATGTAAACACCCTGAAAAGCTTGACAGAACAAAAAAAGAAAAAAAAATTATTTTAGAATTTAAAGTGGGGAAAAATTGTCGTATATAAATTCAATGTAAAATGATCCCCATTTTTCGGGCAGTTAACTTAATTGTGTTTTTTTTTTTTATCGGAGTTAAATCCGCTGCATTTTTTGGGGGGAGGGGGGAATGCTACTTTTTTTTAGGAGATTACGTATGGTTTCATGACCTTGACACTCGGACTTAGGGTTAGCGGTTAAAAATAATTGTTAATTCCCAAAAAGGATAGAATGGCCCGGAAATTAGGGAGCATTTTAAATTAAATATATATACAACTGATCCCCCCTCTAAATTGTAAATTATTTTCTTTCTTTGTTTTCCAGTGTTAACACGTAATCGCCTAAAAAAGCAGGGAGGTGGGTATTAATCTGCAAATTTACCTATATTTAATTTTTTTTAAATCTTATACTTTTTTTTAACTATACGTCCCTTTTTTATTTTAATTTTAAGCAATTGATTTACCTTTCTCATGAAAATTAAATAAATAACTTTAAAATGATCTAACTTATTAAATACCTTATTTTCATAGGATAAATAAAAATATAAAAATATTGAAAGTTTGGATATTATTGTAGATTAACCCCCCCCCCCCCCCCCCATCTTGTAAAATGAAATTCTACTTTTTCGGGCGATTACGCGTGAATACCCTGAAAACCCTAGCGAAAAGAGAAACAACAAAAACATATTTTAAAATTTAGAGAAGGGGATCAGTTTCGCATATAAATTAAACATAAAATAATCCTCTACTTTCGGGTTTTATAGCAGTTAACCATTTTTTTGCCATTGGAGATTCTGTGCGTTATGTTTTTTGGGGGGCGGCTTTTTGGGGGCAATTGTGTATGGCTTTACGACCTTACCAGTCGAACTTAGTGTTAGTGTTAAAAAATATATTAGTTAACTGCCCTAATAATTTAGAATTACCCTAAAAAGAAGAATCTTATTTTTTAAGGCGAGGGTAATTTAGCTAAGGGAGTTAATCTTCAAAGTTACCAAATTTTGTTGTTAAAATTATAGAATTCTCTGAGTAAAAAACATTTTTTTAATTAACACCTCCTTCCTCTAAATTAATTTCTGCCTGGAGAGCAGGAAGGTTTTGCTAGTATATATATATAAATTAATTAAATAAGTTCAAATATATTTATAACATGAACTTAAAACCGATATATTTTCAAACGTGCTCAATATGAATTAGAGCTTCTATAAGTAGAATTAAATAAATATTAGAGACAGTCTACACGAATCAACCCGTTCTCCAATGCTAAACCATCTTTGAGAGTCCTGAACGAGACGCTTTAGCATTGAAACACAGGTTGATACGCCTAGACTGTCTCTAATTTTTATTTCATTTTACTTATATATATGTATATATATATATGTATAAATATATATATATCACATAATTAATATTTTTTAATCATATTCCAAAAAATTCTATATTCTACCTGCAATATTTACTTGTATTTTATTTTTAATATAAAAAAAAATATTTGTAGAATAGAAAGACAAAGTCTCAATCTAACATTTAAAAAAGATTTATTGGGTCATCTTCGTTGCAGTGTAAATAACAAGGAAACGAAAGAGAAGAGTGTTAGTAAATCCACGAGTATGGACGAAGGCAAAAGGTTAGAAAGTCCACGTAGTGTTAAATAAATGTCCCGTTCGTAGGGAAGAAAGAAGAGTTCATATATGAACGATAGGATGAATGTCCTGTTTGTAAGGTAAGGAAAAGTGTCCATATATAAAAATATGTTTACGTACACAGGTGTTGAAGTCAGGCCGTGTCAATGGGTTTATGTAAGTATGTGTACGTGTTTTACATTAAGTCCATGTGCGGCTGTAGACATGTTGGATCCTTGGTCATTGTCGACAGCAGAACCTGTAGGCTCTGCAGGAAGGTTGCAAGCCAAGAAAGAGGTTTTATGATCAGTCTGAGCAAAATGGATGAGTTGTTGACCGTGCCTCTCGTAACTAAAAAAAAAAATCATGGGCGCTCCCTTTTATCAACTCCGGGTATGTACTTAGCTTGCCTGAGAGATGGCCTCTGATTGGGCAAGCCAGAAAGGAAGTTTAATGCTATCACCAATCAGCGCCGAACTTAAAAATTATGCAAAGATTTAAAATCGTCATGGCGGCTCGTGTAGTTGTTTGTAGTGCTGCTGCTGCTGCTACAAACTCGGTGTAATTTGTCACCTTGCGTCTAATATATCCGTCAATGAAAGCAAACAAAAAGGGTTTCAAAGCCAATCCACCGTTCAACCCCTCCGTACTCCTTTATGGTCTCTCTCAATATCAACTCCATTCTTAATCCAAGAAGTACAGTTTTTATATTAATAAATCCACCACCTACGCAAATTGACTACCAACTAGAGCCATCTAGCTTTAGAGACTACAAACAGCCAATCTGCAAAGGGGGGATAACTCAATTAACAGATATTGTTATTTCAACAGCTTTAAACCTATTCTCCGAAAATTCATACTTTACTTAAGCTCCCAGTCTTACTTGCAGATACAGCATGCCACCCACAACCTTCTCGAACGACAAACCACAGCTGACTCAACGTCATCAGTCTTGGGGTTCTCCTGTTCAGCCTCGTCACATTGTGATATAACTAAAGTTATAATTATTGAACTTGACTTTTCTGTCAATTCAATATAATATATATATATATATATATATATATATATATATATATATATATATATAAGTAAAGTTTAATATATCTTTTTTATTATTATCTCCATCCCAGTGGTAAAATCTGACACAAGGTTGGGAAAAAAAATGTTTCATATATAACTAGATATTGAAATAGAGAATATTGAAAATACATCTATTTAAAAATAAGAGGAAAATTTGGTAATAAATAAAATAATAAATAGTAATAATAATAATACTACTGAATACTGCATATCAATTAATAACAGAAATTTCAGTAAAATATCAATTTTCATAAACAATGCAGGGGAGATAACGCTTGACAATTTTTAATAATTACCTCCCTTGCTCTGATTAAATAACGAAGTAATTATTGTTATTTTTAATAGAATAGAATAGAATTACCTCTCTTATTTCGGAACTCTCTAAAATTTGAAAATATTCTAATAAGATTTTTCGGTGTTTGATGTACTTACTTGTGAGGGAAAATAAATACCGGTCACCAAAAATTACAGAAATTCATCCAGTAGTTTTTTTTTTGTAGATTTTGTGATTCAATCAATTAAAATGTTAACTTGTTGTCTGCTTATTTTCTCGCATTTTGACCGTCTACGTGAACATCCGGAAACTGCCGCTGCCAAGTAGATTCAAGCTTGGGTCCTAATCTGCATAAGTACCCATAATTGTATTGCCAAATCTACCGAACGGCTCCATTGTCATCAAGCTTGTCTTAATTTTGAATGATAGTAACTTATGCGGGTGTCTTTTAGAAATTTTTTTTTTTAACTTACTCTTGAATTGCCATTACACTTCCATTGCGTTTTCATATTTCCAGTAGGTTTTATAAGGAATCTCCTTTCTTCAACATTTAGTCACACTGCCATCATAACAACCAGGATTAAAATTATTCGGTACTTCTATCGAACATGAACCAGTTTCCGTGAACTTTGTGAATTTCATTTCTTTTCTTACTAAATTATTGGTGTTTATCTAGAATTATGGAGACATTCGATAAAAACAAACTGAGAAATATCTGTTTGATGTACGTATTTGTCACGGAATGAATATATCGTATACCAAAAATCACAAATTAATCAAGTAGTTTTTATTTTATAAAAGAAAATTAAATTTTACCGATAAATGGTTAATGTTGATATATCAGCAACATTTTTGGTTATATTCAAGGGAGCTCAGGGAGATAACACCCAAAATTCAAGACTTTATTTCTCTATTTCACAAAAGTTTGTATTATCTCCCTTGAATATAAACAACATGGCGTCAGTATTTCCCCTTATTTGTTTATCGATAAAATTTGATTTTCTTTTATAAAATAAAAACTACTTTATTAATTTATGTGATTTTTTGTATAGGATATTTTCATTGCGTGACAGGTACGTACATCAAACAGATATTCCTCAGTTTGTTTTATTTTTTTATTTTTTTTTCGAATGTCCCAGTAATTTTAGATAAACACCAATGATTTAATAAGAAAAGAAATTAATTTTTTTTCTGTTTTAAGCAATTAAATCATTTGTAACTTTTAAACTAAGGCAAAGAATATTGTTAATATTTGTTAAAGGAAAAAAGAAAAGGAGAGAGAGAGGAGGAGAGAGAGAAAAAGAAAACGCAGTGATACTAAAATATCGCTATTTGCTATTTACTAGTTTGTTTACAGGTTAGGGTTTCAGTTCGGTGTGTACAACGATGCAACTTTTTATTCTGAATTCAACAGAACAGCATTTTACAGAAAGTTCCGCGCTATTAAAAATTATTAACTATTTATATATTATGCATACAAATAATTCGGAAATTATTATCTATATAAAACTTAATGATATACTTCGATTAACCTTATCAATTTCAAAATAATCTTTTTCAACTTTGCTCGGTCATAACTGTTTCCAGTGTTCATAGAAATACAAATCCTATTTTGGTTGAACTAGTAATCTATGTTTAAATAGCCGGTGAAATGTCGGCAAAATTCAACTAAATTTGACCCCGTGAATTTTAATCGAAATGTAACATGAAATTAAAAAAAAAAAGTTTCCAATTCCGTTACCTTCAGTTTTGACTATTTTTAATGTATAAAAAAGGCACACAAAATTAACATCATTGGGATGCTTATTCTATTCTCCTTCCATCCATATAATTGTTTTAAAAATTGGCCCACAAATAACAGTTGTTGAAGCTCATTACGTGTTATGGAGTTTTGCCGATGTCCAACGAAAATAAAATAGCTTGTAATGTCAGTCTCATTTTTTCTTTTTTTTTAAATTTTTATTTCACGGACTAAAGAAATCCTTTCTTTAGTGATACATAACACACATATATATACACATACATACATACATACATACATACATACATACATACATATATATATATATACATACACATATATATATATACATACACATATATATATATATATATATATATATATAAATACACACACGAGGCCTGTCTAAAAAGTATCCAACCTTAGGCCAGAAAAATATTTCAAACCGGTGACGGGGTTGGGATCCTAATCCCCTTCAAAGTAGGCCCCTTGTACTTGCACACACGTAGCCCACCGATCCATCAACTGCCGGAAACACCTCTGGAAGTCTTCTTTTGGAATGGTGTTCATCTCCGCTGTCGCGTTAGATTCAGGAGGTGTTTGGTGAGGATGCGATGTGTAACACAAATGCAAGAGTGGTTCAACCGATTCAAAAATGGCCGCACATCAGCGGAGAGTTACCAGCGTTCTGGCAGGCCCAAAACTGCTCGGAGTGCAGCTGTTGTTGAGAGGGTGCGAAAAAAGAGATAATGGGGAACGTGACGGCGGAGATGAACACCATTCCAAAAGAAGACTTCCAGAGGTATTTCCGGTAGTGGATGGATCAGTGGGCTAAGTATGTGCAACACAAGGAGCTTACTTTGAAGGGGATTAGGGTACCTACCCAGTCACGTATTTGAAATATTTTTTCTGGCCTAAGGTCGGATAACTTTTAGACAGTCCTCGTATATATATATATATATATATATATAGCTTATATTTAATTGATATGCAGAATAAGCACACAATATTTTGCCTGCGGCATGATTTTTCTAAATATACTAACTTTTTTGGATTGTATTTGAATCAATCACCTTCCACTACATACTACCATATTCAAATTGGATTTTTTCAACAACTGCATTGATACAATGACTTTCTTCTCATTATTGAAACTTATTTTAAAATATTTTCTTTAAATTTTTGTCGCAAATTTTCAGATTAATACTTACCAATAATTAGCAATTTATTGATTTTTCCTTGAGGATAAGAGTAATTCGACAAATGAAAATATAACCTTATAAAAAACATAAAAGCATGTGAAATTATAAATGTTATTATAATTCAAATTTTAATATTTCGAGCGGTCGTCCACTCTTTACATTCTTACCCTTTTGGAGATTGGAACACTGTCTCAATCTCATTACGTGAGTTGACATTTAAAATAAAAGATGTATTTCTCTTGCATTTCAAAGCGTGATTATCATGACGACCTAACGTAAGAAGCCAGGGTTCATAATACTTGAATCCGGAGTTCGAATCATCCGACCAGTGGTACGATTATGTCATCCATACTGACAAGTGTAAGAAACATGAAACATATACATGTCTACGGATATTAATAAATATTTATATAAAACATAATTTGGTACTCTATAATTCTTTCTGTGACTTTGTGTCATCAATGTTCGGGCAGGTGTCAGAAGCGCCCAGGAGCTGACATAACAATTAACCAATCAGATTTGAGCAGGCATTAAACAATCAGGTGGCAAGCAAGCAGACGATAACTTTTGGAAGAAATTAATTTCTACGATTTGCAGCGCGATAAAAAAAAAAAGAAAAACAAAAGAATTTCTACGATCTGTGTCAGCGCGTTGAATCTCCCGAAGGACTCATTGAGTTCTGCAGCAATGGTTACTTCTAGCGAAAGACTAACCCTAACTCAGAAAATGTTAAAAAAAAAACAAAACAAAAAAACGGTGAAACAAAAAACAAAAAACAAAGAATTTAGTTAAAAACTGGTTTCGTTGTTTGTTATATAAAAAACAAAAAAAAACATCTTTTGAAACTTTTAGGTGCACAAAAAAAAAAAACATTTTATTTAAGAACATTTGATTAACAATGGTTCCTTTGACAAAAATAAACATTTAATTAATAACAGTTGTTTAGCTATCGTTTGTTCGTTCTTTTTTTTTTATGTATGTATTTTGCTTTCATTTTCTCCGTCTGAATTTATCGTCTACCAGTGTTTAATTTACTGTTTGGCAGTTTTCGACTTGTCAACTCTCGGGCGCTTCCAGACCTGCCCGAACGTTGAAGACGTGAAGTCACGGAAACGTTGTCTATAAGAGTACCCATATGATAGTATTATGGCTTATAGAGTTGAAGACAAAAATAAATCCACTAATTCTGCAAAAAAGATGAAAAATCTTTCATAATCTTTTGCAATTAAAAATCCTTGTTCTTGGCCTTTTGGCTAAGATCAAAGTGTAGTATCTGTTCCGATGGATACTGCACCCCATTGACTGGTATTGTCTTGGCCTTCGGGGCTTGATTTACGCCGGTCTATGGGTCGGTCCTGTGCAGTTCTAGGAGGTCCACCCTCCCAGGCTTTGCCTCCCCTCTTTGTGGAGGAATAAGTTTATTGCTTACTGTCTGAGGCGCCCCTACCGGGGAATGCCGATGGAGCTTCCTAGGCAATTTTTAAATGGCCAGAGTGCTCACCTCTCGAGCGCTGGCTTATCAAATCCCACTTTCCCGACCTTGTGTCACATCTTACCTTGTGGGAGGTAGATAAATAAAAAAAAAATAAATAAAAAAAAGGGAAGAAAAAACCCATCAAAATTCATCAATTAATTTATTGAATTCTAAATCTCATTTTGCCTCCAAAAAGTTAAAGCGAAACGAACGAAAAAAAACAACAGAATATTCACTAAAACAAAATATAAACGAGAAGACGAATCTAGAGATGTTAGAATCATCGAAAGACTTTGGCAGAGTAATCAACAGGGCGTTCCATATTTGGACGCCCTTGCTTCTTCCGTTCGTTCTGCATGGCGATATAACGCTCCGTCTGAAAGGAGGAAAGAAAACATCGAATCAGATCATAGGTAAAACAAACAAACAAGAAATTGGTTAAAAAACAGCGGTTTCATTGTTTGTTATATAAAAAAAAAAATCATCTTTTGAAACTTTTCGGTGCACAAAAAAAAATATTTTATTTAAAAACATTTGATGAACAATGGTTCTTTTGACAATAAATAAATATCTAATAAGGTGCAACAAGAAAGAAATATAGAGAGGGGGTGTTAGTGGTGTATGAGAAAGAAAGGCTAGAAATAATCAGTGGGTTTCACAACGTGGGGCAAACGTTAAAACATCATCATCATGTCCGGTTTACATGCTGGCATGTGTTGGATGGCTTCAAGAACTTGACTTCCACAGTAACCTATCTCTGGCCAGCTCTTTATTTATTCCCCAGGTCCATTTTTATAACTTCCCTCGGTCTTCACCATGTTTACTGACACTGCTATCTCAACTGTTCTACATTTAACCCAAAAACTCTCATCCTTTCTTTCGTCATCAAAGTCTCCTCTTCTGTACACATCTCTCTATACTGTCCAGATTTAATCTTATCCATCATGTTATTTCTCTCCATACAACGTATGTCCTTAACCCTGACTTGCGAGATTCCACTTCTATACCTCATCACACTGCATACACATGTTATATAGACTCTTCCCTTGGTCGACAGTGGTAATGCTCTGCTGGTTAGTAATGGCAGAAGTTCCCTGAACTTACACCATCCACTTCTAACTCTTGCAATCACACTAACACCTGCTCCACCCTGTGCTTCAATATTTTATTTACCTCCTCTCCAGAAAGTTAGACACAAGGTCAAAGTATTTTTATTCATCTCCTCTCCAGGAAGCTAGACACAAGGTCAGGTGTGGACAGCCAGTACGCTAGGATTAGCGCACTCTGGCTTACAAAAAATGCCTGAGCAGCCCTGCCGGCATTCCCCAGTAGGGCTGCCTCAAGCAATTAGAAATAAACTAACCCTTTCTCCAAGGGAAGGTAAAGCCTGGGAGGATGGGCCTCCTGAGACTGAACAGAACCATACCTCAGCCTGACAGAAACAGAATCACTGTCAGACTGATTGTCAAGGACGTATCCCTGACTGGTACGAACACTGTGCCGGTATCACCATTTATGTGAATACAAATTTGTTTGCGATTTTCAACTGCTAATTTTATGAATGATTTCATTGTTTTTCTTTTTACTAAACAGTGATAATACATTCTTTTTTATTGCAGGATAATTGATTACAATTTGGACCTTCATATTTGTGGAGTGTTTTTTTTTTACTTATGAGTGACCGCTTATTAAGGCCCAAAGGCCACTCAAGAACAAGGGTTATTGGGTTTGTGGCAGGTGGATGTGAGACAAACACCTTGCGGATTGCAGACGATGGTTGGATCTGGGCATAATTTGAATTATTTAAGAGGACAGCTCAACTAGAATTTAACATTGGACTTGAAAACGACCATGCTGTAGTCAGCTGGGAAGCAGCCCTGTGGTATTGTGTTCCAAACGGACGGTTCTTGGAAAGAAACTCTGCTCATGGAAGTTCTATTTAGCTCCACATACACAGCGGAAGGAAAATTATTTACAGTGGTTGTAGCTAGACGAGTTTTTGCTGTGAATGTTTTACAGGGAAAACCAAAGATTGGAGTTCAGTCGAGCACCTACCATAAAGATAATGATAGAGTAGAGAAAGACTAGCAACCTCTCTTCTGTGAGAAAGAGGATCTAGGGAAAAGAAGAGGGCACCCCCCTCCCCTGGTAGATTTTTTTTTTTATGCAGTATTTAAAAAAATATATTTCTCAGATGCGTTTATTCGAGTTGCGCATTTAATAAAGAAAATTGAAGCATGGCAGGCCTACCTTTTGCTAGGAGCAAAGTGTAGTATCTGTTCTGATACCACACTTCATTTTCCTTAGTCAGTGAAGGAGAAATCCCTCTAGACTGAGGCAATTTTCAATTTTGTCTCAATACAGATTTTTCCCACATTAAAAACTGACATTGTGACTAACTCTGCCCTCGTGGGGAGCTAAGTAAATAGAGACAGGCCAACGAACTGAGACAAGCCAGGTGTAACTTTCATACATCATACTGTATACATATGTCTGATAGATTCTTCTCTTGTTCGACAATGGTAACGCTCTGTTGGTTAGTAATGGCAGAAGTTCCCTGAACTTACTCCATCCACTTCCAACTCTTGCAATCGCACTAGCAGCTGCTCCACCCTATATTTTAATTGTATCACTAAGGTAACAAAACTTCTCGACAACCTTAATAGCTTTGCCATCCGAATATAGTTTGTCCACATCTGGGTTCTCATCCATCTCCATCGTCTTAAACTTCTTTCACGTCAATTGGTTATCCTCTCTCACCTATCAGTACTTCCATTGCACTTGTGTTCCGTGCATTTTATAATGAATGAAATCTTTGTGTAGAGTGCTCTTGATATGAACGTGGAGAACCCTAACCTCTAGAGCAATCTGTTTGGAGCAGGTGTATCTCTGACGGCTGCAGTAGATTTGAGGTAAAGTGAATAGAGTACTTCATTTTAAAAAATACTTTGCGGAAGCAGTCAGTTCTGAACATCTCAGGTACATTTCAAACCAATCATTTGTGTGATTTATGCTGCTGTTTGTCAAGGGCTGATCTACTGAACCACATGAAACCCCATGATAGAAGCCAACTAAACAAGTGTCAAACAGGAGTTAAATATAGGTATGCACAAGCGGAAATCGGTGGCCTCACTGCAACTCATCAAATGTTCATGTATACTACATAGGATAATGTACAATTGTCATGGAAATGAACAGTGTATGAGTCATGATACAAATATGAATATCTTACGAGGAAGAACCAGAAATTGGAACTCACTTGAGCACCTGCCATGAAAGACTAACGATGTCTCTTCTGTGAGAAAAGGGACTGTAAGAAACAGAATATATCATTATTCCACGAGATTACAGAGTCACTTTTGTAACTCTGTCAACACAACGAAAAGTGCTCTGAGCGGCACCTCCCCAGATGTGGCAGCAGTACTTCACCTTAGGGAGTATCTGACTCTTATATAGGTAAAGGATTGCATCCGGAGTCAGACACTTTCTGGAACCGTAGAATGATCCAACCATTTGTCCAGTAGTCTTAGCAACAGATTGGATGCAAGTTATCCATCTTTAGATCTGAAGTGAAAGTCAGTCCTAGGAGCTTATCAAAGCAAGGGGCTTTCTCGAGTCGAGAGAGCCATTCATTTCGATAATTACAACTGGGTACAACATGCAAAGTTGTCAATTATTCTGACACACTTCTCTTTCGGCTTTATTTCAAGTCCGAGAGATTGTTTTAATATCTCTGAAATTAAAATCTGTGTGTAAGGGATAAAGTTCCGGTGAGTGTGAAGCTCATTCCTGATCACACTTCCTACTGATGAGACGATTACCAAAGTATCCCGGCAGCCATTCCAACAATTCATTTAAAGTGTGGTGGAGTTGCCCCATCCTGTTGAAACTACTGTTAATTCCTACAACCCCCCTCTACGTCTGGTCATGGCTACCCATAAGATAATGTACAATTGTCAGAGAAATAAACAGTGTCTGAGTCATGTAATAAATATGTGTATGTGAGGAGATAGATGTAATTTTGTCAAATTTCGGAAAGCATGCGGGTTTAAAAGGATGTAGTGTCTCGGCAGTCAACAACCGATACAGGCAGTTTGTTCCATGTTCCAGAAAAATCTTTTACGAAAGAAGCCTGAAAATTAACCAACATGGTGTCGATAGATCGTTGTTTACCCATAAAATTTGATTTTCTTTCGTAAAAAAAAAAAAAAATACTTAATCAATGTACATGATTTTTGGTGTACGATATTTTCTTAACCATCGCGGGTACGTACATCATAAAGCTTTTTCGTAATTTTCTTTTCATGTCGGCAGAATTATGGACTGGCACCGATTATTTCTCTCCATGCAACACATGTCCTCAACCCTCACTGGCCGGGTTTCACTTCCATACATCATCACACTGCGTACACATGCCTAATAGACTCTTCCCTTGATGGGCAGTGGTAACCCTCTGCTGGTTAGTAATGGCAGAAGTTCCTTGAACTTACCCCATCCACTTCTAACTCTTGCAATCACACTAACACTTGCTCCTCCCTGTGCTTCAACATTATCACCATTCATGCAAATACAAATTTGTTTGGAATTTTCAACTGCTAATTTTCTGAATATTTTTTGTTTTACTATACATGCATGGATATGCAGTATAATCATGTATGGAAATGAAACCAGGTATGGTTGAAGACATGCGTTGCATGGAAAGAAATAATATGAGAATGATATGATGGATGTGTAATGTGAGTTTTATTGACCAGCTCGGTTCTGATGAGCTCAGAGGAAGATTAAATCTGGACAGTATAAGGAGATGCGTCCACGACAAGAGACTTTGAATGGTATGGCCATGTTGGAAGAATGGATGCGAGTTCTTGGTTTGGTAGATGTAGAACAGTTTAGGTAGCAGAGTCAGTTCATAGGGGAAGGTCAAGAAAAACATGAGAGGAAATTATATAGATGGACCTGAAGGAAAGAAGGATAAATAAACACCTGGTCAGAGATAGGTTGCTGCTATTTATAACTATGTAGGTCTACATCATTCGAGTCATCTGGTTTCACATCTAGAGATCTTAGCTGTTGTAATGTTTGGGTTATCAATCATTGGCGGACTTACCTGCTTCCTTGACGCTACACACTCCTTGAAGTCATCATATTCTTTGTGGCATTCCTCGGTTAAGTGGAACCGGTTGTAGCCAATTCGAGAAACACATCTGTAGAAATCCTGCTCAAAATCCCCACATCTGCTGAACTGATGGCTGAACCAATGCTCTGTGAATTTGGTTAGTGGTGTATAAATCAAAGGCGCCGCCGACATTCTTGAAGCCTGCAAATTAATTAGCGCAAAAAAAATAAAATGAAAACTTACAAGAAGAAAAAAAAAAAAAAATCAAGCATGAAATGACATATTCAAGAAATAGTAGTTCAACTCGTATTATTCGGACTAGTCTTCTCACCTTGAATGCTATTCTCACCACGTTTTAGTTGCTGTAACCTCCATCCTTCTTTAGGGGTGTCTTGTCAAACTCAGGAATCAGAGAAACAGATCCACGGGGGTAACTTGCTTTCCCTCCTTCAGGTAAAAGTCATAACTAATTTGTAATTATATTCTTATATCGACAGTACTGAGGATTGAATCTTTAACCTTCAGAAGACAGTCACTTAGATCTGATTATTACTTAGCACTTTTATCCGTTGCGCCACAGGTTTTATAAATTCTCCCCAGGTTAAACAAGACACACCTAAAGGTGAGACGTTACATCGACTGAAATGTTGTGAGAATAACATCGAAGATGACGACAGTAGTCCGAATAATACTATCTATCAAACATTCTGAAACATAGTGGTTGAGTTTAAAAATTAGGATTGTAAAAGAAATCAGAATTTGTAATTAACATTTTTTTAGGTATAAAACACCTGTCTTTCAATATTTCCTACAGGGTGCCCTGTCCCTAAATACCAATCATGGAATCATTAATAAAAACTAGTTTCTCCCTCTTAGACAAGGTAAAAAAAGAGTCGTTAATCTAATAGGTCTCTCACTATCCACCAAGCTCCAGCCTCTGTCCCATCGCCGCAATGTTGCATCCTTGTGTTTGTTTTACAAGTACTTCAATGGAATGTGTTCCGATAAACTTGCTGCTCCTGTGCCCCCTCGACCAACCCGACAATCAGCTAAATCCCATCCATTTACTCTGGAGTTCCCCTAATGCTGAAGTTTCTTTCCTCATGCTGCCGGCCTTTGAAACCCCCTCCCTGCTCCCCTGACTGTATCGACATGCAAAAATAAAAAACTGATATGGACAAGCATCTCGTTGCACAGCGCCCAATTTAGGATGACCCCTCCCAAAAAAACTTTCACCCTAATTCTCATTAGCCTTGTTTGGGGTGAACTAAGTTTAAAAAAAAAAAAAGAACAATCATTTCTACACTCCAACCATATTTGGTACGAATAAACTCAAAGCTACGTCTGACTTGTCCATCAAGTTTCAGTCATGAATGTCCAACAGTCTTTGTTTTATCACCATTCACTGATATGCTCCAAATGTGCACCTGATGGGTTGATCAATACAGAGTGCTACCTAGTAGTCATTAAAAGGATTTGGGTAGCCTTGACCAGAAGTAGAGGGGTTGTGAGGGATTAACAGTGGTTTCAAGCGGATGGGGCAACTCCCCCTTACTTTAAATGACTTGTTGGAATGGCTACTAGGACACTTTGGTAATCGTTTCATCAGTAGGAAGTGTGATCATGAATGGGCTTCACACTCACCGGACCTTTACACACAGATTTTTGTCTGTGGGGTAATTTCGAAGATTTTCTATCAAAACAGACTTTTACTTGAAATAAAAACGAGAAGTAAGGTCAGAATTAATGACAACTTTGCACGTTGTATCCAGTTGTGATTAACGAAATGAATGACTCTGCTCGAGAAAGCCTCTTGCTTTGATAAGCTCCTAGGACTGACTTTCACTCCAGATCTTAAATGGAAGACTTACATCCAGTCTGTTGCTAAGACTGCTTGAATCAGTCTACAATGGCAGAAGTATCTAATTCCTGATGCAATCCTTTACCTGTATAAGGGTTAGATACATCCTAAGATGAAGAACTGTTGCCACATCTGGGGAATGCCGCTCAGAGCACTCTTTGTTGCGTAGAGTTTAAAATTGTACTCTAGTGCGGAAAATGATCACTTCTGTTTCTTACTCACAGGCTCTTTATACTCTATCGTTACTTTCATAGAAGATGCTCAAGTGAGTTACAATCTCTGGTATCTCCTTGTAAAACATTGCTACCACAATGAAAAGAAAAAAATACTTTCCTTTTTTCTTCTGTGTGCTTAGCAGAATTTCCACAAACAAAGCTTCTTCGCTGTGGGACATGTTATTACAGGACTGCTTCCCTGCAGAGTACAACATTGTCGTCTTCAAATCCAATGTCAACAGATTCCTCTTATAAACCCTCCCTACTAGTAATTCAAACTTGGTCCATCCCACTAATCTTTCCCAATCGTCTCATAAGGTTCTCCATCTCTCAACTGACAATCATTTCATCTCATTAACCCTTATTAAAATCCTATACCTCCCCTAATCCAACCTCTGGTCCATATTCTGGGAAATGGGGAAACAGGGTTAACAAATGGAAGTGTTGCGTAATCATAAATAGGTAAGATGTGACTTTTAATATATTTTTAATTATTTTCCTCCACCGGGCAAATACGCGCTTAGTTGATTATAATGTAAAGTTCTTGTTTTTCTTTTTCTCAAATTGATGCAGCCTTTATTCAGAAACGCAATTAAAATATATTTTGATGTTTTGTTTACAAAAAAATTGATTTTTCTTTTTTACTGATCAAAATGAATGATTTTCTTGGTATTTTTGTATGGCTGCGAAACTTCAGAATGACACAATCTATCTACAGTGAATCGGATGGAAAAAATTGCTGGTCTCACTCTACAGACCTCCACGAGAAAATATCTCGAACAACGATATCTCAACTGGTATGGACACATCGCCCGCCGTCAGTCATCCGAAAACCTTCAAACTGTGTCCCACATTGATACTGATGGCCCAAAGTCACGTGATAGGCTGCTTAAGACATAGAGGGGATCAGTTGATGACGACCTGATATTGGCGGGCGGCACAAACAAAATGGCAACCATCAGGAAAAGTTAGAAGTCATTTATGAAACGTTTAAGCATGAGACAAGACGACGAAAAATGAAAATAATTTTTTAATATCTTTTGGAATTTTTAGGATGAGGATTGCTAATTTGGATTATTCGGACTACTATCATTATTTTGGTTATTTTCGCAACGTTTCGACCGATATAAGCTTCGATCTTTTTCAGGTGGATCTTTTTGATCACTGAAGTCTATTTGAAATTCAGTATAGGTTTTTGAGTTTTTTAAACTTTATTTAATCTCAAACAAACTGACACTAAGACGTAAGGGGTTAACTGTGATTAAAGGCCAGATTTATAGGGGGCATCCTAAGTGGGGAGTCGTGCAGCAAGATGTTTGTTCACATTACATTTATATTTCTGCTTGTTGATACAGTTTGGGAAACAGGGAGAGAATTCCAAAGGCAAGCGGTAGTCCAAGGAAAGAAGCTATTTGATTATAAAAGTTTTCATAATCTTGGGACTTCTACAGTGAAAGGGGGCGGTATTTTGCTGCTGGTCGGGGTATTTATGTTGGGGGGGGGTACAAGTGCAGTAAGTTCGTTGGTGCACATTCTGTAAAAGTATTTGTAAAACAAGCACAGGTGTGCAACATTGCGGCGATGGGACAGGGGTTGGAGTTTGGTAGACAATGCGGGACATATTAGGTTAGAGAGTCTCTTTTGCATCCTGTCCCAGGGGGGAGAGACTAGTGGTTTGAGGACCAGACTAGACGTGGAAACATCAATACTTCATGCATGGGCGAATGGTGGCATTATAGAGGTATAGGATACTGCCAGGTGTGAGAAGTTTTCTAGCCCGGTAGAGGGAGCCCACCTTCTTTGCAGCAGACTTGGCAGTATCTCCTATGCATTTATTCCAATTCATGTTGACTGTGAATGTTATACTAAGGAGTTTGAACGTTTGACAATTAGTGGTTGGAAAGGTTTCTTATAATAAAGAAAATCGTTTTTGTCTTGGTAGCATCGAATGTAACCATCCATTGTTGCCCCCATTCTACTAAAGTGGAGGGCGCTCACATTGAATATGTGAGGGTTCAATTTGCCTGTATGTTGTGAATATAGCACGGTGTCATCAGCAAATATACCCATCTCGGACGTGACTGCATCAGGGAGGGTCGTTTATGAAGATCAGGAATAATAAGGGTCTAAATATGGACCACTGGGACACACCTGCATTATTGTGATGTTGTTTGAATGTACAGCAATCTAGAACGACCTGAACTTTTCTTTCAATTAAATAAAAAGGATCTTATATTAAATATTCGTTCACTAATACTGTAAGCATTAATTTTCCTGAGAAGACCTTTATGCAAGACCTTGGATATATGAAGCGCTATCGCCGTAGCTCTCCTCCCTTATCCAGTGCATGGTATATGCATTCAGAGATGACTGTTAAGAAGTCTGCGGTAGAACAGGATTGCCTGAATCCATACTGTTGGTCATAAAAACGTTTAGCATCTTTTAGGTTGTTGACTATCGCTAGATTGATTGATGATTCAAAAACTTTTAGCGAACGGCGTGAGGAGACTGATTGGGCAATAATTTGTGAGTCAGTTTTTTCTGCAGAGTTCTTGAAAACTGGTACCACAGAGGCAATTTTCCAGCTATTAGAGAAGCAAAATTCGACAAAGTATTTTTTGTAGAGTTTGGAGAGGACAGGGGCCAGCTCAGCAGAGCATTTCTTTATTACTCTAGCAGAGATAAACTCTGGCCCACATGCTTTGGGGGTGTCATGTTGTTGTTGTTTTTTTTAATGCACTTGACGGTCGGAGGTTACATCGGCCGAAACGTTGGGAAAATAATAACAACGATGAGAATAGTAATTTGAATATTCCAATTTTCTTTTTAATCAATCGTCAATTCACGATTTGGTACTTCTGCAGTTTACGGACTATGCTGAAATAACTTATTTTGAAATTCATTCTTAACATGGGGAAGGGGGTGTTAACTATTCTGTATTACAATTTAATAAAAAGAAATGCGGTAAAAATTTAAATTAACTTGAAAATCCTATCTAAAAATAGCACGATCCTTAAACTGCAGAAGTACCCACGAATTTTATCAAAGGTTTTGTTTTCTGAAAGAATTGATTAATCTGTAGATTAATACCATACACTTACTTTTATTAGGCGATTTCGTGTGAACACCCTGAAAAACTTAGTGGAAAGAAGCAAAGAAACAATTATTTTAGGATGGGGAATCATTTTCGTATATAAATTCAACGTAAAATTATTCCCCATTTTCGGACCATTCTAACTTTTTACCACTAACACTAAGTCATCCTGGCAAAGTCGTAAAACCACACGTAATCGCCTAAAAAAATAAGCCCCCCCCCCCAATAAAAACCCCGCACAGGATTTATCTTGCATAGCAAAAATTAAAAAAATGGTTACTGACCTAAAACGCTAGAATGGCCCAGAAATGAGGATTATTTTACTTTAATTGTATATGCGAAACTAATCGTTGTTTTTGTTTTCTTTACGTTCTTTTCGCTAAGTAGATCATTGTGCTCACACGTAATCGCCTAAAAAAGGTAGAATCTATCTTTTTTTAGCAGGTGGTGGGGTTATTCAGCGGAGGATGTTAATCTACAATAATAGCAACATAAATCAATAAATAAACCCTGTGAAATTGATTTAAGTTGGTACTTCTACAGAATTTGAACCGAACTGCTTTTTTTTTTAAAACCTAAGTTTTAGGTTTAGTTCGGTTCAAATTCTGTAGAAGCCCATTTTATTCAATGTAGACAAAAAAAATAATTGTTGGTTGTTGGTCTATAAAGTGTAAAAGAAAGAAAAAAAACACAAGACATTCTGAGGACAACACACACCATTTTTATCAAAAACAACGAACAAAATCCAAAGGATAGAATTTAATTTACACAATCTGTTTCCAACTTTATTTAATAAATCTATCTATATAAACGTAATAAGTTATTTTTAACGTTTAAAGTCAAACTCCAACAAAATCTAAATTAAATGCGAAATAGGCTAGCTAAAATGAAAAAAATATTGTTGTAGTTCGTAGCAAAATCTTTCAAATAATTATTTCACAGACATAGAACAAAGATTTGCATTGAAAAAATAAAGTATGAAAGGTTTAATGAATTTGTTTTAAAAAGGTATTTTTATTTCTAAAACACTGAAAACTATAAAACAAATAAAGACATACTAACCTCTGATCGTTCAAGGACTTTTCCAAAGGCAGCGAATTCCCGAGATTCGACGAAATTTATTCACCAGACATTGAAGAACGCTTTTTTCAAGGGAAATAATTTAGGTTTCTCAAAGGAAAGGGAAGTAATTCTATCAAAATGGGAAGTAACTCTTCCTAGAGTTATTCCCCTTGTATTTTTTTATGCTTCAATATTTTCAAATATTTAATAGATGCTATTTTGTATACGATTAATTAATCATATTGAATTTTTTAACCTAAGATGACTCCGAAATGTGACGTCATTGAGTTGTCTGCAATTTGCAGCCAGTGCTAAGATAAAAAAAAGTCTCCTAATTTACAGAAAACAAATTACTATTCCCCGGTCTATTTAGTAATTTGTTTTCGGGGGGAGGGGGATCGGTAAAAAGTAATACAGAAATTAGAAAATCTTTCTTTGGCTCTTGTGCAGAATCCATACAGGAGCGAGAGTTCCAATCGTGTAAGGGGCAGTAACTCTCTTTCTTTAAGTCATGCAAATTCAATTAATAGAACATTTTTCGAAGAAATAACAATTTGAGAAAAGCAACAGTATATTGATAGAACATTTATTGAACAAAATAGAATATAGTATATTTTTAAAATTTTTCTGGTTTTTTTTCTTCTCTTGATTTTGTTTTTTTTACTTTTTTCATTTCAAAACCAGCAAAACGAACAGTCCTATTGTTTGGATTAAAAGATTTTTGATTTTTTTTATAGTTTAAAATATTAAATTATCGCAGACATTAACATTTGTGAAAATCAACAGTATATTGATAAAACATTTATTGAAGAAAATAGAATTTCGGAAAAATCACTACTTTTTGTTGAGTACTTGTTAAATATAATAATTCGCGCATATTCAAGGCATTCAAGTCGATTACGTCCATTTTCGTAGAAGCTAGAAATTATGTATTTAGAAAAAAGAGTTGTCCGCCTCTTCTTACACGATTGGAACTTTTCTAAAATAAACTTCGCTCGTGTATGACATCTGTACAAGAGCCCTTTCTTTTTAAATTTTTATTATGAAAATAAAATCAGTGTTTTTTTTATGAATGAATTTGAAATATAGCAAACAGTATTTACAATTTGACAAACAATAAAAGTATTTTAAGTGTTAATTTTGGATAAATAATCCTTTAAATTCTATTTATTATTGACATTATTTGCCGAATACCTTTTGCAAGCGAATCTCCAAATAGCTAATGCACCAGAGTCAACAGAAAACAAATTACTATTTTTTTGCATTGTTTTGGGGTTTTTTTCAATTTCAATTTAACAAACATTTTTTTTCTTTTTCAAATAATAAAATCTGTGATTTTATAAACAGTAATTTTTTTATTCATATTAAAAATTACAATTTAACAAATAATTAAGATTTTTTCCCTAAGTTTTACCTGTTAAAATTATATTTAACTAAAATAAACACTTAAAATATATTTTTAAAACTGGTGCTTATCCAGATTAAGGGAGACATTCGAAATAAATAAATATAACAAATTTGATGTACGTACCTGACACGGGCTGAATATACCATATACCAAAAATCACGTAAATTAGATCAAGTAGTTTTTATTTTATAAACAAAAATTAAATTTTACCGATAAACGAATGAATGTACGCGCTCTAGTCATGCCCCCCCCCACACTCACACGCACTGTCAGAAACGAGGCATGAACAGAGCGCGTACGTTCATTCGTTTATCGGTAAAAATTAATTATTTATAAAATAAAAACTACTTGATTTATTCCCCCTTGCATATCCCTTGAATATGTTATAATGGAGGCCATATTTTCCCGTCATTCGTGCATCGGTAAAATTTAATTTTTATTTATAAAATAAAAACTACTTGATTAATTTACGTGATTTGGTACTTTTTTTAGTTTAGCTGTGAATCAGAAATCAATTTTGAAGAGTTACATTCACTCTTAACCCAATCAACAGGAAGTAATTCAGACTTTGAATTTTTTATCCAAAAATGGATCTTTAATGACCTCAATCTGCGAGATATTTGTCCATTAGGAACGGTAGTTTTTTGTTGCTGGGTCACATCTCAAATTAGAAGACAATATAAGTTTTATTTATGTATGGACATATGAAATGTTGACTATTCGTTTGATAAAATTTTACATTATTAAATAAAAAACACTGTTCGCTGTTATTGTTGTTCACTTTATTGATTGTTTTGAATAAAACTTCTAATTCTATATTCCGGTTGATTGTCTGCCCCTGTTTTCAAAATTGAAAACAAATAAATTCTGATTCAGCGCTAAACTAAAGAATTACCCGTGAATTTTAGTATAGGATATATTCCGCCCGTGACAGCTACATAATCTGTAAAGGTTTCAGACACGAAACGAATTAACAAAACCTCTTTATAACAACAACGAAAAGGGTTTATTCACAAAAGTTACCAATACCGTTTGGTATAGGTAGAAAGAAACTTGGGCACTGTCCGAGAAAGAAAGAGGAAAGTAAGACGTTCTTAGAGCTGCCGGAGGTCTGTCAGCAACTATCTATAGGAGCAGGAGAGAGAGTGAAAGAAGTGTTTCCTTGTTGCTTGCCGAGGTGTCTCTGAGGCCCCCACGTAACCGGGGGGGGGGGGCGGGGAGCCCCCCCCCCCCCCTGCAATTACTTTTGCACCCCCTGAAATTTGTGATCCAAAAAATATTATAAATATAAATACTCTTATATTTCAAAACAATAAATAACAACACAACTAACATTTTTTGTTTAAAGAAAATAAAACTTAACGAAAAGTAGCCCGTCTTTACAAAAAAAAAGCAAAATGTTCAAAATTAGTTCAAAAGACAACGTCAAACAATAAAGTTAATCTAATCATGATGTTAATTATTCATTATAAACTTAATTATAGAGTTCTGGATTAAAATTTCTTGTGAAACATGTCTTTTCTTGTGAGATTCTTTTTAAATAAATATCATTTGAGAAAGAAGAAATTACTATAAGTCTCGATGTCTTGCTTCTAAATACCCCCTATTTAGAAGCAATACATCGAGACTTATATTTTTACACCAATATAAGCAATAGATATTTTGTAAATTGAAAGAGAAAAGGGTGCCCTGAATATTCGGCAAATGAAAATTCGGCAACGGAAAATTCAACAAAGGAAAATTCGGCAATTTTGGCAAAGTAGGAAAAGTCAGTAATTAATTAGGGAAGATATCTCGATTGAAAAAAGATGTTAGAAACGTACTTGCGGGGGATATAGTTGTAAATACGGGGCTACCCCCTACCAATAAAGAAGACTTATTGTGTTATCTTTTTGGTACTTGTGCAGTTTACGGACCGGGCTATTTTTTAGATAAGATTTTCAAGTTAAATTCAATTTTTACGATATATTTTGTTTATTACATTGTTAGGTAAAAGTACAGAATAGTTTACAAAGCCCCCCACGCTTCCCCTATGTTAAGAATGGCTTTCTAAATAATGTCATTATTTTACCCGGTTCGTAATTAAATTACGAGATTAAATCCATCATAATGCATTTAGGTTTCTTTGTAAACAAGTCAGCCATTTTAATATTTTGTTAATAATTGAAAAAAATATCAATTACTTCGTGTCTGTTCGAAATTTGAAAGGAAATTTGTTTTCCTTGTCATGAAATACATTTCTAATTTATTTTTGTAACTGTAAGTGTTTTAATCTCGGCGAGAAAGAGGATGTGTTGAAAATCGGCTGCTCGACGAGTCGTTTTTTTTTTACTTCAAAATTGGTAAATCATTGTAAGATGAAGTGGTTAATTCGTCGTTTCATAGCATCTAGAAAAATGGTATTTTTTATCATACACGCAGGGATTTTGGGGCATTTATGACGGGAGGAAAGTAGAGTCTGAACAGAGTTTGGCTTTTGTGACTGGAGCAAAATTGGACAAAAATTGAAAGCACATAATGACACTGATGTCCATCAAGAAGCGGACAAGGTTCGGATCACCTTAAAAAATGTTCAGAAAGTAGGGAGAGTGGATCAACTCCTGGATCCATGCTACCGAAACAAGAAATTAATCGGTGAGCACAAACAGTATCTCCTGACAGTACTGGACATAGTATTATTCTGTGCAGAGAATGAGATAGCACTGAGAGGTGATGACGAAAGCAAAGAACTACTAAATAGAGGAAACTTTTTGGAGTTACTCTCACTTTTATCTAAGTATGACCCAACTATTCAACAACGCTTGGAGAAACTTCCGAGAAATGCACAAATGTTAAGCCCAGAGATTCAAAATGATTTACTCTTTTCAGCGCAGAAGGTTATGTTAGAGGAAATCAAGGATCAGGTTCAGGGAGCCGGATATTATGCGGTTCTAGCTGATGAGGTTAAGGACATCTCTAACAAAGAATTACTTGGTCTTTCATCAAGGTTTCTGCACAGAGGAAAAGTCCATGAACGGGCCATTGGTTTTATAGAGCTGTATGACTTGTCTGCTGCCAGTATTTCAGAACAGCTGCAAGGTATGCTGCGGTCTATGAACTTGGAGAAGGGGATGTGTGTTGGGCAAGGATACGATTGTGCAAGTGTGATGTCAAGTGAACGTGGTGGTGTCCAAGCTCTGATGAAAAGGACTGGCTATACAAATACCCAGTATGTGCACTGTGCATCTCACAGGCTGAATTTAGCTCTCGCATCTGTCACTGAGATTGATCCTGCCATTAAGACATTCTTCGAGACCATGGATTTAGTGTACACTTTTATGACAGGTACAAAACATCATTTCCGATACCTAGAAATCCAGAAGATGTATCCGAAAGACCCACAATTGGAACTGACCCATTCATCTACAACCAGGTGGTCTTCCAGATCCTTAGAGGTTGAAAAGTTCTTGCGCCGTTTTGATGTAATTTCGGACACTCTGGCATCCTTTCAAAATGATCCTGCTGCTGAAACAAAACTTTTTGCTCTACTGAAGGCAATTCAGACAAAGAAGTTCCTAGTTCTCCTAATCTTTTTTGGAAGATTATATGACTATACAGGTGTTGTGAACAAAGGTATGCAAAAGAAACAAACAAATGCGGAGACAGCTATTAGCTTGGTGGAAACACTACTTGAACACGCAGAATCATTCCATACAGAGAAGGTGGTGAAGTATGCATTGGAGCTTGCCACAAAGAACGATATCACGGATATTGATACTCGGCGATCTGGAAGGGCACGAAAGTTATCCGGAAAATTAGATGCGCATTAGTGACTGGTTCCGTCGGCCATAACTGTGTGGGTACAGTGGAAGATTTTGATTTGGTACTCCGACAGTTGCTGGGGTACATTGGAGGAGAACTCCGTGCTCGATTTGGAAATGCTCAATGTGCAGTGATGAAAGCTGCTGCAGTGTGTAACACGTCATCAGAATCATTCATGGACAGTGAGATGCTGAAACAGCTAGGTCCACTGTTTTGTAAAGGAGAGTGAGATGGAAATATTCAAGAACTACATTCAGCGACGTCTCCCTACCGAAGATCTTGAACTTTCAGAATTATTCGAACAATGTGACAAGAATATTTTTCCATCGGGGCATAGAGCATTGCAATTGCTTCTTACCATCCCACAGACCTCAGTAACCGTTGAAAGACTATTCTCTTCAGTGAAGCGCATCAAAACAAGAATGCGATCTTTGATGTCAACAGAGAGACTGACCTCACTCTGCCTCATATCCTTTGAAAAAGATTTGCTGAGAAACATTGACAGAGAGCACATCCTTGCGCATTTCAATAGCTGTAAAAATAGGAGATTATAATAGTATTCTGTAGAGCTAACAAGTAGCTACCTTATTTTATGAACTTTATGTTATTATTACTGTGTTCACTATGCTTTATGTGCTTTACTATGCTTATGTTGTTATTTACATGTACCTACCGAAATACACAACAATATATTTAGATTATATAACAGAAATTGAAATGTTTTTTACTACTTATTTATATTTATATATCAGTACACACACACATACACACTGAACCAAAATGTCACTCATATTAGAATATCACTATTAGTTTTGGCCCTCCTAAAAATGCCTTGCCCCCCCCCCCCCAAGGTAGAAGTCTGACTACGTGCCTACTCTGAGGACCGCCTGTGATTCCCAAAGGGGCTTAAGTAGTTCTTCAGCCGACAGAAGGAATCAATGCGCCCTGCAGGCTGATTGGTCAGTGTGTGACCCGCTCACTCAATGGGGACATTTTTCGGAGGGAGAAAATAGGTGTGTTTATAGCCGCTACACATCAAACAGATATTCCTCAGTTTGTTTGTTTTTTGTTTTTTTTTTCAAATGTCTTCATTAATCTGGATAAGCACCAAAAAACTTTTATTGTTTGTCAAATTAGTATTTTTATATTTGAAATCCATTTATAATAAAAAGGATTTATTTCAAATCGATTTCGTCACCATATCGGGTTAGAAAATTCAAGTTCACCCTATATTGTATATGTAAACATATAGAGTGGCACTTATTGTAGTGGAGGGTAGACTTCCTTTCTGTTCTGAGGGAGGGACTAGTTTGTTTATTTGCCCCTCTCCCTCGCAGCAAAGTTAAACATGGACTCAGGTAATAACGAGGAATCTCCTCCTCCCCTCCTCCTAAATGGGGCACTCTGGATTGGGTGCAAAATTACTCGTGATCGGGTTTGTCGAGTTCCCCCCCCCCCCCCCCCGCTTTCCAGTTATATCAAGGTGAGACATGGAGTCAGTTAAACGGGGAGTGGGGATCCGACTCCTCTCGAAGAGACATTCTAGAAAAGTACAAAAAATAGGCGAGAACGAACTCGTCGCAATAAAATGAAAAAGAAAGATTTTCTAATATATTATTTTTTTACCGCCAAAAACACAACAGAAAACAAATTACTATATAGACCGGGGAATTTGTTTTCTGTAAACTAGGGGAGTTTTTTTTGTTTTTATCTTAGAACTAGGTGCAAATTACAGACGACTTATCGACGTCACATTTCGTCACCATTTTAGGTTAAAACTTCAATATCACCGATTAATTTGTTTTGTAGGCGTATATTTTATAAATAAACGGATTTCTATTTAACCCATATATAGGACTGTGACAGGTACTACCACACCAGATTAGAATGGACCTAGGAGTAGTGAAACTAACGGGTCATTGCACACTCCCTAAAGCTCCCACATTGGAACTTCACCTGTCGATGCCTTTTAAGGTCATTTTCAGAACCACACATTCTCTCATAATATAAGAATGGTGCTATTGAACTTTCTTGTACTAGAGCATTTCGTTCGATTAATTTGAGTTTTGCATTGTCTCCTCTTACCGATGTTTCTATTTACTCGCCTCCCCATGAGGGCAGAGTTAGACGCAAAGTCTGTTTTTAATATCGGGAAAATCCAGGTTTCTCAAAAGTTGTTCTCTGGATTGGGACAAAAATTTTTTAAAATTGCTACAGTCTAAAAAGGATTTCTCCTTCACTGACCGTGGACAGAAAATATCAAATGAAGTATCAAAACAGATAGGACACAAATTATTAAACGGAACACATGAGGTATTCAAGACGCATGGAAACCGCATCAACTGATTTCAGAAAGAATTTATTTTATAACGATTCACCACTTATCAAGGCTAAAACTCTTGAGGATAAAGTTAAATGAGATAGATAGATTGACAGATGAAAATAGCAATTATCCCCCCTTTGTCAGAATCGTTGCTCATGGAATGTGAGGATTTGCTGTTTTCTGGGTCCCTACTTATTCGTCTCCCTGCAAAAGTAGAGTTAGTCACAAGGTCGCTTTTTATTGTGGGGATTATACACCTTCTGCAAAATCAAAAACTTCCTTAGTCTAGAAAGATTTCTCCTTCACTAACGGCGGAAAGAGCATATAAAGTTGTTTACCTTCTCAGGGGGTTAGACTCAAGAGTTGGGGATTGATAAGCTAGAAGTGCACTCTGGCTTACAAAAACTGCCTGATCAGTTCCGTCGGCATTCCCCGGTAGGGACGCCTCAGGCGATTAGCAATAAACTAACGCTTTCTCAAAAAGAGTAGGTTAAGTCTGGGGGGGGGTGACCTTCCAGGACTCAACAGAACAATACTTCAGACTGACATAAACAATAGTTTAGACTGACATAAACAATACTTCAGACTGACATAAACAATACTTCAGACTGACATAAACAATAGTTCACTAGACTTACATAAACAAGTCCGTCTAACTAACAAAATGGTCCAGACTGTGTCGGACTTATTATTGAGTACGTATCCTCGACTGGACAGAACAGATGCTACACTTTGCTCCTAACCAAAAGGATTTTGTTTGTTCATCTGTCGAACGAGAAATCTAAAACGGACAAAAATAAACCTATTGACGCGAAGACATCTTCCCTTTCTTTTCAGCCTAGAAAACAGAAAATTTATTTATTTATTTATATATTTAGTGTTAATGTTCTTTTTCTAACGGACAACTGAGCTATTTTAAGCGCCAAACCGATTTCACAATCAAATTGATTATTTAGGTCAGTCACATTTCTGAAAACTGTTTTCATGTGAAGCAGTGAAAACTAGTCCAGCAGATCCTCGGTAGTATAGTGGTAAGTATCCCCGCCTGTCACGCGGGAGACCGGGGTTCAATTCCCCGCCGGGGAGACTGATGTTTTTATTTTTTTAAATAAGTATATAAAGTAGATTTCAAACTTCATTAAGTGCAATGAAAAATCGTCTACAGCCCTAGAATGTATCTGACTCCTGATGCAATCCGCTACCTATATAAGAGTTAGGTACGTCGTAAGATGGACCATGCTGACATATTTGTGGAGGTGCCGCCCAAAGCACCCTTTCTGGTTTTGAAAGAGTTAAAAATCGACTTTTTTGTTCTCTACATACATTTTCTCACGGAAGAGACGCTGTTAGTCTTTCTCTACTCTATCATTATTCACATGAAAGGTGCTCGACTGAGCTTCGATCTTTGGTTCTTCTTCGTAAAAATTTCATCGCAAGAACTCGTCTTTTCACCACCGCTGCAAAGAACTTTCATTTCTTCCGCCTGTAATGTTGTAGGCAAATAAAGAAAAGGGGTACTCTGTTTTGGGATACAAATAAAAATCATCCTTTGTTAGTTTTACTTGTAAGCGTGAGTCACCGACGAAAGACCATCACCATCTAACATATCCATCCATACCAGGGTGCATGTTCAAAGTACATTGACAGAGCGCACATATAGAAGGGCGGACATCGGCTGAAACGTTAACAATATGACAATCACGATGGGGATAACAGACCGACAGACGTCACAAGGACTAACCAACGAATACAAGTACACCGGTGATTTGTCTGTATGTATTTACTTGTCTCCCACGAGGGAAGATGTTGAGTGTTGTTAGTGTTTCGTTGTTTGATAGTGGATACCAACAAGTTGTTGTTGTATAAATATGTTTTATTGAACGATATAATACACGTATTAATCAGTGGGCTAGAAGTGACCCTAGAGAATTCTCCGGTATTCCTACTTTATTTGTTTCATCTTTCTCTCAAGTCTATTTTTATCACTCCCTCCCATGTTTTCTTTGGTCTCCCCATCTGAACTGGACTTGCTACCTTAACTATTCTACATCTACTAACCCAAAAACTCTCATTCATTCTTTCAACGAAGTCTCCTAATCTGCAAACATACCCCTCTACTGTCCAGATACAATCTTTCCCTGAAGTCATCAGAACTAAGCCTGCTTTTAAGACTCACATTACACATCCAAAGTATCATTTTCCTATCATTTATCTCCATGCAACGCATGTCCTCAACCCTGGCTGTCAAGGTTTCACTTCTATACATCATCACACTGCATACACATGCCTTATAGACTCTTCATTTGGTCGAGAGTGGAAACGCTCTGCTGGTTTGTAATGGCAGAAGTTCCTTTAACTTACTCCATCGACTTTTAACTCGCACCTGCTCCACCCTGTCACCAAGGTAATAAAACTTCGCAACAATCTTAATAGATTTACCATCAAGATATGCCTTGTCCACATCTGAGTTCTCATCCGTTTCCATGTCTTATACTTTTGCATTCTTGATAACAAAACGGGTTATCATCTCTCAACCTACTTGTAATTCCAATGCATTTCTTGTAAACTGGAAAACTGATGGGGTGGAGAAGGTCGACATTTAGTTCAAGAAAAATGTTCGCAAGTTATTGATCTGGCCGAAATTATGCAAGATGTCAAGTCAAACAGTACATAACTACTGAAAAGAATGAACCACGAACTAAAATCTTCATTCTAATTTTAATCGATCATCTTTGTCAGTTAGATCAAAGCATCTTCTACCAGATCTGACCAACAAGTAAAAAGTATGGTGTGCAGAGTATCGGGGAAAACACCCCGAAAAGCTTGTAAAATTTAAAATAATAAATTTAAAATGAGCAGGCGAAGAAAATGAAACACACCTCATGCAAATATAAAATCAAGATAGTTTGGCAATTAATGAGTAGTACCATAATTCCTGTTACTGTGACTTTACCGGCGACTTGACCAATGACCAAACCACGCAAAACTGAACAGACTGGACAAACTGCATAAGGTAAAGAATTTGAGGTTTTGCCAAATTATTTCACACCCGAATTATTGAAACCAAAGAAATAATGAGACTTAAATAGTTTAAAGACTTTGTCAAGCAGATACAAGAAACGTATGGTTTTGATGTTAACTCATATAAAACAGGATATTTAAGACATAAGCTGAGTAAAATTTCCTCAACTGTGCTTCAGTACTCCTAAAATGAGGTCACATGATGACATTGTCTATGTAAATGGCATTCCAATGTCTTCTTTTGTAGAGTTAAAAACAGTATTCCATGAAGAAACACATACCACAACTCCAAATGAAACATACTCATCAGAAAATGACACCGACTTGCCATCACAACAAGTAAACAAATCATATACACTCAGGTTAAAATAGTCTATCCAACTTGTACATAACTGCTATGGATCTGAGAAATACTATTCTTTTTCTTTTCATGGAAATCGCTCCAGACAAGGCATGAAGCCACTTGATGTAAGGAGCTAACAAGAACGAAATATGATTATCGTAAAATGAGGCCTATTGGCCTTAGTCTTGGAAAATACCAAGGTTATAGGTAGGAAGAAAACAGTCAGCAGGAAGAGAGTTCCACAAGCCTGCGGTTCTTGGAAAGAAGCTACTGGAACAGGAAGCTGTATTACAATAAGGTATCAAAACAGCGAATTTATGGAGACCACTAGACCAACGAATCAAACGAGCTGGAACAAAAGAAGCGGTGAATAGATCACATAATTCTGAAGAACACATGTCATAGTAGTATTTATAGAAAAGATTGAGACTAGCAATATCACGTCTGTGAGAGAGGGGGTGTAGAGAAGAAGAAAGGGTAGAGCCAATCAAAGATTGTTTAAAACCTGTGTTATTATTTGTAGATTGAAGAAGAAATATGAGCTAAATTTCATTTGAATAAAAGCTGATAATTATTGTATATTTGGGATAAGAACCCAACTTGGAAATTACGCAAAATCGCAAATACATATATGCAAAACTAAAACATAAGTCAATCGTGAGACTACATACTTCCGCCTGACAACATAAGGATGGGTCAAAAGTCCTTACTTTTCCATATTGTATTAAGTATTCCCAAAGTTACACCATGGAAACGTTGATAACTCAAAAACTATTTATCTGATCAGGCTCAAATTTTGGATAGTGGTTGCTGTTACCAAAAAAGCATCAGATTCATCGGAAGTTGAAATCGAGTCATATCGAGTACTAAGGAGCGGTCGAGGGAGCTTTTAAAAACGGGGGGGGGGGGCATCGAAGATTTGCAGCCTATTAAGAGCCACGAGTTATTTATAGATTAATCGCTAAAAGATAGTTGGAGACCAAAGTTAAGGAAAAGAGGAAAGAATAAAAAATTAAAAAAATTAAATAAGTAAAAGATAAAGATACGTAAATAAGAAAAAGAAAAAGATTTAAAAAAACGAATAGTTTAACAGGGTAAAATACTAGCATTGTTTGAAATTAGTAAAAATGCCGAATACATTCAAGATGGTGAAGCAGGAAAACTTAACTTTGAGAAGACTTTCAATCTGCCATGTAAATGGGATTAGATGAAGAAGACGGCCGCTTTGGAAATGGCCTTCTACACGAAGTCATATCGAGTACTAAGGAGCGGTCGAGGGAGCTAGCAAAAAAGCATCAGATTCATCGGAAGTTGAAATTCAGTCAAAATTTTGACCTTGATGAAAATTTTCAAGATAAAGTCATATAAGATGGAGGACTTCATTAGCGACAATTTAGGCGAAATAGCGAGTCTCTACGATGAAGAGAACCGAAGTTATCGCTAAAAGTGTGCCTTTCATATTTTCTTTGCCCTTGACATTTAACCTTTGAACTAGATATCTCAAAATCAAATCAGTTCTAAGCTATATCATGACTAATATTTTGACCAAGTTTAGTGACGATTGGTCAAGCGATGTAGACACTACGCTGTACACAAGTAAACAAACATAGTTATAAACTTGACCGAAAACATAATCTCCTCGGCGAAGGTAAAAACAACAATGATTTTGTGTGACGATTCATATTGGTAGAATTTCACAAAAACTCTATTTTAAAGCTATACATATAAAATACTCATAGCAGTATCAAAGAAAATGTCTGAAAAAAAGTTGTTTTTTCTAAAAATATTCTCGATTCTGAAACAGACTATAGATACTAAGTCAGATATCTATATATTAAATGATGAAGAATTTAATTAGGAATAAAGTGTGCTAAACTACATGTTTGCATATTAATTGGTTTGGGTACTACTAGGGTTTAAGTAAGTCATCATGTTCTATTTGAATTCTTGTCAGCCATCTTTTAAATATGGCTGCAATTCTCACGAATGCGCAACATTTATGCTTGTGAAAAAAGTATAATGTCCAGGGGTCTATTGGCATTTATTTGCCACCATTTTTTCTTCCACCCCCAACCGAGGTCACAGAATCAAAAATCTAGAGGGTTTTTGACCTTTGGCCCAAAGTCTATAAGTGAAAATAGAACAATTAGTAAAATTTAAAAAAAATCAAAAAATTAAATTACTTGTGAAATCAGTTGAATCGTGACAAAGGAGAAATATAAGTCTGTCAACGATGATAAAAGAAAAGAAAAAGAAAAGAGCAAGAAAGAAGGAAAATGTAAATAAAAAAGAAGAGAAAGGTTGGTTTGTTTGTTTTGTTTTACGACATATAAACCTTTTCGGGTTATTTAATGTCGAATCTGGTCATTTTGGTGAAGGTTTTTTATGCTTCATGTTTTTTTTTATATGTTTAAGTATTTATTCATGGTGTTTGTTTGAGTGAAAGGAGGAGGGGAGAAGGAAAAAGAGGAGAGGGGGGGGGAATTGTTGTTTTCTGTTTTGAATTTTGCAGAACATGATTGAGTTTTGCAAAGAATAAAAAAACAATAAAACATCAATGTTTGGTGCATTTTGAGTCAGGAAGTCAATAACTTCAGACAAGAAGAGAAAGAATAGCAAAAGAAGTTAAGTAGAAATAAAAAGAAAGAAAGAAAAGGGCATTGCTCTTATTTCGTTTGTTTTTCAAAGTGGATTTATTAACGTGAAAAAGTCGATCGAACTCACAATAGCAACCAAGAGACATCTCCATCTGGAAATGACACAATGGGTTTGTTTATATATATATATATATATATATATATATATATATATATATATATATATATATATATATATATATATATATATATATATAAGCATTCATAAGATATCGGACTGTTAACTTAGCAACAATAATGAAATTATCTATTTACTAAAAGCCAACTTTGTTGCCTGATCCATCCACGTAACCAAAATCCCACGGGGAGTTTATCAGGTGACGTTTATTTGTTGTAATTTTACTCGGTGCGACAAAAGTTTACTACTAATATGAGTTGGAATATATAGAGACAAGGATTAAGGAAGGGTGTGAGTTTGTTCTAAGTAGTTGCTAGGAGTGAATTGTAGCTTAGAATTTTAATAGGGTTTTTTTTAGCGAGAGGAAATTAATATAAAAGGGAAACTAACATGTTTAAAAGACTGTTGTGTTTTAGGATTGCTCGAGAAAGAAGTGCATAATAATGATGCAGACATGTTGAGTAATAACGCATAAGACGTCACGGGGAGGCTAAGGGCCTGCCCCCGCAATAATGAAGAAAAGCCGAAGACTAGATAGATTGTCAGTTAGGCATAAAAGAACAACGGAAATGATTCGGTGACATTTGAACGAGCCCAGGTGTGTGAGGTCGACGAGTTCATTTCGGAGTATGATGTAAAAGAAAACTATTCGGTAACCTTTAAAAGAGTCAGGTGCACGAGGCCAGAAGAAGAAGGTACTCGAAGTGCAAAGTCAGAAATTAAAACGGCGGTTTTAAACGAAGGAAGAAAGAGCGATTACGTAGCAGAGATCGAGTTGGGGGATATAGAGAAAAACTTGTCGTGGGTCAACTCCGAAGAGAGGAACCCCTACCACGGCCGAACTGCCGTAAACAACTGGCGTGGGGATCACAAGCCTTCCCTAGATCCCGTAGAATGCTACAGAACGTATTGTCGTGTTTCCCTCTAGGTCGGAAGGTAAATCACTCTGCCTGATTTTCGTGAAAATAACCTACGTTGGGTAGATTCGAAAATCAACCGCCGTTAAGGTAAATAAAGAGGTTTCTTCGTAAGACAAGGGAAAGAACAATAATAACAAAGGACTTTTGCTAACAAAGAAATATTTAATTATATATATGTGTATATCCAACTTACACCAGCTGGTGGTGAAGAATAAAGAAACAGTGTTTCTCGAGCACGTCCTTGTCTCTATCGTTGTGTTTTGTTTGGTGCTACCGGGTCCCCGAAGGAACGAGTATTGCAACAGAAACACGATAGCCAGACCAAACTGTATTTTTTAATATCTATTATGCTCCACTTTAGTATTGAAATAAACATGGGAACAATGCACGCATAATATATTATATGGTAATAGTTCTACCTACCCGGCGTTGCCTCGGATGCAGTGAAGTCATTTTAGTTTTTAAGTTTTATTTGTTTACACATTTTTGTAACTTATACAGAAAAAGATATAATATTTTAGTTGTTATATTCTTCAATTAAAAATATGAGTCATTCCTCTTATCAGAATGAATGTTTGATCTGTCAGCTTACATACTATTTAGGTCCACCTTTTAAAATCTAAAAAGAAAATCTGATATGTTCGTAATTAAGTAATAAAAAACTGTTTGCATGTTGTTTTACTAAAAATAACTGCGTTTCTTACAGACGTAAAAAGGCAAATGGTTTTAAAGAAACAAAACGAATTCGACTTACGTTTTTAAAAAGTGAATTATTTTAAATCTTAAAAATGTCAATAAAAATAATTATTTAATTGCTTAAAGCCTTTTTTAAATACATTCTTCACAGATATCCTTTGTTTAATTTTATTTTTGTTTTATGAAGCAAAAAAAATCGTTCTAATAAATTTCAGTTCGTTTTTATGAACCTAATCGATAATTGCCCCTAGTTAACCCAGATGGAATCAAATGAAAAATTCAATGGTGTCTTCAGTTTGTTTGAAAAATGTTACCCTTATTGAAAATTCTTTGAGTGTTCAAACTGTTAATATATCGATTTCTATAACAAACAAATAAGCAAACGTTGACTTTTACACACACACACACACACACACACACACACACACACACACACACACACACACACACACACGAATATATATATTTGAATTACCTACTGGAGAGTTTGAATTACCTACAAGACACCATCCTCAAGTGTCTTCGGTCTCTCTGTAAAGGGGTTTGCTAGGAATACCTGACATTAGGATACTTCACTCTACAAGTAAACTCTGACCAAATATTCAAAATAACATAGTATTCGAAGCCCAAATGAGATCCCCTCAGTTTGGCTACACGCATATACGAGGAATGGTGCACTTTCTACTAATGATGTTACCTCAAGTAACAGCACTTAGCTGGATACTCCACCAGACCAGACGAATTCTTATTCTGGAAGCCGGTAAAACCAAGAGACCAAAAGAAATATATATTATGACATAATCAACTGGTCAATTGGGAAGAGGAAAATTAATGTTCTTGACTTCTTTACTAACTCAATGCTTCACAGATATAGGAGTACTTTATTGAAACAGGCGAATACCTATGTATCTCATATAGAGATAAAGTGTAAGCCCCAGGAAGGGTTCTCTTGATTTCCGAGAACTTCGACTGAAATGAAATGAAACAAAAAGTATATATATATATATATATATATATATATATATATATATATATATATATATATATATATTTCGGCAGCAAGTCATTTATTATACACGCGTTGGTGAAGATCACGGAGTTTTCTTTCTTCGCTATCTTGTTAATTTCTCAACGCAGCGAGCGATTCGTCGGTTTTCTGGTGTTAATTAGTGAAGTATGGCACCTAACGTTGTATCGTGGGCCATTCCTCGAGCGCTTTCGTCTTGTGAATGTCTTCAGGAGGCTGTGTCTTATTGTTATTAAGAGCCGTATTTATAGTTTTATTATTAGTTATATATCTCTTAATTTGCGTATGTGTAAATATATATATATATATATTCGTTTATTTATTTATTATTTATTTATTTATTTTATTTATTTATTTATTTTACTGTTTTATATCTATTATTATTATTGTTGAAGACATATATATATATATATATATATATATATATATATATATATATATATATATATATATATATAGTCTTGGAAGTTTCTCAACCATTAAAACTATATTTTTTTTTTTAATTTAAAAAACCTTAAGTCCCAAGTCGTTCAGTGGATAATCACTCATGTAAGTCAATTTAACTTTTTCAGTTATTATATTTGTTTGTTTCTAACATTATTTAAGGGATCATCAGTTGTTTACCATGAAAAACTGTTTCGGGAATTTAAAAACAAAACGGTATTTAATTTCATGGCTTCCCAGCAGAGTTGATCAGACCCCACTTCCCTTAAAATACAAAAACATAAACGTTCCGTATACTAAACCTAAGTTATATATATATATATATTTCAGAGGATTTGTTTTCCTATGATTTTTCTGTTTTCTCTGTTTCTTTTGTGTGGATGACGAGTTGGGCGTTAGGGTTAGGGTTAGTGTTAGCGTTGGGTGGATGGGATAGTCTATTAACTAATTATCGATTGGGTAATAGGTTGATGACGTATATCTAGTTATCCAATCAGCTTATCAATTCAGTGAAAGAGGGAGATGGTGAAGAGAGTTAACAGGGAGAAATTGAGAGAGTAAAGTGAAAAGGAGGGAATAACTCAGTGAGAAAATGAGAGAGAGAGAGAGAGAGAGAGAGAGAGAGGGTGAGAAAGAAAGGAGAAATGTAGAGTATCAAATTAAGAAATAAATAAAAGAAAACCAAGTACGCATTTCATTGTAACTAAGAGAATACAAAGAGAAGGAGAAATACTAAAAGAGAGATACTAAGAGAGAGATAGAGAAAGAGAAAGATATATATAGAGAGAGATGAAGATAAAGGAGGGAAGTAGATAGAGACAATGGGGAGAGATAGAGAGATGGATTAAATATTTTTACAGTAAGAAAGAAAAGGGGGGATAGTATTACATTAAGGGAGGCTATTCCTCTTTTCTAATAACCATGAAACTGCAGATAGAGAGTGGGAGAGATAGAGAAAGAGGATGAGAGATGAAAAAGAAGAGAGAGGGAAGATGCAGAGATGGGGATGAAAGACAGAGAGAGGATTGGGAGAGTATCAAGTTAAGTAGTAAATAAAAAGATACTGACAACACATTATTTAATAATAAAGCCTGCGAAGAGAAGGAGAGGAGTGGGGAGAAAGAAATAAAGGGGAGGCAGACAGAGGGAAAAGAAGATAGAGAAGAGGGTGTATCAAGAGGGTGTAAAGGGGCTCTAATGTTTCCTTTTCTAGTGACCAAGATACTGCAGAGAGGGAAAAAGGGTGTGATAGGGAAACAGGAAAATGTCAGAGAAGTGGGGATGGGAATCAAGAGAGGCTAATCCTAACCCTAACCCTGCTTTGCATAATTACTAGAAATCTTCAATTTTAATCTAATTAAATAATAAAGAAAAGAAAATATATTGTAGAAGTCATGAACACTAATATTTCTTTCCTCTTGCAGAGAGCAGCCCCTGTGAGATGGTTGCGTCACACGATAACCAATCAGACTCCTTGGCGTATTAATTTCAAACTGAACTTTGAAGGACTACTTCCAGACTGGGATTTAGACAGCAGTCACAGAGAACTTTCAGGCACCAAGGAAGAAAGACGTCTTCTCTCTTGCTCTGTTCACCTTGACCCCGAGCAAAGCTATTCTCCACTGGAAGAAGATATATTGTTTGAAGACTGTTGGCAGCCGAACTTTATTACTTTATTACTTCCTTCACTGTGACGTCACTTTTTTTAACTTTCGGCAACCGACACCCAACGATGTAGGTCACTACAATAAAATATATTATTTGTTATATGCAGAAGGGTTTTTTCCTTTCGTTTAACAATTCTGTTGTTACAAAATATTATATGAGTTGGTCTTACAGTTCATGCAAATACAAAGCCTCTATAATATTTACAAAATGTACAGAGAAAATAAGGAATGATATAAGCACACATTAAGGAAAATAGAAAGAAAGAAAAAATCAAGGGAAAGAAGGAGAGAAAGAAAATAACGAATAAAAGGAAGAAGGAAACAATGAAAATAAAGAACAAAACTAACTATGTAGAACTTGCAGAAAATAAAGGAGAGAAGAAATCAATATGAAGCAAAGAAATAAACTGTTGTGACTATATAGCACAACATGACAATGCGCAGTCGCAAATAAAACGCCTACGCAACAATTAGCCAATCAGCGTGTCAGGCACGAAACAAAAACGTTCCTAGAATGTTTTATTTGAACATCTCTAAAAGCTAAGACAATCGCATCAAACAAGCAAATCGTCATCGGCAAGCCAACGAAACTCTATGCCTCCATGTTGAAGTAAATCATCCTTTTCCCGGCAACAGATCTGCGAAGCTTTGTAATTAGGGGAATAATATATTCATATGTAAGCCATGCGAGCACGAACTTTTCGTCAACAGCAACCAGCTACCGAGCAATGAAACAACACACACAATGACAACACTACTGCAATATTACGCCACTCCAGCGGGAATCTTAATCACAAGCATCGTAAACAGCTATAGGAGAGCAACAATAACAACCAGCAAACAGCTTAAACTACTGCTATTACTACCACGAGAGTCAATCACACACACGCACAAACTTTCATACTAACGCAACACGACTCACACACACGAACACAAAGCATATTTCTCTAAATAAAATATTGTTACGTTTTCGACCACTGCTGGGAATTTGTTTCATCATTGCATTTTATTCTATTTTTATTTGTTGTATATTTTAAAAAGCACGCGGCAAAGCAAAGGCAAATCAGAGACAAGTAAGAGAGAAACGTAGAGAAAGTAAATATAGAAAATAAGAAAAAAGACAAAATGACAGAGAAAAGGATTGTAGAAATAGGAAAACTGAAAAGAGAAAAAAGATTTAAGAAGAAATTGTACAAAAAACAGAAATAAAGAAAGAAACCACAGAAATAAACTAAAGAAAGAAAAAAGAAAGAAACTAAACGAAGAACGAAAAAACAAAAATAAACTAAATAAAAAATAGAAATAAACTAAAGAAATAAAAACGAAAAACAAAAAGAAAAAAGAACAGAAATAAAGTAAAGTAAAGAAAGAAAAATACAGAAATAAACTAAAATAAAATAGAAACAAACAAAAAACAGAAATAAATTAATGAAAGAAAAACGAAAAATAAAAACAGAAATGAACTAAAGAAGGAAAAAGAAAAAACAAATAAACTAAAAAAGAACGAAACAGAAATAAACTACAGAAAAAAGAACAGAAATAAACTAAAGAAAGAAAGAAAGAAAGAAAGAAAGAGAAAAACAGACAAAATTGGCAAACATATATAGATTAAGAAAAAAAGACAGAAATAAACAAAAGGAAGAAAACAGAACTAAATTAAATGTAAAAAACACGGAAGAAAAACAGAAATAAGCTAAAGAAAGAAAAACAAAGAAACTAAATAAATAAACTGAAATGAACTAAAGAAAGAAAGAAAAACGGAAATAAAGTATAAAAAGAAAAAAGACAGAACAAAATAAAGAAAGAAAGCAAAAAACAGGAATAAACTAATGAAAAACACAATTAATTAAATAAAAAAACAGAAATAAACCAAAGCAAGACAAACACACGAAAATAAACAAAAGAAAGAAAAACTAAAATAACATAAAGAAAGAAAACAAAAGAAATAATTTAAATAAAGAAATTAAAGAAGAAACAGAAATACACGACCTAAAAACTGAAATGAACGTACTAAATAAATAAACAGAAAAAACTAAATAAATAAATAAACAGAAATACACTAAAGAAAGGAAAAAAGAGAGAAAAAAACAGAGAGAAATAAACAAAAGAAAGAAAACAAAAACAGAAATAAATTAAAGAAAAAAAGCAAAGAAATAACCAAGGAAAAAACATAACGAAACTAAACAACAAAAGAGAATAACAGATAAGAACTAAAGAAAGAAAAACCACAAAGAAACAAAAGAAAGAAAAATATAGAAATAAACTAACTAACTAAATAAACAGAAATAAGCTAAAGAAAAACAAAAACATAAATAAACTAAAAAGAGAAAAATAGAGATAAACTTAATAAAGAAAGCAAATAGAAAAGATATATACTTAATAGAGAAAGCAAAAACAGAAATGAACTAAAGAAAGAAAGAAAATACCTAGAAATAAATTTTAAAAAGGTAACCCCGAAATAGGTTAAATAAGTAAAGAAAGCAAAACACAGAAATAAACAAAATAAACAGAAATAAACTAAAGAAAGTAAAGCATAAAATAAATAAAGAAAGCAAAAACAGAAATAAACTAAAGAAAAAAGAATAAAATAAATAAAAAAAGCAAAAACATAAATAAACTAAAGAAAAAATAATAAAATAAATAAACAAAGCAAAAACAGAAATAAACTAAAGAAAAAAGAATAAAATAAATAAACAAAGCAAAAACAGAAATAAACTAAAGAAAAAAGAATAAAATAAATAAAGAAAGCAAAAACAGAAATAAACTAAAAAAAGTAAAGCATAAAGAAGCAAAAGAAAGAAAGGAAATAAGAATTAAACTAAATAAACAGAAGCAAACTTAATAAAAAAGAGAAAAAAAGAGAGAAGAAAGACAGAAATAAACTAAAGAGAAAAAATAAGATATAAACTAAAGAAAGAAAAAACAGAAATAAACTCAAGAAAAAAACCCAGAAAAGCCCCAGAAAAAATAAGTTTAATAAAGAAAAAGGGCAATAAAATAAAAATAATTTAAAGAAAAAATACAGAAATAAATTCAAGGAGGAAAGCAATTAAAAGAAATAAACTAAAAAAAAGAAAAACAAAGAAATTAAAGAAAAAAAGAACGAGCAGAAATAAACTAAATAAATAAACGGACAGAAATTAACTAAAGAAAAAATATGAATAAACCAAAGAAAAAAATAACAGAAAAAATTTAATGAAGAAAGAGTCCAAGAAAATAGAAATAACTAAGGAAAAAAACATAACAAAATAATAACAAGGTCAGGAAAGTGGGATTTGAAAAACCAGCGCTCGAGAAAGTGAGCACTCTGGCCTACAAAAACAACGTAAATAAAAACGTAAAAGAGAAAAGGCAAAAATACAGAAATCAACTACACAAAGAAAAACAGAGAAATTAAAGAAAAATAAATAAACAGAAATAAATTAAAGAGAAAAAACACAGAAATAAACCAAATAAATAAATAACAGGAATAAAGTAAATAAAAAAGAAATTAACTAAAGAAGGAAAAATAGAAATAAACAAAATGTTGAAAAAAAAACAAGTAAACAAAAATAAACTAAGGAAATAAAATATACAAAAATAAGCCAAAGAAAAATAAACAGAAATATATTAAATAAATAAAGAAAGCAAAAAAAAAACAGAAATAAACTAAAGAAATAAACAGAAAATCCCCGAGAAAAAAAACTGACGAAAAAAATACAAAAAATAAATTTAATAAATAAAGAGAGCAAGAAAACAGATATAATCTAAAGAAAAAGAAACAGAAATAAATTTAATAAAGAAAGAAAGAAAAAAATAGAAATCTACTAAGGAAAGAAAACAATGAAATTAAAAAAAAAAAACAGATATAAAATAAATAAAAAAATAAACAAAAATAAACTAAAGAAAAAAAAACATGAATAAACTGAGGAAAGAAATAACAGAAATAAATTTAATACAGAAAGAGAGCAAGAAAACAGAAATAAACTAAAAACCAGAAAAAAATTAAATAAAAAAGAAAGCAAAATCAAAAATCACCTAAAGAAAGAAAAACAAATAAATTTAAAAAATGAAAAAAAGAAATAAACTAAATAAGTAAATAAACAGAACAAAACTAAAGAAAAAGATTGGAAATAAATTAAAAAAAGAAAGAACAGAAATAAAGTAAATAAAAAAAGAAAGCAAAAAATCTGAAATAAACTAAAGAAAATAAAACAGAAATAAATTAAAGAAAGAAATAACAGAAATAAATAAAATGAAAGCAAAAACTGAAATAAACTAAAGAAAATAAAACAGAAATAAATTTTTAAAAAACAGAAATTAACTAAATAAATAAAAATAAACTAAAGAAAGAAAAACAGAAATCAACTGAATAAGAAAGAAAAAACAGAAATAAACTAAAGAAAGACAAAATAAAACAGAAATAAACTAAAGAAAGAAAAAACAAACATATCTAAACGAATAAATCTCACAGTTTTTTTTTCATTTATCCGAACTATATTCATAGTAAAGCACCTTAATTGTACCCAATTCAATTACACGTTATTTATCTAATTCAATTACACGTTATTTATCTAATTCAATTACATGTTATTTATCTAATTCAATTACATGTTATTTATCTAATTCAATTACACGTTATTTATCTAATTCAATTACATGTTATTTATCTAATTCAATTACATGTTATTTATCTAATTCAATTACACGTTATTTATCTAATTCAATTACATGTTATTTATCTAATTCAATTACACGTTATTTATCTAATTCAATTACATGTTATTTATCTAATTCAATTACACGTTATTTATCTAATTCAATTACATGTTATTTATCTAATTCAATTACACGTTATTTATCTAATTCAATTACATGTTATTTATCTAATTCAATTACATGTTATTTATCTAATTCAATTACACGTTATTTATCTAATTCAATTACATGTTATTTATCTAATTCAATTACATGTTATTTATCTAATTCAATTACACGTTATTTATCTAATTCAATTACACGTTATTTATCTAATTCAATTACATGTTATTTATCTAATTCAATTACATGTTATTTATCTAATTCAATTACACGTTATTTATCTAATTCAATTACATGTTATTTATCTACCTCCCACAGCGGTAACATGTGACACAAGGTCAGGAAAGTGGGATTTGAAAAACCAGCGCCCGAGAAAGTGAGCACTCTGGCCTACAAAAAATGTCTGGGCAGCCCCTTCGGCATTCCATGGTAGGAGCGCCTTAGGCAGTAAGCAATAAACTTACTCCTCCCGAAAGAGTGGAGGCAAAGCCTGGGAGGGTGGACTTTCCTAGAACTGCACAGGACAACCGGCATAAATCACGCCCCGAAGGCCAAGAAAATACCGGTCTATGGGGTGCAGTATCAATCGGAACAGATACTACACTTTGATCCCGGCCAAAAGGCAAAAGGCATTACGGTATATAAACTCACAGGAAACCTTACTAAACAAGGCGATAAATTATTTGCATATTTATTTTTTAAGCATAGTTTAATAAATTAATATTCAATATGATTTAGTTATAATTTGATTCTGCTATTTTATTATTTATACGAAATCTTTTCTTGATATTGATATCTTTATTATTATCAGTACTAATATTATTTTAAGCGATTTTATGAATCAAGTTTAAAATTCAGAATCATAACTTCCGTTTCAATTTTCCGGTTACGCTTTCGCACGCGTATATTTACAATAGCAACACTCTTGGATAACTTTGGAATAATAACTTGAAAAAAATGGAGTTTGTATTAAACGCAATAATTAGCAAAGGTTAATAATTAAATACATTCGTTTATTATTTAAAAAAATAATTTTATTGTTGTTGTTGTTGCTGTTCCTATTTACTTCCTCCCACGAGAGCAGAGTTAGACACAATGTCAATATTTAACGTAGGGAAAACCCAGCATCCACCCTAAAAGGGACACTATTGATTGGAACAAACATTTCAATTTCCTCGGTCTAGAAGGATTGCTCCTTCACTGACCGAGGACAGAAAAACCAAGTGCAGAATTAGAACAGATGCTACAGTTTGCTCCTAGCCAAAATGCCAATGAGTCAACATGTTCGTAGTGATGATGATGATGATGATGATGATGATGATGATGATGATGATGATGATGATGATGATGATGACGACTTGTCATAGAAAAGAGAAAAAACATCCTCTAATCTTTCTAAATTACAAAAAAACAAAATATATTCTTCTTCTTTAATATTCATTAAGTTTTCCTTTCTTTTATTATTATAAAATCCAAAGTAACCATTTCGAAAGATTGAGTAATATGAAATTGTTTTATTTGACCAATCGACGTTCAACTTTTATATTTATTCATTGCATTATATAACCAGTTTTTAATGGGGAAGCATTCATTTTCATTTTTAGGCTGAAACAAAATAAAATTCCTTGACTTTTAATATCTTAAAGGCCATATCAATTAACCTTTTTGATGTTTTTCTCCTAAAAAATAACATTTGACTATGTTCATGCCCTCAAAATTTCTCCACATTGGCATATATCAAATAACACTACGACACTCATCATTTTTTGTTTTCCCCCAAGTTACTAAAATGTCAACTGCAAATTAGTTCTTTGTTTTTTCTAAAGAAGACTACAGTCTTAGTAATTGGTGCTTGGGGATCGGGTAGTTTTTTCTAGTAATAAATAAAGAAAGAAAGCAACAAAAAATGTTATATTATGACGGGCCCTGTATTTCAAACGGGTAGATTAACTAGTATCAAATAGCTAATTTTGTTATCGAAAAATAGGTTTTGTTTCTGGACTCAGAAATGAGTCAGAGAAGTGTTTGATCCAGGAGTAGTCATAATAAATTTAGACCTGACGTGACCTTGAGTCAGAGATCAGAGTGAGACGTTTTTGTCCCCATATTCTGCGTGGGAACGGTGATTACGTCACCACAGAAAACAATAACTTAGTTTTTAGAATCAGTCTGGGCCTAGAGGCGATACCGCTCAGACCGGCTGCGAGCATGTAGCCGGTAAAAAGGCAAGGCCCCGCTGTGGGGGGCAGAAGATATCCCAGAAAGGAAAGAAAATAGCCCGAGTATGAGAGAGTCGAAGCCGGAATCCCCCTGACAGCAACCGAACCAAGAAGTAAGAAAATTGTGCGAGAATAAATAAATTTGTGTGAAATATCCCTTCAAGAAAATTCGTGTCTCGTGTGTTCATTTTGTCTGAGACAGACTTCTTCCTTCGATCAGGACGACACAGCCAGCGAAGACTAGACGAATCACAGGCCAAGGAAGAGAACAGAAGTTAAGGTAAACTTTGAGATTTATTTGAGATTTATTTGAGAACTGTTTAGAGACTTTAAGATTCGTGGTTTTAAAGAGGCCGTAATTGAAAAAGGCCTGAGATGCCGTGAAAAGATTCTTGTAATTTTGAGAGGTCGTTATTTGAAAAAGGCCTGAGATGCCGTAAATTGATACGTGAAGATTTAAGACTGTGGTTACGAAAGTATAGAGAATAAGTGATATACAGTTCGAATTTTATAGAGTAAAATGATTATGAAAATGATATAGATTAAATTGTGTCATCGGAGGTGTTGGGAAAAAAGATTGAAGTCGCTGTTAATCCTCTCGTGAACATTTCGCGTTGTTTTCGGCCGGAGAGGATGTAATAGCGAACTGCTGAGGTGGTTTTGGAGAAATGCCTCAGTCGGAAGGATTTCTGCGTGTAGTAATGAATAAGCTCTCTCCCCCCCTGCTATGTAACAATGGTTAATTTGGTAGCCGTGACCTGCCGTTTCCAACATGAAACGGTTCGATATCGATCTGGTGCTGTCATGAAGTACGAACACATCGTGTGGTCTAAGTAATAGAAAAGGGAAGAAAAAAAAAAAAAAAAGAGCGAGACACGAGGGGAAAATTGTTGAGATACACAAAAGAAAGACGCATTTTGTTAGAAAAAAAAAAAAAGAAGAACGCACACATACACATACCATCATTGAATTACGCAGAGAGAGAAAAAGACACATTTTGTTAATTGTTAAGATTCACAAAAAAAAAAAAAAAAAAAAAAAAGAAAGAAAAGAAAAAAGACACATTTTGTTAAAAAAAGAAAAGAAAGAAGAACGCACACACAATTATTAAGTTACGCAGAAAGAGAAAAAGACACATTTTGTTAATTGTTAAGATTCACAAAAAAAGAAAGAAAAAAAGAAAGACACATTTTGTTAAAAAAAGAACAAAAGAACGCACGCACACACACACACACGCGCAAAAACAATTGTTAAGACTTTGTAGGAAAAGTACATTCTAGTTAGAAAGAAAAGGACGATTTGCCGTAATTATGTTTTTGGTTTTTTTGTGTTGTGTTTTAAGAATTTGTTGCTGTAATTTTTTTTCTGGTTTGTGTTGGTGGGGGACAAAGGTGAAAGCAAAAACGGGCAAAAAAAAAAAAAAAAGAAAAAAAAAAAAAAGAAAAAAAAAAAAAAAACGAGGAAGGTATGTGATTAAAAGAGAGAGAAAGAGAGGAAGAATGGAAATGTTAAAATGGGTGGATGTGCTGAAATGACATGTGCACGCGAGGACAGAATATGCGTATTTAGAAAAAAAGAATGAAAGAATGTATTAGAAAGAGAGAGACAGAGACGGAAAGAGCATGGAAAGAGAGGGATGGATATGCCACTCTGTGGCCGAAATCTTTTGTTGTTAGAATGTATGTGCGTGTTGGAAAGAGAGAGAGAGAGAGAGAGAGAGAGAGAGAGAGAGAAAGAGGGAAGGCGCCCGTGGGCCTTGAAAACTGCTGAGAAGTGTTGCAGGAAAGTGGCGACGACAGCGGCGGGTGATCTGATGGTGTCCGGGTTGGAGTTTGACGACATGTCGGCCCGTTGTGATGTCGGGCGCTGTTCTCTTTTCCCTTTGTCTTTTGAATTGTATTGTATTGTGTTGTGGAGATATGTTCTCCATTGGTTCTGTCGGTTTCGGTTTGATTTTTTGTTGTTGTTGGGTGGAATGAATTTTATTTATTTATTTTTTTTTGATGTATTTTGATGTATTTGTTACATGGAGGATTCCGGATTCCTAATGCTTGAGTGAATGATATTTTACTATTTAGAGGATGGTGAAATTTAAAAATGTAATTGAAAAAAAAAACAGTTCTTAAATTGAATGTTACGTGGGTCAGCCGGGCGATTTGGGTTGATTAGGTTCGGGCAGCTGGCGGCAGCTAGAGTTGGTTTGGGTCGGATCGCGGAAACCCTTGGACTGGGTTGATTTTATCGGGAAGAATCCCCGTGTACAGAGTATGTACAGGCTTGGAAAGTCAATGAGGGATTCCCGGCGTTTGCTCGTATGCTCTCTTTTATAGAGTACCCATGGGTTAGTGGCGAGGCTTGTGGTAAAGCCTGCATACGTTAAAATTGCGAACGGGAGAATGACGGTGATATGGTCATTCTGTGGGACCACGAGAAAAGGACGGTGGTCAGTTATGGAAATTGTTGTTTTTGTGACCCAGGTGTGCCCAACTGCGCCGATAGAGTGTGTGAAAGTTGTGTAAAATGTTAAGCTTTGAAATTGTGGTCCCATTTTCTTTTGTGGATTTTGGATGTTTGCCGACGAGTGTGCTGCGAAGACACCCCAACCCCCTTACCGCATAGATAGGAACACGGGAAGGGAACGCATAGAATTGGTGTCTGCTCAACACCAGTGGGGATGGAGTTAAGCTGGGGTGTGGTGTGACTCGGGTGCGCGCTTCGGGGCGGATAGAACCATGGGGATCGATTTTTTAAAAAAAAGAGGTACCGGGTGTTAATTGGATTTAATTATAAGATTATAGGTTGGGCCTAGTTTGTGGTCATTCGGCGTGTTCCGGGAGCAGGATGATTCGATGTGACATTTCGCTCAATACCGTATCGACTAGATAGATCCATGGGATGGGGTCCTCCACGTTTAATGAACAGGGCTGGGAGCTAGAGACATGGGTGATTGTTCGCGGACGTTTGCGCCGGGGCACTGGAATGTTCGAAGTATATGGTCCAGATTAGTAAGCAATGTAGGGACGGTACCTCGTGTAGACACTGGAGGCTGACCATTTAAGTTTACAGGTTAAGGAAAGGGGTTTCTGTTTTTGTGCCCCATATCGCGGCAATACGCCCGATCAGCAATCGGTCGTGCACCGATGATTAGATGAATATGTGCGTGTGTATTTAAAAAAAAAAAAGTGTTGGTGATGGATTTGGATATTTGTGTAAATTTCTTCAGGGAAGAAATTTTGAAAGATAAGGTGGAGAGGAGTGTTATATTATGACGGGCCCTGTATTTCAAACGGGTAGATTAACTAGTATCAAATAGCTAATTTTGTTATCGAAAAATAGGTTTTGTTTCTGGACTCAGAAATGAGTCAGAGAAGTGTTTGATCCAGGAGTAGTCATAATAAATTTAGACCTGACGTGACCTTGAGTCAGAGATCAGAGTGAGACGTTTTTGTCCCCATATTCTGCGTGGGAACGGTGATTACGTCACCACAGAAAACAATAACTTAGTTTTTAGAATCAGTCTGGGCCTAGAGGCGATACCGCTCAGACCGGCTGCGAGCATGTAGCCGGTAAAAAGGCAAGGCCCCGCTGTGGGGGGCAGAAGATATCCCAGAAAGGAAAGAAAATAGCCCGAGTATGAGAGAGTCGAAGCCGGAATCCCCCTGACAGCAACCGAACCAAGAAGTAAGAAAATTGTGCGAGAATAAATAAATTTGTGTGAAATATCCCTTCAAGAAAATTCGTGTCTCGTGTGTTCATTTTGTCTGAGACAGACTTCTTCCTTCGATCAGGACGACACAGCCAGCGAAGACTAGACGAATCACAGGCCAAGGAAGAGAACAGAAGTTAAGGTAAACTTTGAGATTTATTTGAGATTTATTTGAGAACTGTTTAGAGACTTTAAGATTCGTGGTTTTAAAGAGGCCGTAATTGAAAAAGGCCTGAGATGCCGTGAAAAGATTCTTGTAATTTTGAGAGGTCGTTATTTGAAAAAGGCCTGAGATGCCGTAAATTGATACGTGAAGATTTAAGACTGTGGTTACGAAAGTATAGAGAATAAGTGATATACAGTTCGAATTTTATAGAGTAAAATGATTATGAAAATGATATAGATTAAATTGTGTCATCGGAGGTGTTGGGAAAAAAGATTGAAGTCGCTGTTAATCCTCTCGTGAACATTTCGCGTTGTTTTCGGCCGGAGAGGATGTAATAGCGAACTGCTGAGGTGGTTTTGGAGAAATGCCTCGGTCGGAAGGATTTCTGCGTGTAGTTATAAAAGAAGCTCTCTCCCCCCCTTGCTATGCAACAAAAACATAAAGAAACTAAAAAATAAAGAAAAAGAAAGAAAAAAGAAGTAAACTAAATAAATAAATAAACAGAAATAAACTAATGGAAGAAAGAAAAACAGAAATAAAGTAATAAGAAAAAAAAAAAAAAACACATAAATAAACTAAAGAAAGAAAGAATAAACATAATGAAACTGTAAAAATAAAACCCAAAAAGACCAAACTAAAATTTTAAAAGTAGTCGATGGGCCAAGACCTCTAATTTTACTTTTCACTTCTGGAAGTCGCCATTGTTTCGATTGCTCCATTCATTCATTTCGTATGAATCAGATGATTCTATTTTTACATTGGCTTCTACGATATCTTTCTAGATAGTATACTTTCTAGAAAGACATTGGTACTTACAGGAGGACCAAAGTGAAGGTTGCCAACATCCTAAGTGAAAGTGTTTCTGTGAAAGAAACTGGCTTTGAACATGACACACCAAGTGTTTCAGTTCGTGTTGTTAACCACTTAGCCAGCGTCACCTCCCTTCGATTGCTTATAGAATTAGTCTTAAGTTTATGTTTTCGCATTATAAACTCATAGGAGCTAATCTTCGTATAAACTGTCAGACTCTCCGATAATAATCTTCATAAAAGAATCGCCAAAGAAAGGAAAAGAAGACCCTTCTATGAACAAAAATGATATATTTATTTAAGTGACCTGCACCGTTGCGTGTAGGTTTCCAGAAGTTTAAAACAGTGAAGAAAGACATTTTAATAATACAAGTAAGCTAAAGTATTTTCTAAGATATCTTCAAGTGAAGACAACCTTGTTAGGTGTCGAGTAGACAGGGACAGGAGAGAGGACACCTTTCTTCATGGATGCCTGGAAGCTCTAAGTATGTCCTGCAAATCCCTAAAGGTCTGGATGTAGTCCTTCAAATATCTGGTCGAATTTACTACGCCCTTGGGACTGATTGGTCATCGTATGACCAAACTAACTTACAAGGACTGCTCTCCACGAGAGGAAAGGAATGTTAATGTTTATGACTGATACAGAGTGACTAGATCATCATTCTGGCAACCTAGGAACTGTCCTGAACCATCAGCTCATTCTTTGTTGGGATGAGATATAACCCTAATAAGCACCAGCCACCCAGCCACCCAGCCACCCAGCCACCCAGGTATTACTTCCGCCTTCGGGAAGGTGGATGATTTATTGCCGGTTGTCTAAGGCGCTCCTGACCCGGAATGACGACGGGTCCGTTACTAGCTATTTTCGTACACTTACAGAGTGCCCACTCAGGGGAGCTGGATTCTCTCGACGTTGGACTGACTTCATGTCTAACTTTTCTATAAGCGAGAAGTGAGTGAATAGTTGAAAGGGCTGATCATAAATGAATTAGTTGGGCACTAAAATCTAATAAAATTATTCTATGGAGCGTTAAAATCATTAAAATCACAAAGCGAGTTTTATTTTAATACTAATAGGATGACCTGGTGTTGCTCGGGATCGAATGGTGATCACTACTATGAACCTTTTAATTATGCTCATAACACCATGTTACTGTCTTTGTTTTTACTGGCCGTCCTCTCCCGTTTCGATCCCTGATATAATCAGAAGAAAGTAAAATATTTAAAAACTCTCTGAATTAGTGTCTTATGTATATGTTTAAATTTCATTAGAATCGGATATACATATTTGAACTTATAAAGAGGTTCTGTCCATATGAATCACTTATAGGTGGGTTACGTAGATTTTAGGAACGTAGAGGTTAACGTAGAGATTCGCGACCACTTCCATTGTTTTCCACTGAAAATGTTATACATATGATTTAAATTTCATCAAAATTGGATAGATTTGAAGTTTTAAAGGGGGTCGGCCCTCATAGCTCCCTTAAGTTAAAAGAGAATTTAGAGATTCGTTACCACTTCCATTGTTTTCCCCAGAAAATTGTATACATATATTTAAATTTCATGAAAATAATACATAAATATATATATATATATATATATATATATATATATATTAAGTTTTAAGTGGATTATGCCCTCATACCCCCTTTAAAGTGTGCACTAAGAGATTCTGGAACACTTCCATTGTCTTGCCCAGCTAATTTTACGTAAGAATACACTTTTAGAATTGATGTAGGTTCTCTAACCTCTCCGGTTATAGGAACACAAAAACATCATACAAATACACATACATACAGACATTGAGTTTTATATATATATATATATATATATATATATATATATAGAGAGAGAGAGAGAGAGAGAGAGAGAGAGAGAGAGAGAGAAAGAGAGATATAGAGAGATAGAGAGATGCAATTTACAAATCTAGAACGTAACCATTCTTCTTCTCCATCCATTTGCCTAGCGTCTGGCGGAATTTCCATGAACAGAGTTTATTTCCAAGAACTTCCCGTCTGTATAACACGTCACTGCGGGACTGCTTCCCTGCAGACTACAACATGGTCGTCTTTATATCCAATCTCAACAAATATCTATAAACCGTCATGATAAGTAATCAAATTTTGTTTATTTCGTTCATTATTTTCAGTCTTCTCATAATATTGTTCATCACTCAAATGACAATCCACCCACCCCGTTAAACTTTATCCTCGCGTGGCTTTTAGCCTTTATAAATAGTAGCTCCTTTTTGAAACATTATCCATCGATTGAAAAAGAAAATGGTAGTTTCACGTATTATACTCGGAATTTAGGAAAACGCCTATTCTTTTTTTTATGGATCTAATGTCTGTGATGCCTTCCCTTCCACCACTGTTTGTCGAACGCAAACATTGAACGGAACAATAGAGAAATTCGGGGAATAAATATACTTTCCATTATTTAAAACTCGTCTAGAGCGAGTTTTCATCATCATCATCATCATCATCATCATCATCATCATCATCATCATCATCATCATCATCATCATCACCACCACCACCACCACCACCACCACCACCACACAAATTATCTGACTCCTAATGCAAATATATGAGTCAGATACTCCCTAAGATGGGGAGGTACTGCTGCCACGTCTGGGGAGGTGCCGCTCAGAGAACTCTTGTCTTGCCCTGACAGAGTACAAAATCAACTTCGCAATCTAGTGGGAGAGTATCTTTTCTCTTACCATCAGGCTCTTTTCTGACAGAAGAGAGTTGCTAGTCTTTCTCTACTCGGAAGGTTGTCGACTTGGCTCCAATCTTTGGTTCCTAGTAGTAAGTCATTCACAAGAAACAAATCATCATCATCATCATCATCATCATCATCATCATCATCAGCAGCAGCAGCAGCAGCAGCAGCAGCAGCAGCAACAGCAGCAGCAGCAGCATCGACATAATCATCAGCAGCAGCATCGTCATCATCTGATAATTCTCCATATGTTTCATTTGGTTTTGTGTATTAATTGTCTTGGTTGGTTCACATTTCAAGCACATGCCAATGTACTTCCGGTCATGGACAATGCAGTTACAGTTGTAGCATTGCCGATGCGAAATCGTTAGTCTTCTGACCATGACAAATATCTCCCCGGCGCGTCTCTTATATCAGAATCCTTGTTGTGTTGATGACACGTCGTGGCAACAGTTGTCGTGGTAGTCGCACTAGACTTGATTTCTTTCTTCTCCAACGATTAAAATATATATTAATAACAACAGCACACAATCTGTGTTTTAATCATGTTCTTCTTTAATTATTTAGTTTTCTTTGCGCTTAGCATATTTATAACGATACAGTAATATTAAATATTCTTCCTAGCAGAGTGAGGGTGGAAGGATTCCCCCTGTCTGAGGGTGGGAAGGGATCTCTGAATTTACCTCTGTGTGAATTCGATTTCTTCCTGTATTATGGTGGAAGTTTTTTTTCCGAAAAACACGTCTGTTCTGGTCGATAGATAAGAGCTAAAGTGACCAGACAGGTTTATTGTGTTATGTCGACTTCTTGTTCGTGACGTCACCTTATGATACGTTAACTTAAATTCTAATCTAAACTTCAAGTGAAAATGTTATATTTTTACGTAATCTAATTTCTATTGGAAATGTCCTCTTTCTACATAATCACTTCCCACACCATATTACTAAACATAGTTGAGCAATTTGCAAGAGCGCAAACATTCACAGGCAAGTAGCTGCAGCAGTGTATCTGGCGCAGGTGAATGTCAACACCTCACACTCATCCATTATCCACCCACTCTACATGGAGCTTAGGAAAACGTGGGGCTCACTCACCAACCATCTACCCTTTGCACGGAAGGTTTCCATGGGAAGGCAAATAGTTAATTGGACCCACCCACCGTTCTTGCACAGAAGATCTAATGGGCAGAGAGCATTTATATGTTGCAGTGGATTTATTTAAAGAAAAATGAAAAATACAGAAGAAAAATAAGACAAAAATAAGGAGTCCAGGAGAAATTTGTAGACAAACAAAAAAAGCTGAAGGAAGGGCGATATAATTAAAAATAAAGGAGGAGAGGAGGAAAAAAGGAAATAAATGAGTTAGAAATAAAGAGAACCAAAAAAAGGGGAAAAAGACGAAAGAAAGAAAGATGTAAAGAAAGAAAAAAGAAGTAAAGAAATACAAAATGGGAGAAAGAAGAATAGAAAGATAGAGAGAAAAAGGGAAAACAATGACAATAGAAAGGGAAAGAAAAAGATAAGAAAGAAAAAAAGAAAAAGATAAGAAAGAAAAAAGAAAAAGATAAGAAAGAAAGAAAAATAGACACTAAACTGAAAGTTAACAATTGCTGGAATTTAAAAAAAAAGTTCGAACAAAAATAAAAAGAAAGAAAAAAGTTACAATGTCGATGAACTAGACCGGAAGTGGGCAATTCATTTTTTTTTTCGAAAGAAGCCACATGCGAAATAGAAACAACCATCATCATCATCATCATCATCATCATCATCATCATCATCATCATTGGTGAGTTAGCACCATTTTTCCACAGCTTCAGTGGAGTGGTGAACAATGGATGAGGGTGGGATGTTGACATTCACCTACGCCACTTATGTTGCTGCAGCTACTTGCCTGCGAATGTGTGTGCTCTTACAAATTTACCAACTGTCTCGTAATATGATGAGGGATGTGTTAGATTATGTAGAAAGAGGAAATGTCCAATAGAAATCAGATGATGTGAGGATATGAAATTTCGACTTTTCGCAATGTTATTCTAGCTTTGTCAAAGTTCATCTTAATCTTTTCTAATTTTGATAAATCTTCTGGACTACTATATTTTATTTGGTTCCGCCTCATCAATAATACTCTTTTGGAAAACAATAAATTCAACATTGAAATTATACAATAAACGCCGTGGAAACATTATAATAATATCATTAGTCAATAAATACAGGCAACGACAGCTTTGAAACTTTTATCGGGACTTCATTCGAGATGTAATTTGTACGCACCATCTACAGTGTTTTCTATCGGATTCAGTTGTCCGATCATCAGGATGAAATCCCTTCACAGTTTCAGCCCCTACTCCCATTTCTGAAGTGGCAGCATGTCGTATTGGAACTGGTGTAAGCTACTTTACTGTCAAGGACTCATTATTTCATTTCAACCAGGTCCAGTATGATGCCTTCTCGGCTGTTTCTTGTAAGTCCCTTGAAAAGTTCTTAATCTGTGTGTTCGTACAATAAAAACGATGTTGCAGTATTTATTGATCTCCTCCCCAGGAAGTTAGACACAAGGTCAGATGTGATTTTGAAAAGCCAACTCAGTCTGGCCTAGAGAAAATACATGAACAGCTTCGTCGGCATTCCCTGTAGGGGCAATTCAGGCGATTATCAATAGCCCAACCTCTTCTCAGAGAGAAAGTAAAGCTTGGGAAGTTGGACCTCCTAGAACTGAACAGAACCATACCTCATCACGACAGCAATAATGTCATCGTTGGACTGATTGTCGAGGACGTTTCCCTGACTGGTACGAATTCTTCAACATATCCTCGAATTCCCACAGCCAAATGATAATACTCAACATTCCATTATTTTTCCTTGGCACTCAGTCAATTATCCTCCCAGGATATAGCCAGTTCTAACATAGATTAGGAAGATCAAGCTATTTTGTAGATCCACCGCCATGCTCCATTTTTCTTGCCATCTTTCATCAGTTAACTGTATCGTTGAAAGACTGTTCGCTGTGTATGTTGTTCCAGTCCTGTGAAAGTTCATCTTCTTAATCGTCTCTAATCTTCATAAATCTCCTTCGTTAAACTTCTCTACTTTCTGATGTACTAGCTTTTCTACTCCTTTCAGTCTGACTACATTAATAACATTTATAATGCGCACGTGCAAACAAAACGCATCCGCATCAATTAGTCAATCGGAACGTTAAGCGCAAAAGTGAATCTCTAGTCGAATGTTTGCTGTGATCATCTATAAAACCCAAGACATTCGAAAAACAAATGAGATTGCAATCAGAATCTCTGGTGGAAAAATATTACCTGCTATATTCGCCATGCGTGTTAAACTCTCAAGACGACACCAAGCATCAGCATCGCACACATCCACCAGACACGTGGAAGAAACAACAACAAACAGCATTATCCACTTGATCAAAAATTCGTTGACACCCTTTGCCAATGAAAAAGTGCGCAATCTAGTAGCACAGCTAGACTTTTATACTCAGCTTATTGTTTCCACCCAAAGAATTTGGCGCCAAATATAATCAGTTTCAACCGAGTTATGAGATGCAGATCTGATAAGACGCTGTATTGCCTTCCCCGTCTCTCGCCAAGACTTGGCGAGAGACGAGGTACAAATTATTTGCCTTGTCTTAAAATCCGATGTTTTTGTTCTGTTCGACGAATCTGTCAAATAAACTTGATTTAATTGTAGAAAAGATGTTGGTATTTTATATACGGTGACTCTTTTCTTCTTCATTTCAAAACAAACCTAGTCAGATAGATGCAGATACAACAGCCTCTACAAAATATATATCGTCCATCTCGACACCAACCCTTCTACAAACCCTTTAAATTCAGCACAATGGTATTGCCTGCATCTTTTTCATGAGGGCCGGTCAGAGATAAACGGCGGGCAAGATATGGATCGCGGGCTGGACAATGCCCACTCTGGTTTAGCCGAATGTAAAAACAAAAATGAATGATCGGAGAAACGAAAACGAAAAACGAAACCAGTTGAGCAAATAATAGTGGAAAATGAAAAGCATAAATAAATGAAATGAGGGATGTGATGAAGACAAAGGTTGACCAATTTTAAAAATGTGTTCCTGGAGGAAACTGTTATTTAACGACGGACTTTGGAATGTAAGGGTGGGTTTTTTGTTTGGTTTGTTTCATTTTTCCAGGCAGATAAACAAATATGACTGACCTATTTCGAAATGAATCGAGAGAGATTAGAAACATTAGTGGAGTGATTAAGATGGAGGGAAAGGGGGAGTGGCCTAATGGTATGGAGATAATGAAAATGTATAGGGCGATGAGAGCAAAGGCGCACAGCAGTGTGTGTGTGTGTGTGAGAGAGAGAGAGAGAGAACAGGGTGAATAATGAGAGAAGGAAAATAGTAAAATTTATACATCGAAGGTGAAGAGAATAAAAGAGAAAAATGAAGATAGAATAAAAACTTATATGATAGAGTAAGAGAAAGATAGATAGAAAGAGATAGAGAAAGAGAGAGAAAAGGAGAGAGAGAGAAAGAAAGAGAGAGAGAGAGAGAGAAAGATGAAGAAAGAGAGAGAAAGAGAGAGAGAAAGAGAGAGAAAGAGAGAGAGAGAGAGATACAGAGAGAGAGAGAGAGAGAAAGAAAGAAAGAAAGAGAGAGAGAAAGAGAGAGAAAGAGATATATATACAGAGATACAGAGAGAGAGAGAGAGAGAGAGAGAGAGAGAGAGAGAAGAAGAACAAATAAAGACATCGAAGGATGGAGAGAATAAAAGAGGAAAATAAATAGAATAAAAGCTTATATTATAGATAGATAGATAGATAGATAGATAGATAGATAAAGAGAGAAAGAGAGAGAGAGCCAAAGATAGAGGAAGAAATAAAAATAAATAGAGGTAGATAGAGTAGAGAATAGAAAGAAAGGAGACCGATAGATAAAGAGTAGAAAATACAGAAAGAAAAAGATAGATAAATCTACCTAACTTTATATAGATAGAAACTAGAAGACTACCCGTCCCGGATGAGTAAAATTTATTTCAAGAAAAAAACAGTTTTGCACCACTTTTATGTCCTCTTACGAATATTAAAATCAAGATATGATGCTACTAAACCTCATGTCTAGAATCTTTATTCCAATTTTGATATAAAATCTATTACATGATTTTGAGCCAAGAAAATGTTTAAAATTTAATAGGTCTCACATTTTTGAAGAGTAAATCCGTATTTATCTCCCTTGATTCCAACATAAGAACATAAGCCCAGAAATCAGTAGTAAACCCTGTTAATGTAATTTACCTCCCTTGAATCTATTTCTTATTAAAAAGTTACTATTTTTAATGAGTACACAATATTCGACGATGCTCCTAAAATATGCGAACAAAAGATTGATTTTTGCAGCGACTTTCTTTCAAACTATTATGTGACAATTATTTTTTCTGTATGTGTTATAGGTATATGTGTATTTCTGTTTATATATATATATATATATATATATATATATATATATATATGTGTGTGTTTCGTTTTATTTTTCTGGAAAGAAGTTATTTTATTCATAAACTGAGGAAAAAATCGACACATTTGAATTCTTGTATAATTAAATGCTGGAATTAAAAAATCTTTGAAACGATCGTAACTTGATTTGTTATGAACTTTTCTTTCTTGAATTTAGCTTAAATACTACTTTAAAACTACACACAGCTCTGTTTTATCGCACCAAGACTATTGAGCTCCATTTTTTCTTAGCAAGATTTTTTGCTGAATTCATTTTAATAGCTCCATATCAGAATTTTCAAAGTTTATTTATATATATATATATATATATATATAAATAAATATTAAATTATTAATACCTACAGACGCTAGCGTTTCAAGCTTATTGCTCTCATCAGTGCAGGAAAGTAACACTTTCAGACGGTCGGGATGCGCGAACCCGGTTCACAGAGTCAGCCTAGAATCTGCAAGCAGTCGCCATATCCACTCGGCCAACGGAAACTGTCACATAATTAAGGGAAATTAAGATATATATGTACCTAGAAGCGGGCACAGATAGAAGACTAGTTGAGAGTGTTCGACGAAAGCATTGGGAATTTTGCAACAGCCTATTTTTAACAATTATATATATAAAGGTATGAAATTAAAAGTAGAATGTATACTTTAAACATTTGAACCTATCGTGAAACGTTTAAAGCTCAATATACGGGATAGAGTAATTATATAGATAAATGAAAGAAGAGAAATAACAAATGTAAGAATGGCAAATCTATTTCATCTTCAGTTATTCAAGACAACATGTATTCAATGAAAGAATGTTTATTTTTATTTTCCTTAAGCCAGGCTTTTCAAAGAATGGTTTCTTATCATCAGAGGAATTAAATAGATTGATAAGTTGGCGGGGAATAAACCAAAAGTCATAATTTAAAAAAATCCTACACTGATGATAGCAAAAGCTTTAAACGCCGACGTATGTACGTAAATATAATTTAATATTTACTTAATAACTATTGGTATATATATATATATATATATATATATATATATATATATATATATATAGGGGGGGAGTTGTGTGCGTGTGTGTGTAGTATCATATATACGTATAGCAAGTGAGCTACACAGAGACGTCTGTGTTTCATTTCATCGAAGGAATTCGTCATACTGACAGATTCCTATGGTGGAATGAAACACAAACGTTTGTTCCCGACCCGACCTTGGGTCACATCTTACTTTTGAGAGTAAGATAAAAACTGGCCTTGTGCCTAACTCCTGTAGAGGAGTAAATCAATACTCATGTATTGCCTACTGTTGAAGTAACTGCTGAAACCGAAATATATACGTAATATCTTACCATATGATATAAGTATTTGTATACATAGATTAGTACAGAGAGAGAGAGAGAGAGAGAGAGAGAGAGAGAGAGAGAGAGAGAGAGAGAGAGAGAGAGAGAGAGAGAAGTTAACAAAGAGAAATATTTTAAACTAGAGGAGAGAAGATATGAGATAGATATATAGATAGATAGAGCGAAAGAGAGAGAGAGAGAGAGAGCGTAATAGAATGAGGATGAGAAAGAAAAGTGGAACCGAATAAGAGTGAAATGGCAAAAAGAAGGAGCGAAAGATGAAAACAGTGCTTGAAGGAAGAAAAGAGTCTGAGAGATAACAACATGAGAGAGGAAGAGAGATAGAGAGATGGAATGGGAGGGGAGTTTGGAGGAAGAGCAAAAGAGAGAGAGAGAACATCCAGGATGAACAGAGAAAGAGAGAGCGACATTGAGAGATATTAGGGGGGGGGGAGAAAACAATAGAATGAAGAGTATTGATTTACTCCTCTCCAGGAGTTAGGCACAAGGCCAGTTTTTATCTTACTCCCACAAGTAAGATGTGACCCAAAGTCGGGTCGGGAAAGTGGGGTTTAAAAATTGCCTGGGCAGCCCCGTCGGCATTCCCCGGTAGGGGCGCCTCAGGCAGTAAGCAATAAACTTACTCCTCCCCAAAGAGGGGAGGCAAAGCCTGGGAAGGTGGACCTCCCAGAACTGCACAGGACAGACCCATTGACCGGCGTAAATCAAGACCCGAAGGTCAAGACAACACCAGTATGGGGTGCAGTATCCATCAGAACAGATACTACACTTTGATCTTAGCAAAAGAGTACATGGAGAGAGAAAGGCGGCACCGAATCAGAGTGAAATGGTAAGAAGGATTGAGAGAGGAAAACAGTGCTTGAAGGAAGAAAGAGTCTGAGAGAGATAACATGTAGTATAAAAGAGAGAGAGAGAGAGAGAGAGAGAGAGAGAGAGAGAGAGAGGGAGAGAGAGAAAGAGGGTGTGTGTGAAGGAGATTTAGATTATGAGTGAACACCACCACAACTACGTATCGTCAAAATTGCCGAAAGAAAAGAAAAGAAGAAGAAAATTAAAATAAAAAGGAAAAGAAATGAAAGGACAATGCACTCTTCTCGGGCAAAAGTATTAAAACTCGGTGAGAACTTTTAACTGTGGTCTGTCTGTTCGTCCAGATGTCGGAGTGCGATCAATGGCACAACGCACGTGAGACTGGCGTTATTTGGAAACACATAAAGGGCCCGAGTCATGATAACATCGCTTAGTGACCTGTTCGACAAATAAAAAATAGTGTGACGTCCTTGAGGATAGGTCACAGATCAACAAGCCGTTAAATTCTCTACCAAACGCGTGACCGGTGACCATGTTGTTACGAAGCTTTGTTTTTCTCGGGGTGTGTTTACTCATCTCTAACCAAGGTAATTATTATCATTATTATTATTATTATTATTATTATCATTTACTCACACAGGTAGTCCTCAGTGATAGCTCACCGACAACTATCTATATGTTACCAGGAATCTGTGTGACAATTAACCTCTCTAGATTTCTGATACTCGCCACCTCTCTCGATAACCATTGCAAATGATATTTCGTAATCGCAACAGCCGCCTACCATTGATTTCTCGCTGGCAGCGATCATTGATCGTCTCTGGGATTTGGGTGGCAATAAGCCCCCTCAAAGGTCCCAGTACTATCTGTACCCTTCCAGTGGAGGTGTGGTTAGTGCTCTCTCTCTCTCCTCGGTCTTTCTATCCTCCGTGACTCTTCACAATCATGTGTGGTATCAGTCGAGGCGGGTGACATCATTGTGTGCGTGTTTGAGAAGGGTTATTAATGAGATTGATTGCAATCTCAGTTCTCTTTAGTTCACGTGGTGTTATTTGCTATGCTTTTCTTTTATTGCTATTGCAACTTCCATGTGGCTGGTTAGCGTTCGTAGTTTGTGTGGGTTGGCTTCCGCATTCAATGATTTTCCTTTACATTTAAACTGTTTTCATATTAATATTGTTATTATTATTATTATTAACAATATATATATATATATATATATATATATATATATATATATATATATACAGTCTCCTCAAAAGCGAACATATATATATATATATATATATATATATATATATATATATATATATATATGTGCATTCCGTCACACAAGTAAGCGAGTAAAAACTGCCAGAATAATTAATTTAAAGTATTTAGAGGAATTGAGAAAGCAAATCTATTTCCATAATTTCTTTCTCTTTTCTTTACTGCTTTCTATACAGATTTATACGGTTTTTCTTTCCTTCTTCTTTTTCTCTTTTTTTTTCTTGCTTTTTAACTTCATCAATCCAAACGTTATTTTATATGTCCAGGTATACTAGTATAGACATTGATGAAGGATAAATATATATATATATATATATATATATATATATATATATATATATATATATATATATATATATATATATATGTGTGTGTGTGTGTGTGTGTATATACATTATTAAACACGGGGTGATTTTGCTTGATAAGAAATATATAGATATATATGTATACATTATTAACCAAACAACACGGATATATATATATATATATATATATATATATATATATATATATATATATATATAGTATTCGGAAAGTCACAGTGCATGTTAATAGTAACCCCCTTTTAGCATCAATACAGGCTTGTTCGGAAAGACACTGTGTACTTTTCTAATAATTTTTTTCAAGCCTTTCAACATAATTTATAATTGTCATTCATATTTACCTCCTGTATTGAAACATGTATGTTAATAAATATGTAAGTGCGCAGTATATATATATATATATATATATATATATATATATATATATATATATATATATATATATATATATATATACAATTATAAATATTTGTTATTATCTACATATGTATATGTTTCATCCTTACGGTAGAGAAGACTATTCATACCGGTCGCCGGACTCGAACCCCGGAACACGAGTTATGTTTAAAACTTAAATTCCGACGTCTTAGCCCACACGTTGTCAACAACCCGGTAAATCAGCGAGAGATTAATCCTATTTAAAGGCAGCCGTCGTCAAAGTGTTCAACTACTAAAAGAACTTTCATTCAAGCGACGATAACGGCTGTGTTAATACTGCTCACTACTAACAAAGCTCAGCCTAGATTTGGGGGGGCAGAAAATAATTATAAATATAATGTTTAAGTAAAGTTAATTTTATATTCAATAACCGTGTTTTTTCAATTTTTTTCAATTTTATTTTTATTTTTTCACATTTCCCAAAAACATAATATTTTTGTTACGGTCATTTTCTTTTGCCGTGAGCCAAACATTTTCATGTCAATATCGTGTCTGAAACACTACAAAATCAGCAGAAAAATCCACAAAAAATAAAAAGTTCTTGAATTGAAATGTTTTGTAAAAAAACCTACACTATACAGTTGGTCATTTTTTGGCGAAACAAATTATAAAACAAGGAAAAGAGCAAACACACATGTAGGGAACTCACTAGTTCGCCATTTTGAATTTTGTCATATATATATATATATATATATATATATATATATATATATATATATATATATATATATATATATATATTAAAATACTTTTTTCATGGTTTTTCATGGTAAACAACTGATGATCCCTTCAATAATGTTAGAAGCAAACTAATATAGTGATTGTAAAAATTAAATTGACTTACATGAGTGATTTTCCACTGTACGACTTGAGACTTAAGGGTTTTTGGGTTATTTTTTTATATAGTTTTAATGGTTGAGAAACTTCCGAGACTATATATATATATATATATATATATATATATATTATTTAATGTATCCGCATAAAATGCTACAAGAGATATAATTTTTAATGTATCAATTTTCAGTATTTACTTTTTAGCCTGACGATTCCCTCCGGGGATTAAACGCGGAAGCTTCCGTGTAGCTTAATTGCATTAAATATGTTTTCATAACTTACTATATATATATATATATATATATATATATATATATATATATATATATATATATATATATAATAGTAACTGTGTGTGTATGTGTCCGCCTGATCTTTGTGTCTTATGTTCACCCAAACCGCTGGACAGAATTGCTTGAAAATTGACATATGGACTACTGACCTCTCAGTGAAGATCATAGGCTATATAAGAAATATATCACTTCAACGCTAGGGGTCTCTGGGGACCCCCCCACCCGCATACGCACACTGAAAACTGTTTTCCCTTTGATTCAAATGAAATTCAAACCATAGGTAAATGACCCAAAATGATGTTTATTTCCAAAATTTCAGCAAATTTTGATAATATTAAGAGGGTCCCCGGGGCACAACCCCTCAACTGAACACTTTTTACCCTTTTATTCAAATGAAATATATATATATATATATATATATATATATATATATATATATATATATATATATATATAATCAAGGAGAACACCTCTCTGTCTGTGCATGTCTGTCCCTAAAAACGAAAACATACTAAGAAATGTACTTTCAATATCATTGTATTCACATGCACAATTTGCATGTGAACATAATGGAAGTATTTTTGCGTCTCTGGCTGCCCCTTAAAGAAGCTAATGGCAATTTTCAAACATGTTACACAATGAAATTAATCTATTAATGAGCATTAGTTTAAGAGTATTAACATACATCTGAATAGCTCGGTGAGTAAGATATCTAGCTGATAGAATCAAGGTTGCTGTCAAAGTAAACTCTCTCTACCATGATGTTGCATATGATGCTATCCGACATTCTAACGTGGGTAACACCGGGTAGCTCTGCTAGTATATATATATATATATATATGTATATATATATATATATAGAGAGAGAGAGATTGAGAGAGAGAGAGAGAGAGAGAGAGAGAATAATATAAAATGAAGTAATAAAATAAGGTGCGATTCAAATTTTATTAGAATTAATTGTTCAGGCAATATACCTTAAAGTCCTTAACTCATGAGTTTTCAAAGAAAATTCTTCTCCCCAGAGGACCATTACCGCAATGACATTACTGCAGATAATAAATTAAACTTTGAAAATATATAAAAATATATGTAAAAATACATAAAAGTATATAAAACATCAAATATATCAGCCCAAAACATACTTTTTGTTAACGCTATACAATTGATCCAAGTCATACAATTTAAAACATATTCAGGACAGACACCTAAGATGTTGATTGGAAAGTGATCCAAGTGGTGAATGGTATTCCAAAGACGAAAAAGTTATCCAAGCGAGAAAACCGTTTGCAATCGCTGCAGTAAATGACAGTGAAAAAATGCATCCAAGGTGTATGCAAATTAATAAAACGATAAAGAAACCAAAACATATATTATGCTATTAATGCTCTATCCAGTATATTGAGCTTCAGTTTTATCCGGATGTTCACTAATTAAAGATATTAGTTGCCTCTTATATCTTTTGTTGGATTAACTTATATATATATATATATATATATATATATATATATATATATATATATATATATATATATATATACATTACTCTTTTTTATACAGCGGATTATTTTCTTTCTTAATTATTATGTTTTCTATTATTTTATATATTTAATTTACTATATCTTGGTATCTTTACTTTAAAATAAAAATAAATAAATGAAAGCTTAACTATTTAAAAAATTTCAATAACAACAGATGATCCGGTAAATGCACAGAATAGTTAACACTCAACGACTCGTACCCCTTCCCTTAAAAAAACAACAACAAAAACGCATTAGAATGAAATAATCTACCGAACCTACTTCTAACGTGAGGAAACGATCTGTAAAGTATTTTTTACGGTAAAACAAATCGTTTCCACACGTTTAAAGTAGGCAGGTTCGATAGAGAATTTACCTCTTATTTGCTTCATATGAATTATGAGTTGTTGTTTTTGTTTTTTGTTTGTTTACGAGTTCTCGTGTGTTAACTATTCTGTACTTTTACTGACTGTCTATCGAGATATGCATGTATACTATCTTTTTCTCTTCCTCGTCCATTTCTCAAATATATCAGTTTGAATTCAATTTAAAACGTTGTTTATGACCGTTTGGTACAAGAGAAAAAGTCTATTAATGGCGGCTTACGGGCGGTTTTGAATTCGAAATAGCAGCCATTATTAAGTGGGATAATTCAATTTTACCAACTAAGTATTAGTTTCTTTTTTTTGTGGTTTTTGTTTGGTTTTGCCGGATTCCAGGAACAAAATTCATCTGGTTTGGTGGAATATTCAGCTTCGTGTTGTTACTTGCGGTAGCATCAATAAAACAGGTTCACCATTAATTTCCTCGTATCACTCAGTGCGTAGGAGCAAAGCGTAGCATCTGTTCTTATACAGGGTGGGCAAAAATAAGGGTCCTATTTTTAAAAATTCATAACTTTTTTATTTATTGATTTTTTAAATTTTTTTTTTTAGAATAAGTAAAGGACCCCTTCCGAAGCAAGCATGAGCCGTATTAGCCCTAAGGAACGTACCCTCATTTAGAAAACATTATTTTTCCTTAAAAAACTCAAAACAGTGTAAAAAACAATACTTTAGTTTTTGTAAGTTTTAAGAAGTGTTTTTCGGCTAAAATTTGTTTTGTTTATTTCAAAAAATCTCGGAAGGGTCAGTCTACACACACATAAAGTTTGGTGAGTTTAACTTTTATTTTGTGGAAGTTATTCAAATTCAAGTTATTCAAATTTAAAGATAGGACCCTTATTTTGGCCCACCCTGTACTTCTTCTTCTTGGCGTGTCTCTGAAGCATGTGGTCATATGACAGTTTCACACATTTTTATGCAGTCCTTTGCAATAGTGTTGTACTCTGCAATATCTTTCAAGCTACACCGGTTGGACAGTAGAGGACAGACAAGGCAGTGTTGCATCGTATGGTCCTCCTCTTCACATTCACAGATAGTTGGGTCAGTTTTGCAACCCCATCTACTCATAGCAACTTTTGATCGCCCATTCCTGTTCTCAGGCGGTTTAGTGTTTTCCACTGGGGTTACGGTGCCTCTGAACCGTGAGGGAGTTCCTCAGAAGCAGGGATTCGCATATCGTTATGAGAGGGGCCATCTGATATTGAACTTTATATTTTCTGTCCTTGGTAAGTAAAGGGAAACCCCTTCTAAACTTGGGTACTTTTTATTGTTGTCCCAGGGGCAGCTGGTTTTTCTCCCAAATTAAAAACAGAATGTGTGTCGCCTTCGTAGGGAGGCAAGGCTGTAGCAGTCATAAATAATGACTTATTTTCTTACTCGGAGTAGTGCCCCTATTAAGCAACCTAGTTACACACAGGGCTCATTGATCCCCTGAAGAACTACTTCAGCCCCTTTGGGAATCACGGCCGGTCAGCAGAGAGACTCCTGTAAGCATTCTTTCTCCTGAACCGATCTACTGGACGCTCCAGCAACTACTATCTTCCCCTGAAGATAACTGTTCAGACTTTCGGCAGCCCCCCAAACTTCTTATTTTCCTCTTCCTCACTCGGACACTGTCCAGCTTTCTTTCATCTATACCAAAATGTATAGGTAACTTTATTGAATAAACCCTTTTTGTTGTTGTTGTAAAATAAAGTTTTGTCATTTCCTTTCATGCGATGATTTTCGTGACTTAAACATAATACGTAGGAACACACGGAAAGAAACAGCTTTTATAAATGGTGACCCCGACGTAATATGAACACACAACCTTCTGATACACTTCTTACAAGTAAATAGGGATCAAGTGCGTAGCCATGCTGAGGAAATCTTATTTATTTGGGGCGACATCTTGTCAGTTTCTACATTTTAAGTTCTGTTCATTTTCATTTGAATATTTGGTCAAGGTTTTCTTCAAAGGGAAAGTATTTTAATATCAGGGAGTCCTGACAACCCCCTGTACACAGAGACCGAAGACACTCGATAGTGGTGTCGCGTAGGCTTTCATATTTATCATGCGTGCGTATCTGTGTGTGTATATGTGTGTGTGTGTTTGTTAACATGAGTGAAAACAAATCTCTCCAACGCCCCATCAGCACACTGTCCCGTGTGTATTTACAAATATTTCGTGCCAGCAGAAATCAGGTTTAACGATATTAACTAGAACGGAAGTGACTAAAACGTCCCCGCGCCCCCCCCCCCCTGACACGTGCGTGTACGTTCGCGTGTTTATGTGTGTATGTACGGGTGCGTGTGTTGTGGGTGTGTCTCTTTCCTCACAATTATTAATTTGTTGTTTTATACGGCACGCCAACAAAAGACGGTCTTATAGTACATATATATATATTAGAACCGACTGACAATTACGTACGCTTTGAGATGGATTTTATTCAGCGATTTAAGTCTAACTTTTCATACGCGTGTCAATCCGGACGATAATCGCTATAAATCCTCTTTTGACCATGCGTTAATTCGTGGCGGTAAGAAATGGATTACACTGTTGAACGCAACATCTAGAACCTCGGGATGAGTTTACATTGTATTTCTTCGGACTATTGTACCCATCAACGTTTATATGCATATCACATTTCTACCGGTGTCCGTTCCAGCTTTTTTCTAGTGTATGGCTCTTGTCATATACCAACCGAAGTTCACCTTAGAACTATTCAAGCCCAGCGCAGCGGTAGTCTCTCTTCTTGTCGGAATAAGATATGATTCGATTTGCTACCCTCCCGGGCATTACCTCCTCCTCCTCCTCCTTCGGAAGGGAGGAGTTTGTTAATTGCCAGTCGCTCGAGGCGCCCCTACCGGGGAATGCCAACGGATCCACTTTATACTATTTTTGCACTCATATAGTGCCCCCCCTCTAGGATCCAGGCTATACCCTCATTTAACGACCTAGTATTATATTGCGCTTAAGATGCAAGCGATAAACATGAAGATTAGACTACGGTGAAGATTTTTTCAAAAGGCGATATGCAATAGCTCAAAAAGTGTATATTTTTCTAAAGATTATGACATGCTGAACGAATTGGAGTTAAAATCCATCAAGTATTATGTACTGATAGGAAACCACTTTGTAACCCTTCTTATCGTCTGTCGGCATTATCAATACAAAAAGTGGAATGGCAACGAGGTGCAATGAAACGAAGTAAAGTCTTTTAGTGAGTGATAAAAATTATTTATTTAAAAAATTAAAGTATTTATAAAATGTCAAAGAGTCCTGATAAACCTCTGTACATTCGATTGTGGGGTCTAGTAGGCTTTCATATTCTGCATTTTTCAATTTTCTTATCTTTCTGTTTTTGCTGAGGGTGTGCTAAGCGTGTTAATCCGAAGGATAATCGCTATAAATCCTCTTTTGGCCATGCGTTAATTCGTGGCGGTAAGAAATGGATTACAATATGGAACGCAACATCTAGAACCTCGGGATGAGTTTACATTGTATTTCTTCGGACTATTGTACCCATCAACGTTGATATTCATGTCACATTTCTACCGATGTTCGTTCCAGCTTTCTTCCAGTGCAATGAGTCGCAACCCTTTTTAGCCTGTGAACCCTTTCCTCTATGTATCAGAATGATATTTCCCCCCACTTTCTCAAAAAATGTCTGACTCAAAATGTGCATTCATACTAACAATACTAACTAATAATAACGTAATAGAATTTAATACAAACGCTAGCGGAAACAAAAATTCAACATGACCTTTCAATAGCGATGGACACTGTGGTTTTGTGACCTTAGGTCCAGTTTGTGTCTGTTAACATGTGGTGTTAATCACCCCCCCCCCCCCCTCCTGAAACCCTGAAATTCCACCCAGTTCTAGTGTATGTCTCATTTTGTCATACCAGTTGAAATTCGCCTTAGAACTATTCTGGCTTCTTGTCGGAATAAGGTATCGTTCAGGTTGGTGTAGTGTTACTGCATCGACGAGTCACCGGTGAGGGGACGAGTTACGGCCCCTGGCGATGACTCAGTTAGAATGTATTTTGACCGCCAATAAACCTTGTTACTTATCCTATACTTCTTTCCGTCTTACTACTTATTTAACCCAGCCGATAACCTTATAGTTGGTACCCCCCCCCCCGATGTATTACGTTAATGGTTTGTTAATTGCAAATCGCTCGAGGCGCCCCCCCCCCGTCGAGGGAGCTGGCTATACCCTCCGTAAACGGCCTAGTGTCATATTGCGCTTAAGAGGCAAGCGGTAAATACGAAGATTACAGTATGGTTAAGATTTTTGAAAAGGCGATATGCAATAGTTGGAGAACTGTATATATTTCTAAAGATTATGACATGCTGAATGAATTGTAGTTAAAATCAAGTTATCATTACGCATTAATAGGAATGAACAACACAACACTTTTCAACGCTTGTCAGATAAAGGATACAATTTGCGGAGACCAAAAACAAAGTAAGAGATCGGATATCGTAGTAAGAAAAACAAAGGATTTCTAAGAGAAAGAAAATTCTACTATCGATAAACAAACGACTTACGGAAAACGGTCCCACAAAAACAAAAAAAAGTAAGAAAAGAGAGAACAGTGAGTACAGAAATTTGTTTTTCTCATATATATCGTATACTTTTGAAAAATGCCTCACACGGACATAAAGCAATATTCTGCTAATATACCACCCCGAACGAATGACTCTCGTTGGAAATGTTGCTAATAACTGGCGAAAATTTAAACGAAATTTTCTCAATTATTCGATCGCTAGTAGATTGTCTAAAGAAGCAGATACTTCATATCAGACATCGGTATTTTTAGCAACTATCGGGGAGGATAGTTACGATATATATGAAGGGTTGAAGTTTAACTCTGAGGAAAAAAAGACGGATGTAGAGAAGGTGATGAAGAAGTTTGAGGATTTTTTCGTGGGCGAAACACACGAAGCTTACGAATCCTATACATTCCATCTTCGCAAGCAAGAAGTATCGGAAGGTATCAAGACCTATATAGCTGCTCTTCGACAACTTGCAAAGAACTGCAATTTCGGACAGCTACAGGATAGGCTTATTCGAGATCAAGTCGTTGTCGGAGTTCGAAGCGATACCGTCAGAGAAAAGTTACTGTCGGATAAACAGCTTACTCTAGACAAGTGCCTACAAATAGGTAGAGCCTACGAAACTTCGAAACAACAGACGCAGACCATTTCCTCCGGTGCCGATACAGCGGATCCTCAAATCAACCGGGTTACGAAGCGAACCTACAAGACTAATTTCACCAAACAACCACATCCGAAATCGAAAATGCCTAGCAAATGCACACGCTGCGGGAAATTTCCATTCCACAATAGAAATGACTGCCCAGCAAAAGATGCACGCTGCAGAATATGTTCGCAGAAAGGGCATTATGCAAAAAAGGCGAAGGTTAGAGAAATAAGAGAGGAAGAAGAAAATCATTTTTTAGGTTCTGTCACTCTCGAAAATATAGGTACAATTACCACTGAGGATAATACAAATTGGCAGGCTAAAATCAAGGTCACCACTAAGACCTGTACCAAAATTATAAATTTTAGGCTGGATACAGGTGCAGATGTGACCGTAATCGCGGATCGGTTCTTCAGGAAAAATTCCCCACTCATCCAACCCACAAACAAAAGACTGTACGGACCGGGTCATCATGAGATAAACCTCATAGGATGTGTGAAGGCCAAACTGGCCACGGAAAAAGTAAGCTCGCAACAAGACCTTTATGTTATAGAGAGTCTGCAAGAACCTCTATTGGGAGGACCAGCAATCAAAGCCCTGAACCTGTTGAAAGCAGTTAATAGAGTGACAAGTGAAGGGCACCAGTATAAGAAAGAGTTCCCAGAACTGTTCACAGGCCTAGGGAAACTGGAACATGTGTACCAGATACGTTTGGATGCAGGAGCTCAGCCCTTTTCCATTGTTACCCCTAGAAAATTGCCGTTGCCTATGAAACAGAAGGTTCAGGAAGAACTGAAACGTCTGGAGAACGAGGACATAATCCGTCCAGTCAAATCACCAACTGATTGGTGTGCCCCAATAGTCGCCGTCCAAAAAGCTAACGGTAAAGTTAGGTTATGCGTCGACTTTACCAAGCTAAACGAGAGCGTGAAACGGGAAAAATTTCCTTTACCCACCACAGACCAATTACTGGCCGAGCTCGATGGAGCTACAGTGTTTAGCAAGCTCGACTGCAACAACGGTTTCTACCAAATCGTCCTACACGAAAAATCGCAGGTCCTTACCACATTTATAACACCTTATGGGAGGTACTGTTTCAAACGACTTCCATTCGGGATAAGTTCTGGGCCAGAAATCTTTCATAGGGAGATGACATACATTTTGTCCGGAATACCAGGAGTCATCTGTGATATAGATTACGTCCTAATAAGTGGAAGAAACCAGCAGGAGCACGACCAGCGACTAAAAGCAGTACTGCAGAAAATGAAGGCTGCAGGAGTTACACTCAACGATAAATGTGTATTTTCTGTCAGAAACATAAAGTTTCTGGGTCACATTATATCAAAAGAGGGAATACAAATAGATCCCGAAAAAGTAGCAGCAATTATGGACTTGCCCAGACCTGAGAATGTGTCCGAATTACGACGCTTACTGGGCATGGCAAACCAGGTCGGAAAATTTGCTAGGAATCTAGCCGAAACCACCAAACCACTCCGAGAGCTTCTTAGGAAAGAGTCAGAATGGATATGGGATGAGCCTCAGAAAGTAGCATTCCAGACCCTGAAGAAGCAACTGAGTTCTGCACCAGTACTGACTCATTACAATTCCAACAAGCCGACAAGGGTATCAGCAGATTCATTTAGCTATGGCCTAGGCGGTGTACTACTGCAGAAGCAAGAAAATGACTGGAGACCGGTATTTTATGCTTCACGATCTCTGACAGAAACAGAGCAGAGATATGCACAGGTTGAGAAGGAGGCACTAGCAGTCACTTAGTGTTGTGAAAAATGTGCGGACTACTTGGTCGGAATGCCAAAATTCACAGTCGAAACAGACCACAAACCACTGTTGGCACTGTTGTAGTCGAAGCAACTCGACGAATTGACTCCAAGAATTCAACGTTTCCGCATGAGGTTAATGAAATTCTCCTATGAGATCATATACACAGCGGGAAAAGACCTCACAACAGCAGACGCTTTGTCCCGAGCACCTGAGAGTAGTCCCGTTATACAGGATATCCAGCAGGAGACAGAGACCGACTCATTTATCCGCTCAGTCATAGGAAATATCTCGGCGAGCGATAAACGATTGGAGGATATCCGACTAAAACAAAATACTGACCAGGTCTGCAGTCAGGTAATCAAATATTATGAGATGGACCACCGGCCCGAAAGAGCAAGGCGGGACCCCGAACTAAAACAGTACTGGTTTTTCAACCAGGACCTAACAGTTTACCAGGGACTTCTAATGTACCAGGGCCGACTTGTCATTCCTAATATACTTCAAAAAGACATACTAGAGCGTCTACATGAGGGACACCAAGGTATTGTAAAATGCCGAGCACTAGCTCGCGAAAGTGTGTGGTGGCCTGGCCTCTCTAAACAAATTGCAGACAAAGTTGGGAAATGCGGTATCTGTGAAAAAGAACGAAAATATCCACCAGAACCACTACAACCCACCAAATTACCTGCATATCTATGGCAGAAAATAGGAATGGATCTGTTCGAATTCATGGAACACCGATATCTTCTGATTGTCGACTATTTTTCCAGGTTGATTGAAATAGCCCATTTACGGACAACCACCTCAGCCAGCGTAATAGAGCATTGCAAATCAATATTCGCTAGGCATGGGATCCCAGAGACAATCATATCTGACAACGGTCCCCAATTCAGTTCTAGTGAATTCAGGAACTTTTCAAATGTTTTTGACTTCCTGCACCTCACAAGTAGCCCCCATCATCCGCAAGGAAACGGAGAAGCTGAACGTGCAGTCCAGACAATAAAAAAACTTATTGAAGAAAGCAAGTGACTCATACATAGCACTGCTAAATTATCGCAGCACTCCTCTGCAACACGGCAAGGGTCCTGCAGAGCTGTTAATGAATAGAACACTAAGAACACGGATCCCTACCATTCCTCAAAGAAATTCATTTGATCAGCAAAAGATCGAGGAACATAGAAGGGCAGGCACCCGGCTCAAAGCCAGACAAAAGCAAAACTATGACAAACGTCATCGGGCTAAAGATCGTCCTGCCTTTGAAAAAGGACAACCAGTCTGGGTCAAGATACCTAAGACCAGTACAGCTGTAGTAAGTAAAACTCTGTCACCAAGGTCAGTCCTAGTTAAGAAAGATTCAGGATTACACCAACGCAACAAAAGTAATCTGCGCCTAAGGAACGGAGAAACCAGCTTCTCTCAGGTGGCTACCCCACAGGAAGTAAACACCTTACCACGTTCCCCTCGATATGGATATATGTATAGCTGTGATGATGACTCAACAGATCTTCCCAGTAACCAAAGAAACATCGCACTAGAGAGTTCCAGAGGTCCTGACCAAGGGAAATATACAAGAAGCGATCGACAAGTTCGACCACCTAAAAGACTGTTCTTGTAAAGAACTTTACAACCGAAAGGGGGGTGTAGTGTTACTGCACCGACGATTCACTGGTTAGGGGACGAGTTACGGCCCATGGCAATGACTCAGTTAGAATGTATTTTGACCGCCAATAAACCTTGTTACTTATCCTATACTTCTCTCCGTCTTACTACTTACTTAACACAGCCGATAACATTATAGTTGGTACCCCCCCCCGATGTATTACGTTAATGGTTTGTTAATTGCAAATCGCTCTAGGCGCCCCCCCCCCCCCCGTCGAGGGAGCTGGCTATACCCTCCGTAAACGGCCTAGTGTCATATTGCGCTTAAGAGGCAAGCGGTAAATACGAAGATTACAGTATGGTTAAGATTTTTGAAAAGGCGATATGCAATAGTTGGAGAACTGTATATATTTCTAAAGATTATGACATGCTGAATGAATTGTAGTTAAAATCAAGTTATCATTACGCATTAATAGGAATGAACAACACAACACTTTTCAACGCTTGTTATCGTCTGTCGGCATGATCAATACAAAAAGCGGAATGGAAACGAGGTGTAATGAAACGAAGTAAAGTCTTTAATGAGCTATAAGAATTTTTTATTTAAAAAATTAAAATATTAATAAAAATATTTGTTTCAGAACATAATTCTTACAAATAAATTAAGTTTTTTTATATAAAAATAATTTAAATTAAAATATTAATAAAAATATTTGTCACACAACATAATTTTTATAAATATTTTAATTTAAATTATTTTGTATAAAATAATTTAAATTAAAATATTAATAAAATATTAATTTCACAACATAATTCGTATAAATATTTTAATTTCAATTATTTTATATGAAATAATTTAAATTAAAATATTACTAAAAATATTGTTTCACAAGATAATTCTTATAAATATTTTAATTTTAATTATTTTATATAAAATAATTTAAATAAAAATATTACTAAAAAATATTTGTTTCACAACATAATTCTTATAACTATTTTCATTTAAGTTATTTTATATAAAATAATTTAAATTAAAATATTAATAAAAATATTTGTTTCACAAGATACTTCTTATAAATATTTTAATTTTAATTATTTTATATAAAAAATATTTGAATTAAAATATTAATAAAAATATTTGTTTCCCAACATAATTCTTATAAATATTTTAATTTAAATTATTTGATATAAAAATAATTAAATTAAAATATTAATAAAAATATTTCTTTCACAACATAATTATTATGAATATTTTGATTTCAAGTATTTTGTATAAAAATAATTTAAATTAAAATATTAATAAAAAATATTTGTTCCACAACATAATTCTTATAAATATTTGTATTTAAATTATTTTATATAAAAATAATTTAAATTAAAATATTAATAAAAATATTTGTTTTACAACATAATTATTATGAATATTTCAATTAAAATTATTTTGTATAAAAATAATTTAAATTAAAATATCAATAAAAATATTTGTTTCCCACCATAATTCTTATAAATATTTTAATTTAAATTATTTTATATAACAAATAATTTGAGTAAAAATATTGATAAAAATATTTGTTTCACAACATAATTCTTATAAATATTTTAATTTAAATCATTTTATATAAAATAATCTAAATTAAAATGTTAATAAAAAATATTTGTTTCGCAACATAATTCTTATAAATATTTAAATTTAAATTATTTTATATAAAAATAATTAAAATTAAAATATTAACAAAAATATTTGTTTCACAACATAATTATTATGAATATTTTAATTTAAATTATTTTGTATAAAATAATTTAAATTAAAATATTAATAAAAATATTTGTTTCGCAAAATTATTCTTATAAATATTTTAATTTAAATTATTTTATCTAAAATAATCTAAATAAAATATTAATAAAATATTTGTTTCACAACATAATTCTTATAAATATTTAAATTTTAATTATTTTATTTAAAAATAATCTAAATTAAAATATTAATAAAAATATTTGTTTCACAACATAATTCTTATAAATATTTTAATTTAAATTATTTTATATAGAAATAATTTTAATTAAAATATAAATAAAAATATTTGTTTCACCAAATTATTCTTATAAATATTTTCATTTAAATTATTTTATATAAAATAATTTAAATAAAAATATTAATAAAAGTATTTGTTTCACAACAGAATTCTTATAAGTATTTTAATTTTAATTATTTTGTATGAAAATAATTTAAATTAAAATATTAATAAAAACATTTGTTTCACAAAATAATTCTTATTAATATTTTTATTTAAATTATTTTGTATAAAAATAATTTAAATTAAAATATTAATAAAAATATTTGTTTCACAACATAATACTTACAAATATTTTAATTCAAATTATTTTATATAAAAATAATTTAAATTGAAATATTAATAAAAACATTTTTTTCACAACAGAATTCTTATAAATATATATATATTGTATAAAAATAATTTAAATTAAAATATTAATAAAAATATATGTTTCACAACAGAATTCTTATAAATATTTTGATTTAAATTATTTTGTATAAGTCACTAAATTACTTTATTTCTTTTCATCGAACTTACTTCTGATTGCGGTTGTTAGTGAAAGATGAATTATAGATCCCAATGATAAATCTTTAGTTTCAACTTTTTTTAATACTAATCATTCACCGATTACCGAGACCAAAAGCCACTCGAGGATAAGGGTTAGTGAGCTTTTTAGTTGGATGATGAAACCGTACTATGAAAGGATTGAGAACTATGATTAATAAATAAGATGACTCTACGGATATTTGGTGACATTGGACTTGAAAAAGACCATGTTGTAGTCTGGAGGGAAACATTCCCGTGGTAACGTGTATCACAGGTGGGAAGTTCTTAGAAACTTTACAAGCGAGACGCATGTTGTATTTAATTGAGCCGTTCAGAATAATTTATGGGATTTGTAGATATGGAAAGTGTTGCATTTATTATTCCGATTTTTTCACGTAAGGATGTTATGCTTTTGATGATAGATGTTAGCCGATTGGCGAGCTGTTTAATTGCCGGTAGACTTCTCTGTTTACTATTCACCCGGTCCCCTAGGTAATAATCGTCCGGGACGGGTTATCGCTCTTTGATTGGGCTTTAGATGTACATTACAGAAAGCTTGGACATTTATTGGCAAGAAAGATTTCAAAAACTAATTACACAACACCATTATATATATATTTCTAATAGGTAACATACTGTTCAACAGGTTAACTATTGAAATTAAAATAGTACTAGTCTAGAGTATTTTCGATGCAGCTTTTGAACCAGACAAAACCGACTTTTTGCTCGGCATTTAACGGTCGTTTACGTAAACAGCCGGAAGATGCCGAAGGGCTTAGCCAATCAGAACGCTTAAGAAGACGACAAATTTACTTGGAAATTGAGTAACTCTTAACATTCCTGGCAGGCTAAATGAACCGAACAAAAAATAAAAACAACTGTTTTTTTTTTAACCCTAACCCTAAACTAACCCTTACCTGTAACTAACCCTAACCTAGTCGGGTTTTGTCCGTTTCAAGAGCTGTACCATTACTCAAAAAATAAACGCAAAAATATGTCAAAATCATTGTTGCATTGTTTATATATATAAAAAAAACAATTTATCGAAAAAACATTTTACTTTTTACTTTCCCGTAAAATATAAAAATCATTCTTCATCAGAAAATAAACACTTGCCATTAACCGTCCTCACGTCATCAAATTTTATTTATTTCATTCATTATATCCAATCTTCTCATAACATTCTTCATCGTTCAACTGGCAATCTAACTATCTCATTAACGCTTATCCTCAAGAGGCTTTTAGCCTTGATAACTAGTTACTAATAAATAAACTAGGTGGATGAAGAAATAATGGTAAACGAATGAATTTGTTGGGGTCTATCTGATGAAACAATTTTATACGTATATTTCTGTTTCGGAATTTTTTTAGATAAGGGTTGATAATTTGTAGAATTTGGTATATTCGAATATACCAAATTCTACATGTATATTTCTATTATATATTCTGTGAGATGTAATTATTTAAATATAGCTGTATATGGGGGCGTTTTTTTCTTTCAAGTAGAAATGGGATTACTGATAAAAATTAGAGATGCCCAAAGTGACATAATAAGCAAATAAACAAATAAAATGTGAAAAAGATGAACATCTTTACAACATAATGTAGATAGAAACGTGGATAATGTAGAGGTGTGACAGCAGAATAATCTCCCTTTCATCGATATCCGAGTTATCTCCCTGGAATTTATTTTTCCCAAGGTTAGAGAATGTCTACTCTTTTTCTGGAGTAAAGAAAACTCATTTCACCCACATGGAGAATTAAGAACAATCTTGCTATTTTTCTGGCGCGTCTTTCAAAGCGAATGGACGTTTTCGCTCATCCCCTTCTAGGAGTATGCCTTCTCAAATCCTAGCATATTTTGCAGTTATTCCTACGTTTTCACGTACAAGTTGACCCTGCAAAATACCGCCCACCCATGAAATAGAATTCACAATTCTTTCTGCAATTCTACAATATTTGGTACAAATAAATTTCACTCAATGCTTGACTTGTCCACTATGTTTCAGTCATAAATGCTCAACAGTCTTTGTTTTATCGCCGTTTAATGATATGGTGATCGTTTCACTAGTAGAAATGGTGATACTGAATGGGCTTCACATTTATTGGACCTTAACTCCCGAATGTTTTATCTATGAAGTTACTTCGGAGATAATGTCTATCAAAACAATCACTAGACTATTTGGTAACTGCAGAGGGGCCATCATAGCCCAAATCAGGGCAGTGCCAAGAGAGGAGTATTTCTGTTGAAACCACGTTTCATCCCTCACAACCCCTTTTCAGCTGCTCAAGGCTTCCCCAAAAAATTCATAACGGTATCGTTCAGTATTGACCAACGCAGAGGCGTACATTTAGAGTTTATTATTCATTCATTCATTCACTTCGTATGAATCTGATGATTCTACTCATCGGGTATGTGAAATTTTTTTTTTGGGGGGGGGGGCTAAGGTCGGATACTTTTTAGACATGCCTCGTAAATACATAAGTTTTTTTAAAAATTAGTTAATTAAATACTTTATTTTAAGACGTGTATAAAAATATTAAAAGTTTGTTATTAAACTTATTGTTTACAATATTCGAGGCTAAATCACATCTCGCTAATATTTCTGACATGGAATTCTCTGGGTTAAAACATATTCTTTAAAAACTTTCAGATTAATTGTTGTCCACAGAGCGTTTGTGTTAGTGTATTACTTAAGTATAAGTAAGAAATTATTTTGTATTAATTTTTATTAAACGACTTCGATTATTTGCGTGCGGAATTCATGACAATATAAATGGATCTACATGACCTTTGAGGGACTCTGAGTTTGACATGTCGAGCCTATGTTAGACCTGCTCCGTAATTTAAAAAAAATGTTTAAAAAAATTGTTTTTATTATTCAAACAATGAATGAGAAAAATCTTGAATTGGTCAAGATGACGCTCGATCCGATTCGGCGTGAATGGACGGCGAACGAAAAAGATTTTCTATTTCCAATGGATGTTTGGTGATCGAACAAAAGGTTGAATCGATTCGTCATTATTTGTAAAACAGTAGATACATCGAAAAGGATGGTTTAAGAATGTTATAAAGTCGCCCGTGAAGAAGAAGAAGAAGAAGAAGAAGAAGAAGTAGAAGAAGAAGAAGAAGAAGTAGAAGGAAAAGAAGAAGAAGAAGAAGAAGAAGAAGTAGAAGAAGAAGGATGTAATAAAAAAGAGAAAGGAGAAGAATGAAAAAAGCGAAAATCAGAAACAACGAAGCAAGAAAAGAATTAAAAAAGAAAAAGAAAGAAAACTAAGAAAAACAATATTAGAAAGCGAAAAAAAGGAAGAAAAAGAGGAAAAGTAGAAGATATAACACAAGAGAATAAAACATAAAAGAAGGAAAAAAGAGAAACAGAAGAAAAATAGGAAAAAGAAAGAGGAATAACTAAAGGGAAGAAAAAAGAAAGAAGAGAAAGATAAAAAAAAGGAAAAACAAGGTATGATATGCTTAAAGTGTGTGTATGTGTGTGTGTATGTGTGATAGATAGCTTTTGAGTGTGTGAGAAAAAGTCAAAGACAGACAGACAGACAGATACAGAGACAGGGAGAAAGACAAGAAAAAAAGGAAAAACAAGGATTGGCATGTTTTAAGGTGTGTGTGTAAGATAGATAGATAGATAGATAGATAGATAGATAGATAGATAGATAGATAGATAGATAGATAGATATGGAGCGGGTGAGTGTTAGAGAGAGAGAGAAAGAGAGAACGAGACGAAGGCAGACAGACAGACAGACAGACAAACAAACAGACAAATAAAACGACCAACAGTCAGAACAAAGAAATAGAAATCTGATTCATTATTCATATTCCACCCCCCTCCTCTTTCTCTATTCAAAGTAAACAATAAAGCCGAATTATTGACTTTACGTGGGATATAATTCAAACAGACATAATATGATAATAGATAAAGAAAACACAATAATATATATATATATATATATATATATATATATATATATATATATATATATATATATATATATATATATATAAGTATAAGTCTGAGTAATCTTATGAGATGTGTGATCCAAGCTGATCGTTCAATACACTCTGTTTGTTGACCAAGCCTCAACTGTTTGGACTAGTAATCAAAAATCCGAACATTGATTTAGACGCCCAGTTTGTTGACCCCGACACCGGAAACCGTAATTTCACAACCCTCTGACGTCACATATATCAAGCAGTCAAGTACCGGCACAGCCGAAACGGAACTGTATGAGAAGTGCACAAAACAGTAAACAAGGTTAACCACACGAAATGGGAGAGGAGTGTAAGTTGTTTCGTATACTTTTATAAATAACGCGCTTTTTTCTTTCAATACAAAATGTTTGTCAACGTTCAAATATTTTATTTGGGACGTGCATATTCCGTTCGTCTAACTATAAGCATTTTCAAAAGTTCAATACTGCTATCTTTTGTTTATTTGTTTCGTTTTTATCATATAGTCACATGCGGAGGTGAATATTTCTGCGCCTCTGATTAGCTGAAATAAGATGTTAATCGAAATTATGACGCTTTTGTATGGCGTACTGAATTCTTACTATTGGATCAGCCAACACGTAACAATGCCGTGGTCATAAGCGACTTGTAAAGGTGATTGGGACATTCTTTGATGCCACAGATTTCTCGTCGTCTTCTTTCGTCGACGGACACAGCTGTTCGTCTTTTTCTTGACACGTAACTACTTGCTTAGTGGAAAGTGACGTCTCTCGGAGTGATGATGTAGCAGTCGTAGAGATATTGAACTTGTCTTCTTTCTCTGTGTGGCTGAAATACTAGAAGCAATTAAAAAAACAACACATAACTCCATTGTTTTGCTCTGTGATGGTGTTTACTTTTTGAAATAATTTACAGCAAATACATCCAGATGAACTGCATCCTCCAAACCAAATCCCTGTAGAGTGGTGGAAGCCTAAAAAAGTGTCCGATCACTTTGACGCCAAAGCCAAAAGAAAAAGAACTCTCTAGTTCCTATGCCACGTACTTCCTACTATGATGCATATATAGTCTAAATAAGCTTTGAGTAATTTATAAGCGATATTTTAAAAAATGCCGTTTAAATTCCTAGGGATGCTAACGAAATCCACATACTTACCACTAGAAGATTCACAAATAGAAAAGTAGCTCAAATATAATACAAAGAATCATAAACAGGGATCCGTGCTCTAAATCGTGAAATAGAAAAAGGACCATCAGCAGCTGTTTACCATGTAACTGTTTCGGAGATTTAAAAACAGAACAACTATCAAATTATTTGCTCTCCAGCTATACTGATCAAAATACCATCTCTCCATGACGAAACGTAGTAACAATTCAGTTATTATTTCACTAATACAGGATGACCCCCCCCCCCCAAATCTAATTAGGCTTCGTTTCTTAGTGTTCCGTCCGAATGAAATGAATTTTGGGGCATAACTAGTTTATTATATTCACAACATCATATCAAAACACTAGGGTCTTTGGCCTTTTTTTCTCCGTTCTACAGCATGTGTTCTAGATGGACTCCTTTTAGCTCCGTGCATTTCTTGAGGCGCAGAACGAAGTTGTCCATGACGTTCTTACAGACTGAATTGGGAATGGCTCTCATCTCCTCCCTGATGGGTTCCTTGAGTTACGTGATGGTTCTAGGTTTCCCTGCGTGCACTCTGTCCTTAAGATAGCCCCAAATGAAATAATCTGGGGGGCTTAGGTCCGGGCTATGGGGAAGCCACTCAAAATTAGTCTTGAGACTGATTACTCTGCCTCCGAAGTTCTCTTATAGCCAATCACGGGACAGGTTTGAGGTGTGAGAACTTGCTCCGTCTTGCTGGAACCAGAACTTGCTCATGAGCGACGGGTAGAGGATCTGGAGCTCACTCTTGAAAGTTTTGAGGACCTCCACATACCGCTCTTTGGTGACTGTCACTGCTGCGCCAGATTCTTCGATGAAGATTGGTCCGATGATGCCTCTGACCGAGATTGCAGCCCACACCGTGCAATTAGGAGAGTGCAGGGGCTTGGTGGCTACTTCATTGTGTCTGGAGGACCCCCAGAAGACATTTGTCTTGGAGTTCGCCTTTCCGTCAAGATGGAAGTGGGCTTCATCTGAGGTCCAAAGGAGGTTAAGGAAACTTGGTGTCTCCTCGATCTTATCGAGCATCTTGACTGCCATAGCGCTCCTCTGCTTCTTGTCTGATGCTGTAAGGGTCTGCAGCGTCTGTATTAGGTATGGGTAAGCCCTGATATCGTTCACAAAACTCTCCTGCAAGTCTCACGGAAGATACCGAGGGACTGACTTCGCTTACGCACAGAGCGTTTCGGACTCTCCTATAGAGACTCTTTCACACTTTCAACCAACTCAGCTGTCCGCTTCTTGGGACGTCCCGAGTGGCTTGGACGGTTCTCACTGGCAGCGTTGAAGTTCTCCATGGTTTCATACTTCTCGAAGTGGTCCACCCAGTTCTGAATTCTGCTTTTGGGTGGAGCCTTTTCACATCTGAACTGATGCATGAAACTGTCCTGGGTTTTCTTAAACGAGCCTGCCTCGTAGTAAAATTTAACACAGTGTATTCTTTGTCCCAGCTCCCACTGAGGTCTTGGTGTACTCACGGTCGTTGGTTCTGTCATGTCCTGTAAAATAATGTCAATCGGTGAATAAATAAAGGAGATATCACATAAAGTATACACGGGGCCCGTTTTTTCTAGTCACCCTATATATATATATATATATATATATATATATATATATATATATATATATATATATATATATATATATATATATATTAAAGAAAGAAAGATGAAGATAAAAAATTGTACAAAATTACATAAAGTTACATAAATTAATACAAATTTTATTACATCGAAAGTTCAGATGCATAGAGTTACATTAATCCTTAAACCATGTTTGTTTAAAGATACAACTCTTCTCGTCAGAGGATAAAACCTGGTAATATGGTATTTATAACAATTAAATATTGCCTAGTTCCATTTAACTTTGAAAAATTGAAGAATAAAAAAACAAAAAAGGTTGGGGATAAAGAAATAAAAATAAAAGGCCGGGAAGTAAAAAGTAAAAAATTAGCATTACCGAGGTGATTTTTGAAGACGAAAGGGACGTTATGGTGTAGATAGTTAATAGTAAAAGTAACAGTTTGTAGAATTGAAGAAACTTTTTTAACAAATGAAAGGTGGAGGGTTCAAAATATCTCATTTGGTCCGTATGGATTCGTACTCCGTTATAGTATATTTCCGTGGAGTTACAAGAAAAAATTCTGTATTGGTATTTTAAATATCCAATTCGGCAAATCTGAGGTTAAGATTGTCTGTTGAAAGGCGTTATGTGGAAAAGTTCATATCTGCCTTCAATTCCTGGCTTCCCTGGCAGATAAATATATATATATATATATATATATATATATATATAGATATATATATATATATATATAAAGAGGTGTACTAAAAGCGAACTTTTAGGAAAGGTAAAACCCTATTGTGAAGAGTATACAGCTCAATATCCAGGATAGAGCAGGTAGAAATGAAGGAGAATGGAAAGGAATTAGAGAAAGCAAAAGCCAAATCAAAATTCAATTCAAAAGTTCAAAGCAAGGTATATTCCGCAAAAAGGCAATTTATTCAAGTTAAATTTTCCTTAAGCCAGGCTTTTCAAAGATCAAAATCTTATCATCAGAGGAAGTCGCTGGGATAGATAAGTTGGCAATGGCCAAGATTTAAAATTTGAAAAAATAAAATAAAAGTTGTAGGGAAAGAAACGCAGGGCAAAACTGTGCCAAGGTGCAAGCAAATGTCCGATTGCCAAAAAGTCCGGTGTCGAAGAGTCCAGCGGAGAGAATAAGATGTAGATAGGTAGGTCGTTAGAGGCACGAGAAGTAATGAGAGAGGTTTCAAAGTTAAATTCCAAGAAGCCACAACTTCAGGTACGGCGAAAATAGAAAATCCAAAAAGGGTAAAAAGTCCAATAAGAGGTACATTCGATGATGCAGGCAGGCGTCAGAGGAGATTAAGATGGAAAATGTTCGCCATTAAAGATACTTCCCGGGCAGAGATGACAAAGGAAAGTGTTTAAAAGTGGGAAAAAGGGGCAGCGAGAATATTTAAAGTCTGCCCAGTTGAGAAAGCCGGCTATAAAAATCTCCTCATTTCAATCCAAGAACTTTTTATTCTTTGTAGATTTTTCTGATGTTGTTTGGCTCACGGCAAAAGAAACGAACCGTAAAAATACATCTCACATAAATGTTATGTTTTTTTAATGTGAAAAAAATAAAATAAATAAAAGTAAACATAAAAACATAGTTATTGGAATATAAAATTAACCTGACACACACACACACACACACACACACACACACACACATATATATATATATATATATATATATATTATCGATAGTAATGTAGAAAAACCAAATAACGATGTGTTGTTTATTTTTTTCTCTAAAATAAATGTATTCATCCTAGAGATTAAACAAGCTGTCGACTTTTAAAAAGTCATTTTCAAGGTGAAACATTTTTTTCTTATTTTTCATCCTTCCGTCTGAGATAAAAAATAATCCCTCTTGGGTACTGTCCGCTGAGATGTTAAGTGCGGTTGGTGTAAAAGTGTATTGTACTACACACGGTTACGTAACATCTGTTATGAAATAAAACACACACACACACACTCACTCACACACACACACACACACACACACACACACATATATATATATATATATATATATATACATATATATATATATATATATATACATATATATATATATATATATATATATATATATATATATATATATATATATATATATATATAAGAAAGAGGCGAGAGCATTAAGCGTTTGAGTTTATTTAATCTGTCTAATTTGAATACTAAGAGAGCAGTGATTGCGTTTACTTTTTGGCCAATCTACGTGACGCTTAAAGGGACAAAGAAACACATAAACCAATCTATGCGTGTTTTATAAATTCCAATAACTTCAAAGTGGTCCCTCCTGTGAGTATCCGATTGTTTTGTGTTTTGTTATTCAATATTTGATTTTGAATTTTTTTTCTTTTCGCAGTGAAAGGTCTCGAATATTTGGAAGATGTAATCGCACAAGCTTCGAAAAATGTGCACCTGTTTAAATCCGGGATCGACACCGGGAAGACCGTGTACTTTAGCAATGGCGTCGCCATCGACGTTGGCGACTTAAACAACGAAACCTTTCCATTGCTGCCGGAAAACCTCAGAGTAAATATAATTTTCGACATTTTGATTTTCTTTGTTGAATATTGAGGCCGTTGATACCGTTTTATTTTAATTGTACAAACTGGACGGAAAAAATAATACATGTAGCGTGAACGCTGGTATGGATAAGATCAACGATGACCTTTTATCTTTGTGTACTATCACTCAAGTTAACAAGATCAACGATGACCTTTTATCACTCAAGTTAACAAGCAATATTACAAAGGAGGTTTGTTAAAATAAGAAGGGAAAACAGAATTAATGAAACACAACATATTCATATATTTGCAACGCATGAAAGTTACAAGGTACGAAAGCTCTTTGTGTGAGTGAGCTATTCATTGTGCGTGCGTAAATACAGACAGTTAAATTGTTTTTTGTTTGTTTGTAGAATAGTACATTCTTTGTCCCCACTCGCAAAATTAAATACTATAAAATGTAAACAATAAGAATAAGAAGGGGTAATAAGGTGTTATGAGCTGGTCTCATACGGACAAAAGTGCCCTCTTTAAATCTCTGTCAAGTTTTAGATAAGAATGTTTATATAAAGAATAGGAAAATAAAGATATGATGTATACCTGTAAAGGAAAACCTACCATGAAAAATTGTGCTCTATATATGATATAGAACAATCATATAAACAAGTAAAAGATAAGAATCATTGTTGTATAAAATACAATATCTATTAAGTCATCAGTTGTTCAACACAATGGGTTTCAAATAAAAGAAATCTTATTATTCTTTCCTTAAGCCATGGCTTTTCAAAGACTAATATCTTATGGCCAGAGGAGAGCAAACAGATAAGTTAGTAAAGGGAAATTACCAAAAGTCATAATTTGAAAAGATATAAAATCTTAAGAAAGGAAGGAAAAATAACATTTATTTAATTTGAAACGCCTTTTTTTAACAACTGATGACTTAATAGATATTGTATTATATACAATCTTTATTTACATGTTTTACTTATATATATATATATATATATATATATATATATATATATATATATATATATATATATATATATATATATATAAATTGTATTCAAATTTTGTAGGATTATAGCTTAAAAGGTATAAGTTTTTAACCCTAGACAATCTATAACAAAACAATAGAAAATTAGATTCTACTAATTTCATATATATATATATATATATATATATATATATATATATATATATATATATATATATATATATATATAGGCAGCATTTTCTCTTTCATGCAAGTATTGTTTAATATAATAGACAACTCGTGTCTAAATATCCTTTGGTAGATCCTTTCAATAGTCCGAATTAGGATCTTAGCTTCAGATGGGAATTGGCTGATGAATTTGCCATAATTTGCATCTGTCTTCCAAGTACTTTCGGACCCATCGGGTCCATCTTCAGTGGGAATGAGGCTAATCAGTCTAGACCATGTGTAGTATTTATAGATGGTGTTTGGCGGGAATTACGTACTAAGTACGAAACTATATTGGAGCTATGAACATTTTAGAATATTAGTACATATATTATAGTTAATTCTATTAATTAGTTTTTTTTGTTTTATAAATGGATATCTAGACACGAGTTGTCTATTATATTCAACAATATATATATATATATATATATATATATATATATATATATATATATAGTAAGTCATAGTAAGGAATACTAAAATGTATTTTATTTGAAACGCCTTATTTTGAACAACAGATGACTTAATAGATATTGTATTATATACAATTTTTATTTACCTATATATATATATATATATATATATATATATATATAGTAAGTCATTAACATATATTTATGGCAAGTAAGCTACACAGAGGTTTGCGCGTTTCATCCCCATAGGGATTCGTTAGGCTAAAATGCATGTAGTTTGTGTTGCCATGTGTTTTTATATATGCACGTGGTGTTTATTCTAGCTAGTTAACCAATCACAACTCCATGCATTTTGGCCTGACGATTCCCTACGGGGATGAAACGCGGAAGCCTCTTTGTAGCTTAATTGCCATAAATATATTTTCATAACTTACTACCTAGCGTTACTCACGTATTGAGCACCATTAAAGTAAATACTGAAAATTGATACATAAAAAATAAATCACCTTATAGCATTTTATGTGGATACATGAAATAATAATCATATATATATATATATATATATATATATATATATATATATATATATATATATATATATATATATATATATGAAGATTCATGGTAATGGTCCTTTTTAAGATAAATAAATCTTAATTGTCGAGCACTGTCTGAAATTATAAAAATCTGAGGTCGTTAAGCTATGGAAACAAAGCTTACACGGCCGCGTGTTTAAGCACTCTTTAATCTCGGAACGTTTGAACCCTGCCGCTGGCTTTAAATGTATCTTAATTTCAGTAATGCATGTGGCGATTTCCTTTGGACTAATTGATTAGGGATTAGGATCGTTATTCTCGTCTGAATCTAGGAACTGCGTTTGAACCCGTTTGACCGCCTGAAACCGCCTGAAACCGCCTGAAACCGCCACTTCTTTCACTGATAGGGGCGTAAGTCCGAAACAACATTGTCTGTAGGTAAATACACTTTAATATTTAATGAAAAAATATTCGTAGTATATATATATATATATATATATATATATATATATATATATATATATATATGAAAAAAGAAAAACGGAAAACAGGTTAAAATACAGTAGAAAAAAAGACAAGAGATTTGACCGGTTTCGTTCGTTAATACGAACGTCTTCGAAAATACGAACGAAACCGGTCAAATCTCTTGTTTTTGTTTTTCTCCTGCATTTAAACATGTTTTCCGTTTGTCTTTTTCACACATTTTGTGTACCACAGCATTTCATTTTCATAACTTATCGTGCACCTTACACCACACACACACACACACACACATATATATATATATATATATATATATGTGTGTGTGTGTGTGTGTGTGTGTAAGGTGTGTGTAGGGGGTGTATGTATATACTATTATAGATTCGAGATAAACAAATTAATGACATGTACATTTACATACGTTACAAGAATTCATCATAACCAACCGTTTCGTGTACGATCGTTTTGAGCAAGTAACGATTTTTTATGATATCAAGTCCCTTTAGCAGCATAGGGTATAAACACCAAGTTCGAAGTTAAAACATAACATTAAGACTAGAGTATATTTCCCTCTCAGTTATAACAGCAATTCGAGGGGATGATGGAGAGTTGGTATATTAAAATTAAAATCTACTTCAAATAGCATAGACACCAATGAAATCTAACATACAGACGGACACAATTGGGGAAATAAAGAATGTCAAAACTACAGGTATTAGAAAAACATACACAATAGAAAAGGAATATGTTATACAATTAAAACATATATATATATATATATACATATATATATATATATATATATATATATATATATATATATATATAAGCAAACATTGTTAAATATAACAGAATATTTTGCTTGAATTTTACATTTTTTCAATATTTTTACTGATATTTTTAGTTATAAAATCAAATTTTTAAAAATTAATGTATGTTCCATATATACCGCGAACGTTTTCGATTCTTTATCCAATAATCTTCAGGTGACAAAAACCAAATGAAAAAAGCTAGAGAAGAGAAAAGAATTCCAAAAAATGCGCATGTGACGTCAGTAATATGTCAAAAAAAAAGAAACAGTACAGTTTAAGGAGAGACATTATCAATTTAAATTCCGGAACACCATATATATATATATATATATATATATATATAGAGAGAGAGAGAGAGAGAGAGAGAGAGAGAGAGAGAGAGAGAGAGAAGTATATATATATATATGATATAGGTTATGCGTATTACTACAAAGACCACTTCCCCTATGTCTACGTAGACGGATTCTTTAGCTTCCCCAAAACTAACTGTTTATCTTTGCTTTCTTTCTTCAGATATCTATTGCTGGTTGCTACAAACTCCTGAAGAGTTCCAACGACAGCAGCTACGACGACATCCTGGCCCGCATGATGCAAAGTCCCTTGACACAACCACGTGAAGATAGTTCCATCAACAGGATGGACAAATTCTTATCAGAGGCCAAGGCTTGGTGGAACTTTCTCGGAAAGTCGGAGGCTACAAAGGTCAGTTGGTACGTTTAATCTTCTTTCATCCCCGCGTTTGCATAAACTTGCACTCATGAAGCGGGAGAAAAGAAACAAAGAAACTGCATGACACAATATATATATATATATATATATATATATATATATATATATATATATATATATATATAAACAGAGCAGGACTACAATAAAATAAAGTAACACGGAATCACATAATCACCGGTGATTATGTGATTCCGTGTTACTTTATTTTATTGTAGTCCTGCTCTGTTTATTACATTGAGGGTTCATACTCGGATTTACTTCTGAAATTTATTTAACTCTCACACACACACACACTATATATATATATATATATATATATATATATATATATATATATATATATATATATATATATTCCATGATAAATGGCAGTATACTGAAATCATATGCCCTTAATAGGGTTAAGATGAAAATTCATATACACTAAATGTACAAAAGCAAGGAAATTCCCAAATGTTTACACTTTTATTGTCATTAAGGGTATGCGAGCACAACAGGGCTATGCATTTTACTGGTAGGAATTTTTCTTCAGCGCACCTCACACACTTCATCCACTCATGCATAGAGATTTATACTGTAGTGATGTGCTAATGAAATGGTTTGGTTGATGTGTAGTCATACCCTTAATGAAAATAAAAGTGTAAAAATTTGGGAATTTATTTGCTTTTGTACATTTAGTGTATATGAATTTTCATCTTAACCCTATTAAGGGCATATGATTTCAGTATACTGGCATTTTTCATTGAATGTCACTAGTTTTGTAAAGGCTATTCCTCAATACAATACCTTCTCATAAATAATTTTCTGGAAAACTAAGGTATATGGTAAACTAAAATTAAAATGCCATCAACTAGACCCTAGAACCTCTATCTCTGTCAAAAATCAGCTGAAGCCATCAAATAGTTGATGAGATACAGGGTGGCACATACGTACGTACGTAACCCCCCCCCCACGTAGCCTGCAATTATATTTGCACCCCATGAAATTTGTGATCAAAAAAATATTATAAATATAAATACTCTTATATTTCGTAGTCAACTATACTTCTTCATTATAAACTAGTATTTACTTTTGTGTAATATATTTTACAGCAGGACCGAATTAAAGGGCCAAGGGGCTGGGGCCCTGAGCCACCCACCAAGAGGGGACCTCCCACCTATTTTTAACATAATTTCCGATTTCAAAAACGCTTCTTTGGATTTTATTTTGCTTAAAACTTAATTTTTCATTCCTGGTACTAATGATACCATACTAAATATTTACGGATTTTAAACTACCAGTTAAAATAAATCTATTGACCATAATAACATCTAAATATGATTTAAATTTATGTTACCTTGTAAAAAGAAAAAAAATTAAAATGTACGTGTTCTCAAACTCAAACATAACTTTGCTAGTTTCAGATCAAGTGGTGAGGGAAACAAAGCCTCGATGCTTTTCACCTGTTTCCTGCTTGGTGAAAGAGATTGTCAGTGTATCTGTCTTTTTTGTCAACTTACCAAATATATACTTTTAAATATTGTTAATTCACACTATTTAATATCATAAATGATCAATTTCATAATTATAATTCAAATGATATAATATAAACACAAAATGAATTCACGTTGTTGTTCTGCCAGCTTCTTTTAAAGATATTTTTTTAATTTATAAAAGAAAGTGTTGTCTTCATTCAAAAGATAGAAATGAATACTAGCAACCTAAATTATTTTCAAATGAAAGTGGGAATTAGTTTAAAAAAATTATTTTTGTATTTTATCACGAATCTCAAATACGTTTTTTTCTTTTTGTTGTCAGTTGCAACTGTTAATTAAAAAAAATTGCGAATGTTACATTAAAATTTTTTGAAAAAATCCCAGATTTCACCTGAGATGAAGTTGAAAGAAAAAACAGCATTGGTAGGATATAAACCCCACGTACAAGAGGCGAGCAAAAAAAGGCTTGTGATGTAGGGTGGGATTAACTGAATTAGTGAAGCCAATGTTTTTTCACACATATGTGAGAAGTGGAAGTCGAAGACTTTGGCATCAGTTCTTTCTTTGATTTTGATTTTTCATGTCTATGTGAACTAATAGTGAAAAGAAATGTCAAAATAAATAAAGAGTAGATAGGGAGATAGAATATAATAAAAAAGATTATTGGTTATTGAACCAGTTTAGTTACATTTTCATTTTCTTAGAGACAACTACTCTTAGAAAGACTAGAGGAAATTTTGACCAACATAAATGTAAGTGCATATATTTCTTTTCTTTTTGTTAACTCTATTTTAAAGAAATGTAAAATGTGTTTTTAGAAAGAAAAAAATTTATTGTCCGCCATTTTGGCTATGAAACGACGAATTAACCACTTCATCTTACAGTGATTTACCAATTTTGAAGTAAAAAAACGACTCGAAAAGCGGCCGATTTTCAACACATCCTCTTTCCCGCTTGTTTTAACACTGAATTACAGTTACAAAAAATAAATTAGAAATATATTTCATGACAAGGAAAACAAATTTCCTTTAAATTTCGAACAGACACGATGTAATTTATATGTTTTTCAATTATTAACAAAATATTAAAATGGCTGACTTGTTTATGAAGAAACCTAAATGCATTATGATAGATTTAATCTCGTAATTTAATTACGAACCGGGTTGAAATAATAACATTATTTAGAAAGACATTCTTAACATGGAGAGAGGGGGTGCTTTGTTAACTATTCTGTACCTAACAATTTAATTAACAAAAGATATAGTAAAAATTGGGGAATCTTTTACTATAATCAACAGAATGGAAGAACGAAAAAAGGGTGAAAAAACAAATGTGCAACAAATAAATGTTAGCAAGGGCAAGACAAGTTACTATTCTACCTAGCTGGATAAGTTTATTTGTGTTTTAACTTATTTTAAATTGTGTTTTTGTTGTTTTAAAACCAAGCGTCGGCTCTTCATTTCGAAAACGACATCCAACATGGCTTCCGGGAATCTCTCAGAAGCGCACAAAAAAATCGGCAATTAGAACAAAATACTCTTAGAAACACATCCAATAAATGTCACGAATCGTAGAACACTACATTTTCGCACATAAGGTTTAGCTAAGAATGTTGATTCTTAGCAAATCCTCATGGTTTATGCGCTTTTACATCCAATAATTTTATGAATAGAGATAAAATCAACGGTACACTAACAATCATTATTTATAGTTCTATAACAATTTGGTTCAGTTAATAATTTAATGACCAAACGATACCGTAAAAATTAAATTTAACTTTCAAAATCCTATTTAAAAAATAATTTGTTTAAAAAATATTTTTTTAAATAATTTGGTTAAAAAAATATTTAAAAAAATAATTTGGTTAAAAAAAAATTTTTTAAATAAATAATTTGGTTAAAACATATTTAAGAAAATAATGTGGTTAAAAAAAATATTTTAAATATTTTAATTGGAGGGAGCCCCCTCCAGGACGGTTTTAAAATATATTTTCATTGATTGACAACTATTAACAAAAGATTATTTGTGGCGTCTTTGCGTTAAAAGAAATTTAATATTTAATATAAAATATAAGCACATTAAGGAATGTTGGACATTAACGACGGGACAGTAGAGTCTGGACAGAGTTTGGCTTTCGTGATTGGAGGAAAATTGGACAAAAATTGAAAGCACATAATGACACTCATGTCCACAAAGAAGCGGACAAGGTTCGGATCACCTTAAAACATGTTCAGAAAGTAGGGAGAGTGGATCAACTCCTGGATCCATGCTACCGAGACAAGAAATCAACCAGTGAGCACAAACAGCATCTCATGACAGTACTGGACATAGTATTATTCTGTGCAGAGAATGAGATAGCACTGAGAGGTGATGACGAAAGCAAAGAATCACTAAACAGAGGAAACTTTTTGGAGTTACTCTCACTTTTATCTAAGTATGACACAACTATTCAACAACGCTTGGTGAAACTTCCGAGAAATGCACAGAGATTCAAAATGATTTACTCGTTTCAGCGTAGATGGTTCTGTTAGAGGAAATCAGGGACCCGGTTCAGGAAGCCGGATATTATGCGGTTTTAGCTGATGAGATTAAGGACATTTCTAACAAAAAATTACTTGGTGTTTCATTTAGGTTTCTTCATGGAGGAAAAGTCCATGAACGGGCCATTGGTTTCATGGAGCTGTATGACTTATCTGCTGCCAGTATTTCGGAACAGCTGTAAGGTATGCTGCGGTCTATGAACTTGGAGGAGGAGATGTGTGTTGGGCAAGGATGTCAGGTGAACATGGTGGTGTCCAAGCGCTGATGAAAAGGGCTGGCTATACAAATACCCAGTATGTGCACTGTGCATCTCACAGGCTGAATTTAGTTCTCGCATCTGTCACTGAGATTTATCCTGTCATTAAGACATTCTTCGAGACCATGGATTTAGTGTACACTTTCATGACAGGTACAAAACGTCATTCCCGATACCTAGAAATCCAGAAGATGTTGTATCCGAAAGACCCACAATTGGAACTGATCCATTCATCTACAACCAGGTGGTCTTCCAGATCCTTAGAGGTTGAAAAGTTCTTGCGCCGTTTTGATGTTATTTTGGACACTCTGGCATCCTTTCAAAATGATCCTGCTGCTGAAACAAAACTTTCTGCTATTGCTCTATTCAGACAAAGAAGTTCCTAGTTCTTCTAATCTTTTTTTGGAAGATTATATGACTATACAGATGTTGTGACCAAAGGTCTGCAAAAGAAACAAACAAATGCAGAGACAGCTATTAGCTTGGTGGAAACACTACTTGAACACGCAGAATCACGCAGGTGGTGAAGTATGCATTGGAGCTTGCCACAAAGTATGATATCACGGATATTGATACTCGACCATCTGGAAGGTGCCCTTCCAGATGGCCGAAAGTTATCCGGAAAATTAGATGGCACATTAGTGACTGGTTCCGTTGGCCATAACTGTGTAAGTACAGTGGAAGATTTTGATTTGGTACTCCGACATTCGAGGAGAACTCCGTGCTCGATTTGGAAATGCTCAATGTGCAGTGATGAAAGCTGCTGCAGTGTGTAACACGTCATCAGAATCATTCATGGACAGTGAGACGCTGAAACAGCTAGGTCCACTGTTTGGTGTTTTGGTAAAGGAGAGTGAGATGGAAATATTCAATAACTACTTTCAGCGACGTCTCCCTACCGAAGATCTTGGACTTTCAGAATTATTCGAACAATGTGACAGGGATATTTTTCCATCGGTGCATAGAGTATTGCAATTGCTTCTTACCATCCCACAGACCTCAGTAACCGTTGAAAGACTATTCTCTTCAGTGAAGCGCATCAAAACAAGAATGCGATCTGATGTCAACAGAGAAACTGACCTCACTCTGTCTCATATCTTTTGAAAAAGATTTGCTGAGAAATATTGACAGAGAGCGCATCCTTGCGCATTTCAATAACTGTAAAAATAGGAGATTATAATAGTATTCTGTAGAGCTAACAAGTAGCTACCTTATTTTACGAACTTTATGTTATTTTTACTGTGTTTACTATGCTTTATGTGCTTTACTATGCTTATGTTGTTATTTACATGTACCTACCGAAATACACAACAATATATTTAGATTATATAAAATAAATTGAAATTTTTTTACTACTTATTTATATTTATATATCAGTACACACACACACTGAACCAACACGTCACTCATATTAGAATATCAATATTAGTTTTGCCCCTTCTAAAAATGGCTTGCCCCCCTAAGTTAGAAGTCTGGCTACGTGCCTGACGTACACCCAGATAACATAATTTTCATGATGAAAGTCTATCAAGGGAGAAGAGCGCCTTTGCGCCTCCCTTGATATATATATATATATATATATATATATATATATATATATATATATATATATATATATATATATATATATATATATATATATATATATATATATATATATATATACTTATAGGAAATGAAAAAGGAAAAACGTGGCTACTAAGAGCGCTTGGTCAGGGTCCGGGCTGCGAGAAGTCAGTCAGTAGCAGAGAGTGAAATGAATATGGAAAGCTGTGAGTGGGTACATTTAGCATGCTGGTCAATACTCCTACCCTCCAAAAATGTCACACGTAACCACAATAAAATATCTTCTCTCCCCCGTCACTCATCTCAACCTTTCGACTACTTCTTTCACACTTGGTTTCAAGTTGATTTCAGAAATGAAGAGTTTGAATCCAAATTGCGATAAATCCAATTTCTTAAAATTTAAAAAGTGAAATATAAAAGAAAAAACATATCAATTCTAGACTTCAACTCAAAGCTTTTTAAAAATTTAAATAAAAGAAACATTATGCCGATGTCACATCATATAAAAGGGGGGTATAGTGTTCAAATGCAACAGTGTCTTGTAGTGATAGGTTCGCAATTTTGAAAAATGTGTTTATCGCGTTTTGCATTCGAATCCTTCAAATATAGTACATGTTCTATATCTTACGCACGTTTCACAGATAGGTCAGGAGATATATATGGTCTTTAGATAACATTGCTGACCATGAGAGTACTAGTTCATTTAATGGTAATAGGAAAATATATTTTTTTGTTTGGGAGATAAAGAAGAAATACAGGTTTCACCGAAATATAAAAATGAAGAAATTGTAAGAAAATTATGATTTTGGATTGATTTTTTTCTATGTTCATTGGAATGCAACTAGAAAGTATATATGCTCTGGAGCTTGTAATACAACTTCATTGAGCTTGCAATTTGATACATTTTAGGATATTATAAGGAGTATTAGAGCTTACAAACATATATATGTATATATGGCACTAGATAAAGTGAAAGAATAAAATAAGGTGCGAATCAAATTTTCAAAGAAAATTCTTCTCCTCTGAGGATCATTACCGGTAATAGTCCGCTGAGGAGAAGAATTTTCTTTGAAAACTCATGAGTTAAGGACTTTAAAGTACTCTGCCTGAAGATTGAATTCTAATAAAATTTTATTCGCACCATATTTTATTATTTCACTTTATATAATGCTATTAATGCTCTATCCAGTATATTGAGCTTCAGTTTAATCCGGATGTTCACTGATTAAAGATATTAGTTGCCTCTTATATCTTTTGTTGCATTAACCTTATATATATATATATATATATATATATATATATATATATATATATATATATATATATATATATATATATATATATTAACATATCACTTTATTCTGTCAGATTTCTAAAAATTAAACCGCGATAGAGTTCAAGCTAACTATGACTAGGCAATTTATATTTTTGTTATTGCTGTAGAATGACGCACTTCGTTACAATTTATTTTTTAAAAGTATGTACTCTACTTTGGCCCGAAAATTTCGGTCACGGTTGAAATTTATATCACAGAATTATAGCTTCCCATTTTCTAAATTTGATATATGGATCTGATGTTTTTGATAAACGTAACCACTATGCAAAATTTCAGCCTGATTAGATAAATAATATTTGAGTTGTCAACGTTTGCATGGCATAAATTTGGGAATTCTTCATACAATATGGATAGGTTAGGCCAAAATAAAGACTTAAAACCATCCTTACGTTGTCAAGCAAAAGCATGCAGTCTAACGGCTAACTTATTGTCTTGTTGTTGTGGGATACAAATCACCCCTATTGGAGAACTGATGATATCAACCAGGTATAATAAATACCACTGGTTGCAGAGACTCAGAGAGACTTTCATACCATGTTTTACCGCATGTTATGAACCCGTTCATCTCCTACCACATTAGTGGCGTTCTGTATTGCTTTATGATAAATACATTGTTATATTTTAACCCTGTCACTATTTGTGGTTATTTCTTTGTGACCCCTAGCACGGGTCTACAACACTTGTTTATAACATTGAATGAATTATTTATTTATTTATTTCATTTTTTATGATCGGCAGATGAAAGAGTTGAACGAATGGTTCCAGAAGTTGATCACCGATGGGGATTTCTTGGTCAGCACACGTCTTAATGCCGATTCTTCGATCAGTATGGCAAAAACAACAACGTTGATCCTGGCCGGTCTACGGAACAAATGCAAACAAAAGAAAGACAGCCTCTTGCGGCGTGATATCATCAATCTCTCTGTGCTGCAGTATCCACAGACGGAACTCGATAGTTTCGTACTGCACCGCGTCCACCTGTTCGGCTGGGTCGACTGCAACACGTCGAATATGAACGGTGGAATCACAGGCGAGTACTCGAAGCGCGCGTTCACGTCACGTTATTCGATCATCTCGAAGCTGTCAGCCGCTAGCCGCGAAAGAGCTTTGAAGTATATTGACGACATCTTCGAAGAGATCGCGCCGAGGACTGAGTCTACATCTTCAACGACGACCAGCTCGTCCAGCTCTTCTGTCAACGCAGATGTGCTTCTCACATCGACAACGGCGGCAATCACCACAGTTGCCTCCATGACAGCAAAACCAGACGATGAAGATGATGAAGTATGTGAGTAGGGTGGTGAGCAAACACGTCGGCCATGCAAAATGAGAGAAAATGAGATTAAAATATTTCGAAATAAAGCATAAAGTATCTATTTGAAAGATTTTGTGAGCTTCTTTTCTTTCTTTCAAATTTTGACAAAAGTCTTACAAAACTGTACATATATATATATATAATCGACGGGAGAGTCCATCATATATATATATATATATATATATATATATATATATATATATATATATATATATATATATATATATATATATATATGATGGACTCTCCCGTCGATTGCGACGTATGAGGTTCCAACAACTTTCATTTGTGTTTAGATCGTTCATGACACCTGAGTCCGGCAAGAGACCTGCAAGGAAAGCCGCAGACAGTGCAAGAGTGTGAGTAATCGGATGCCAGGTGTGGAGCACTCTCTCTAGCTTTTCGCCTAACTCTGGCAGTTCTCATATTATCCACACAGGTCTCGTTGAATCTTTCCAGTCCAATGCAACAAGCTGCTCGCCATGTCTTCCTGTCTTTTGTACAGTCTTCAAAGTTTTGGGGGGTACTCCAATTGACGTCAGCGCATCTTTCGATGTATCTTTGTACCTCAGCAAGGGTCGACCAACATTCCTGTTACCACAAGCTAACTGACTGTACATCAGTGCTTTAGGTATCCTCCCTGCGTTCATTCTTGCTACATGACCAGCCCATCGCAATTGAGACTGCAACAGGAAACTTTCAATTCCACCAATATGGCATCTGTTGTAAAGATCGGTGTTAGCGACTTTGTCCTTCAAACTATGTCCGCATATGGTCCTAAGGCAGCTCCTTTTCTTTCTTTCAATTTTTAACAAAAGTCTTACAAAACTGTATATATATATATATATATATATATATATATATATATATATATATATATATATATATATAGATACATGGCATAATGAAGCTTAAATTCAAGTGTTAGCAAACTTAGTATGTTTTCGAAAATGAACAGAGTGATATCATCAGAAGTTCCCTGTTATGGTGGCCTTATATATATATATATATATATATATATATATATATATATATATATATATATATATATATATATATATATATATATATATATAAGTAGAGAATGGTAGTTTGCTTGAAGCATTGCTGGGTATAATAGTAGAATGTTTTTAAAGGCTGTGGGCCATGCAAATTCTGGGTAAGATGCAAGTTGTAAGGAACAAAAACAATAAATCGAATACGAAATATGACTTACTATTTATTTTTCCTAAAATCTTACATAACAGCAAGAGTGTTGTAAGCTGTTTGTGTGATGTCCGGATAATTAAAAAAATCATTATTTAATATTTCGGGAAAAGAAACTTCCCTTTGTCAAAAATTATCAATACCAGAAGAAATCTCCGATTATGCAGAGAATCTGACAAAATAAAATGGCTACCAAAGCAGAACAGCAGCGAAAACCAGGCTCACGGAAATGTAAATTAAATTTTATATAGACGTCGGATTTTAATCTGACGAAGATAGTGGTTAGATCATTAACTTTTCACCTTAGATGCTCAAACTGGTAAAGAATGCTTTGGTAGAATCAGCCGAATGGAAGGTGGCGTTGTCATGCATGAACACAAAGAAGCCCCCCACCCCCCACCCTTACAGCTAGCACCGCCGGGAGAGCTTTGCTAAGAAATGAATGACAAAAAAAAAACACACTGATCCATTGAAGTGCACGGACAAAGCAACGCCATGAACAGTTAGCTATTAACACCCGGAGGGTCAAGATGGAGAGTTCAGAAGGATAAGAAGGGGAGCAAGCATCTCTGTTTTCCGGCGAAGGAAAATAACGGAACACTTTCAGTTTTTGTAAAGGGGGTAGATAGGGGACCAAGTGAAAGCGAAGAAAAGGATAAACCGGGGAAGGATTAGGGAGCGACTTGGAAAACGAATTAAAGGAAAAGGGCACACTTGAGCTGAGGTGGGAAGAACGGCGACAGAGTTTGATTAAGAATGATATCGGTAAGAGACGGAGAATGGTCGAATACAGAGTGAGTCTTAACTGAGGTGTAACGGTTGAGAAATGGGAATTTAGCTCAGATGTAAAGACACTAGCGACTGGGCCCGAACGATACATCCATACACATCAATGTCCAACAAGTCGCTTGTGTACAATGGCTGTATATGTGTGTTGTTGTTATTATTATGTATGCAAATCGCGAACTCTATCTGTAAGAAGAAGAGCCACGGCACATGTGTTAATGTAAGGAGGTCAGTCGGATACACGGACATGGCTCTGCAAAAGTCCCGTACTCGCGAAAGAAGTATGTGATCTGTGGAACTGTGTCCGACCCAACAACAAAAACAAAGCAACAGAAAAAAATAGCGTGATAAAAGTCAGGCAGCCCTTACCAGCAACATTCGTTTGCACATACGACCACCGCTGCTACTTCTTGTGTAACTCTACGGAACGCACGCAGGATTTTTTGTTTTTTCACAGACATTTTCTTACTTGGTTTATTAAACCGAGTTTCTTAAATCAATTTTAATGAAATGCCTTTGTTATTTATTCGATAATACTTTTACCCTACAAGTCTAACCGACGATTCTTTCAAGTGATTACAATAGGCGACACATGTCAATTTCATTCCTTTGTGTACTTTTATAGCACCAAAAAATCGATCCCCGATGATACCGGCCCTTATCATTAATCCACCACCTTGTTATTGACGCCCCAAACGATGGTGACACTCATCTCTGAAATACACCCAAGCATTTGTCCAGTCGTTAGGTCCGTCAAGGGTCGCCCGGTTCTCATCAGTGAAAAGAACGCGACGAATGTCTATCTTCACATATTTCTTTCGTGTCTTGGTGTAAGAGGGAAGAGGGTTCAGTGGAACTGTCACGCAAGTAATGATCTCCGGAATGGCATTCGTTGCGGATTTCCGTAGGTCAGGATGACCAGCTGCGCTGAAAACGGATATTCGGTTAGGTGGTTCGCATTCTCAGTCTATCGTAAACCGGCCGTAAATACACGGAAAAACATAAATATTCAATAACACACGTGTGCGTCGACAAATAAGGAAACACGAAGAAGTGAGTTAAAACTCATGTGCGTTTATTTAACGTTTGTTTGACAAACGTTGTCACGATCAAAGATAAATAAATAAACATTTAAAATAAGTGCCAAAAAATTGAATGCACATAATCGTTATTCAAATAAGGAGTTGTGTGAAATACACAAAAAGGTCTACTTACGTTTCGAAGCCATCTTTATTGTTGACTAAATTTATATATATATATATATATATATATATATATATATATATATATATAAACTGAATTGCGGCCTTCGTGTAAAATATTTAGGAGATCAAGACGAACATAGGTTGAAGACAAATGACATCGCAACAGGGGGTGCAATAAGCGAAGTAAAACTGAAAGCAAAAAGATTTGTAAAATGTTGTCTTGACTTAAACAAGGCCCAAATTAGAGTCGCTAATCTAATAGGTCCCTCACTATCCATCAAGCTCCAGATCCTGTCCCATTTTCACAATTTTGCATCCATATGCTTGTTTTACAAATATTTAAATGGAATGTGCTCCGATGAACTTGCTGGTCTGGTGCCTCCTCGACGTAAATACACTCGACCAACCCGACCATAAGCTAAATCTTATCCATTCACTGTGGAGGTCCCCAGATGTCGGAGAACTTTCTACTCCAGTAGCTTCTTTCCTCGAGCTGCCGGCCCTTGGAACTCTCTTCCTGCTCTATGTTTCCCCGACTGTACCGAAATACAGAAATTTAAAACAAATGTGAACAAGCATATTGCTGTACAGATCCCAATTTAGGATGACCTCCTAAACTTTCACCCCAATTCTCAGTAACCCCTTACATCTACAGTGGCAACTGACCTTGTTTGGGGTGAACTAAGTTTTTTTAAAAGCCCTGTCACTGATCCTCACTCTCTAGCACAAATAAGACAGGTGTGTGAGACTCTTTAAAATGAAGCAGAAACACAATTTAGGCAGAACGTGGTAGGGTTTTACATATATACACGGATGTATCTCGACTGTCACCACTTTCTCGTTTGTGTCATCACAGGTAACGTTGTAGACCAGCGAAAATATGAACGGCGGAAGAACTTTGTATTTCCACGGCATTGATTGGGTCGCTTTGTGATATCTGATTTATATTTTTTTTAAACTAAGTGTCCTTTTTGTTCGCAGGCGGTTCTACACCATATTACCCATCATACATGTTGTCTCAGCATATGTTTGGGAAATGTGTTGGATCGTCGTGCATCTATTACATCGCTAAAGCTGTAAGTTTGAAAGAAAAAAAGTTAGAGTAACACCTACCGGTCAAGGATAACCTCAGTAAAACGGAAGTCAGCGAGATCACATAACTTTTGGGGTTAGAGAATTCTCCCTCTTCCTGGTGATACTTGAAGTAAAGAGGGCGCGTAAAAGACGCCGTCCTCAATGGGGACGCATAATGTAGTGTAGCGAGATAAGCTCTCTATCTGTCTCTCTGTCCTTTTCTCTCTCTCTCCCTTTCTCTCGCACGCGCACACGTAAATAATCCGCCACTTTAAAACAACGGGGTATCTCTGTTTTTCTCTGAGACTGGTTCTTTATGATTGATAAACCTTCTTAAAAACTAAACATCGGCGTCCAAATGAGTTCATCGACGTGCGATCAATAACCTAAACGGATATATAATTGTTTATACACGCCTCAGTAAGTGAAAACGTAACACACGGTATGAAGTATTCTGGAAGTTATGCAATGCAGCTACGTTTTGCGAGCCAAACTATTCACCTGTACATTCATCTGTCAGTCAAACTCTCTCCTACTCCGATGGGAAACCCACACTTGTTAAAGTCCAACGATCCATAACATTGTTTTTGAATGTTCCAAGTTGGGTGTATCAATAAAACTCTTATAAAAACTAAACATTGGTGTCCGAGTGATTGTATCCACAGACGAGCAAGAACCTGGGTTCCCGACGACGACGAGTGTATAATGCTTTATACACGCCGCGGACAATCGAAACTAGAAAATATCTTAAGGTGACTTACGTAACCATACATACATACATACATACATACATACATACATACATACATACATACATACATACATACATACATACGGCACAATCACGTTGACACTTCGGTTCACGTTAAATCACCGAAGTTAAGCGACGTTGAACCTGGTCAGTATTAAATAGGTGACTATTTGGGAATGGCAGGTGCTGTAATTGCTCTTGGCTTATCTCCGTATTGATTCCGGTCGTCCTGAACTTCTTGCTACTTGAATCAAGCAGTGCCGACTCAGGAGAGGTTTTGTTTAGAATTGCGCAACCTTTGCTTCACAATTACACGCGCATGCACCCTTACACGGCATATTCATTGTGTCTTAAGACTGAATGGAACGAGATATACCTACATACATGCACGATGACAATCATTGTCTTTGGGCATGAATTCTATCTTTTCTAGCCTCGTTACTACATCTGATCATATGCTCCCCTGGCTACCGACTTATCAGTCATTCTAAATGAACACTCACAGATAGGAAATGTAAGAATACCATGCATTGATGATTGCATATTCATATATCTTTCAATAAAGTTTCAGTCAGTCACATCAATGATATAAGCTGTTAAACCGTGACAGGGTTATATGGGGCAAGAGGGGGAAAGTAGCAACCCTAGTTGAAGTCAGTGTCTTTAATGATGCCGGCCTAAACAAAGCTCAGAGGGACAGAGAACTAAATACCATGAAAAGAAACTGGAACCTCATAAAGATCCCCAGTATTCCAAGAATTATAGGAGCCGCCGGGCTCATGTAACAGAACTTTAAAAACTACATGGTCAATATACCCGGTGAACCAAGTGCAAAAGAGATCCAAATAATTGCACTAAAAGGGACGGCGAGAATCCTAAAAAATCTTTGAAATGGCGGTTAAATGTTTGGTATTCGGTAGGATGCCCAATCTTTAGCAAAAACAAAGAGAAAAGAAATTTGAAAGAAAAAGATAGACACATATTTTTACTGAATTCTAAGTCCATTTTCATGAGACCTCATGGGAGGTTAGACAAGTATTTGACAAATATACAGGATTCAGAGTTCATATAGTCATAGATCAGCGACGTGCACTGTCGCTGCCATGCTATGTCGATGATCTTTTCATGCACATCACTTTATATATACAACTAACATATAAAGTACAGTCGATCCCTTTGTCGCTTCTTTGCCATCGATAAATTTATTCCTATAACATTAATAGTTGATCCTAGTTCGTCGGTTTTCTCTTGTAGATCGTTGCAGCATGTTGTTAAGAAGAATAACATGTAATTCGATTTAGTTCCTTCCAAAAAATACTTTTTCCGGGTCGAAATTATCTTTTTAAAAAACCGACGTAATTCCGTATTCGCCCATACAGTGTTACTTCCTTTTTTTGAAACAAAAATTAATATTTTTTGAAAAAACAAAAATACTAGCAGTATTTAAAAAAATAAAAAAAGCTAAATATTACCGGGAAACGCTGGGAACGTACAGCTAGTACGTAATGGTTTCATGCTCATATTATTAAACAAGACATTTATATTGTACCTTAAACCAAATATACATTAATTGTTTGAAAAAAGTTTAGACTGAGTTCATGGCGTTCTATATTACAGACGTCTCTATGGTACAGGCGACAACTCTCACTGGAAATCTATACACAGATGTTAATCAAGAGAAGAAAACAACATCAGCGGTTCACACAAATTTCAAGAGATTTGAAACTCTTATCATTCGATAAAGCGGTATTTCCTCGAAATATATTATGGAACACGGTCACACACATTAGATTACTGTGTAGAAGTCCTGACTAATCGAGTGAGATTTACTATTAAAATCATCACTTATTCTTGTCTTCCTTCTCAACCTCGACATATTTCCATTTATTGAATAGTGATAGCTTTCTATGACTCCTCTATATACATATTACACACAATGCGTCAAGCAAACTACATCTCCTTATTAAAAGAAAGGTTATATATATATATGATTTATAAAAGGCTATTTCAATGCGGGATGCATCGGATATAAGCGGGACTGAAAGCAAGAAAAGGCGAATGCTAAAATGAAAATTAGTTTTTCTGTTTTCTCATTATTATTATATTTTTTATAAATGTTACTTGCCTATAGAGTCCTTCTAACGTTATCGTTTGGAGAGAAAAAAATTCCTTCATAGGACGTATGCTCAACTCTGTTCTTTACTTCTATACTATTATGTTTTATTACTACAAATCTTACTTGCTTTCAGAAGAGTTGGTTTTCATTAGACCCCATGTTGTTTCCGTATCGCTAACCGAAATAGAAATTCTAATCTTAAGGTATACAAATTACATATTTACATTTGGAGAATAATTTTCTAAGCCAATCGAAGTAAATATAAGATTTATGTTATTTTGACTTGTTATATTTTTATGTAGATTGTGAAACAATCTTTTAGGTTAGGTTAATTCACTACGCAACAACCGATCGACCGTGTTATTTTTCATACCAATTGAGGATTTCGTCCTCAAAACTCAATCTAGCAGAGTCTGGGTCATGCTGGTATCGCTTTGTTCTCTGTCGGTTTGTATGGTCCATCCATCTTCTCAGGCTTTAACTTCTCCGTGAGCAGGGATTAGGTAATAGGTAATCGCCTGAGGCACCCCTACCGGGGAATGCCGACGACGCTACTCAAGCATTTTTGTAGGCCAGAATGCGTTAATATAATGTGCTGGCTTTTCAAACCCTGACTTTGTGCCAAACCTCCATGGACATAAAAAAAGAATGTAGTTGAATTTTACCACATTTCGATTTCAATGAACTAAGTTGAAACTATTTTCTGTTAAATCGTTATTTGGATCATATCTTTTACCGGACTTTTTAATTTTGGTTGTTTAATACTAATCTGTTTCCACAGTAAAAATACGTACTTTTATATATTAAATTTTTAACACATATTCATATATTCAAGTATTAGTCAGAATGTTATTCTATATAATAAGGAATAAGGTAAAATAAATACCTTTGAAGCATTTAAAGATGCGATATTGACTTTAAAAGAAAAAGAAAGCGAAACCGATTTTTTAAATTTTTTTATAAACTTTCATTTTTTTTTGTAGTTTATAGTAATACAAATATTTCGCCAATAGACTTGACCTTTTCAATGTGTCTGTATATCCTGATCTTATCGGATTCAGATTTCCCGGCTTCTTTTGTTTTTCTTTTAAGAATGATAACAATCACTGATGTATAAAATATAATGAGATTTTTTATTGTCGCTGGCGGTGAATGAGTGCGGGTTAGTGAAGAAGGATGTTTATAAATTGACGAAATTGTTTTCTCTGACTCGATCGCCACTCGACACTCGATCTCAATTTGTTTATATGATAATTTGTAGCCACTCACGCATCAATCTGTAAACGGAATTCTGAAATTTCGCCTTCGCTGTCAATGTAGCCCCCTCTTCCATGGCGTTTATTTAGCGACGGGTTATTCCAGCCTGCAGCTAACCTTTTTGGATAGGATAACTTTTGCAAGTGATTTTGAATCAATGAAAAAGTATTTCCGCTGACAACCGTGTTTTATTTCTTCCGGCCAGGTACGGGTCTGTGTCTTATAGTGCGTTTTATCCCTGCCAGGTTACATTTCCGAGACACTCGGCCCGGATGTTCAACAAATATAGTTGATTTGATTTACACATCTCTGAAAGTCAAACATTTGTCAATAAAGCGCCAGAAGTATTTCGCAGCTGCGCCATGGCATGGTTTATAACTATGAAAAAAAACATGGCTGTGTTTTAGAATAGATGTTGCATCGGTTTCTGACATTGTGTTTTGGAGTTTTAAATTAAAAAGAAAACACAACACAATCGATTATATATTTTAGATCACAATTATCTAAAAGAAATATTGGAGACGACCATGTTGTAGTCAGTAGGGAAGCAGTCTTGTAGTATTGTGTTCAGCGAATGGAAATAAATTTTGTTAAAAACGATCCAGTGTGTATACAATTAATTAAATACAAGTTGCTATTTTAATCAAAGTTGGGGTGTGGGTTACGAGTTCATAGCGTTTCTAACATTATTAACGAGGGAGAGTACATTTTTCTATTTCGTCATCTGAAATCTGATTTTGGCACCATTGTTTCTACATATATATATATATATATATATATATATATATATATATATATATATATATATATATACATTGAGTGTGAAAGGAAATAGTGAGTACTTAGTATGAAAGATCAAGAACGTGAGAGAGACTGAAAACACGTGTTAATACGAAATACTTTATTAGACTCTTGACTACAAAAGGGCAGGAGATTTCCTTATTGTCTCTGTATGAAGGGAGATAATGGGCGACGTTAATTGGTCTTGTCTATGGTGATGCTTAACATGAACAACCATAACCTGTTTAACAGTTTTGCATGTCGGTTTTGCGGCAAATGAACCCATTTGAGTTGGATGATGCTAAACACAATACTCATAACACACGATACATTGTATACGATTAGGTAAATACCACTTGCTATTTTAATCGTATATGGGAGGGAGATGTAGGTTCATGCCTTTGCCGGAAATATTCGTGCGTAAATGATCACAACTAGATTTGAACCCGGTATAGCAGATTCCATAATACACAACTAGTATCCATTAGGCCTATCAAAAGCACTTGTAACATTTGGGTGTTACCTCGTTGTTTTACGGCATATCAATCCATTTGAGGTATTTAATGCCAAAACAAAATAACTATAGATTTTGTTATACTAATAAGTCACCAGTTACTAAGACTAAAAGCTACTCTAGGATCAGGGTAAGTGAGATTTTCACTTAGATGATGGTCACTACTATGAGAGGATTGGAAAACGATGGGTGGGATGGATAGAATTTGATTACTTAAGAAGACGGCCTGGCATCTGCTGACATTCGACTTCAAGACGACCATGCTGTAGTCAGCAGGGAAACACTCTTCTAATATTGCGTTTCACAAATGGAAGGAACTTTTGTTAAATAATCCAGTATATACGATTAATTAAACAGAAGTTGATATTTCAAGCAAAGTTTTAGGGGGGGGGGAGAAATTCATACCTTTCCCAATATTTAAAAAAAACTTAGTTCACCCCAAACAAGGCCAGCTGACACTGTAGACGTAAATGGCTACTGAGTATTAGGGTGAAAGTTTGGGGGGGGGGGGGTCATCCAAAATTGGGAGCTGTGCAATGATATGCTTGTTCACATTAATTTTAAATTTCTGCATGTCAGTACAGTCAGGGAAACATGGAGCATGGAGAGAGTTCCAAAGGCCGGCAGCCTGTGGAAAGAAGCTATTGAAGTAGAAGGCTCTCCGACATCTTGGGACCTCCACAGTGAATGGATTGGGTTTGGCTGATTATCGGGTTGATCGGGTGTATTTACGTCAAATGGGACACAAGAACAGCACGTTCATCGGAGCACATCCCAATTGAAGTACTTGTAGAACAAGCACAAGGATACTATATTGCGGCACATAGGACATCAGTCATTGCCTCGGATATGTGCGCGTCCGTTTTGCCTTCATGGCGGGAGTGGAGCGTGGGGTCGTCAGCAAATATACACATCTCAGATACAATGTCATCAGAGAGGTTGTTTATGAAAATCAGGAACAATAAAGGTTCGAGGATCGATCCCTGGGGTATACCTGCATTTATGTTATGTTGTTTGAATGAACGCCCATCGAGGATAACTTGAATCTTTCTTTTGTTTAGGAGGGATCTAATTATATTAAATATTCGTCCAGTAATACCATATGAATTATTTGTTATGAGAATCCCTTTATACCAGACGGGGTCAAAGGCTTTGGATATATCATTAGCAGTGTGTATATACCCATAATAGATCCGATAAGGTTTGAAATCGGCATGGCAGATCCAGAAGACTGTGATGATGTCTATAACAATTAGAAAGCTGACAAATTATTAAATCGATTACGATGCCAGTGTCGGGTGGTGGCGGCGATGGTGGTGGTTGAAGGGGATAACGACTGGCGACCTGGGTGTGCCAAGTACGAGTTCAGTCGGTTTCATAGCACTACTTTCACTCATGGATGTTGGCAACCTTCACGTGGTCCCTCTTGTAAATACCAGCTTCTAGAAATAATCAGGGGGAAACGAATGCCAACGATAGAATTAAATCGGATATAAAAAGTTGTACTTTGTTGATTCATACGAATCTACGGTGAATGCATGATACCAAAGTGAACCCCTCTCTAAAAATCCAAACAAAAATGAAACAGTGTGTTGGAGTGTGTTTAATTGTGTTTATATTACATAATGAATTGTAATGTGATTTTTTGTCTGTTAACATTTTACCTGCCCGTATGAAATTTGAGTAATAAATTGACATTTTAAAATATTAATATTTGTGTGTGAGGACAAAATCCTGATAAAGGCTGGCCCTCACCATAAATTCCACCCAGGGAATGTTTAATAAAATTCAAAGCCCTTTCTACAATCCAACCATATTTGGTACAAATAAACTTCAATCTGAAGGCTGACTTGTCCACCAAGTTTCAGTTGTGAATGGCCAACAGTCTTTGTTTTATCGCCGTTCAATGATATTCAGTGACACTTTTTGTGATCACATCAGTAGGAGGTGTGATCGCGAATGGCTTCACACTCATCGGACACTAACCCTCATATTTTATTTGTGGGCTTATTACAATGATAAGAACCATCAAAAATATCCTCAAAGTATCCTTGAAGAAAAATACATCTTTTCTAAATAAATAGTACTTTTCTTCTAACGGTAAAAATAATTGTCACTTAAATAAATTCGACATTCATCTGATCTATTTATTATTGATAAAAATTAGATCTTTTAAAATTAAAAGGATGAAATTAAAATTGTGTAAGTAGACAATAAGGGAAACTTCCATGAACAACTTTCTTTCCTAGTACTGCTCATCTGTGAAACACAGTAAAACGGGACTACTTCCCGGCTGACTATAACATTGCTGTTTTCAAGTCCAATGTAAACAAATTTTTGTTGAGCCGTCCTCTTTAATAATCAATTTCTGACCAGTTACAACCATCGTTACTACCCATCCTCGATTTTTTACCGTCAATAACTCTTATCCCCGAGTGGCTTTTGGGCCTGAATAAGCGGTGAGTCATTTGTAAAAAAAAGAAAAAAAACGACAGATTTCTTTTTATGACGGTTGTTTCTAATTTTGGAACAATTCATTTTGAAATGGATAACACTTTTCGTTTGTCAGCTATTTCTCCATTAATTTTTTGTTTGCTATTTTATTTTTAGCGATCGGACGATCTCACGTTTAAAATGGGGTGGAAGTTATGACAATACACGGTAAACGAAGGTAGAAACATATTGATATACAGACGATTAAATTAGATTTGCAATTGCGGATTATGGAATTGGCTATGCAGTGTTCAAGTCCTATAGTTGTCAGGTTTGGCGGGCGCAAAAACGACGGAATTCTATTCATGACGTTTTATTCGATTTTGACACAATTCATTTTGAAATAAGTAAAATAATAAATAATGACAAGCAGCGACATAAGATATTTGTCAATTACTTTTTTTTTGTATTTCATCTGTAGCGGTCGAACGATCTCACTTTTAAAAATGGACGTTGAAGGTATGATAACGAACGGACAAAACAAAGGAAGAAAATATTATTATACAGATAAATAGATTGAATATAATTTCGAAAAAAAAACGTAACCATTTTTTAAATTCGTTTTTGGACTAAGCCTGGCAACGATAGGATTTGAACCCTGCATAGCTAATTTCACAGTCGCGCATTCCTAGGACTGACTTTCCTTTCTGACCTGAAATAGAAGACTTACACCACATCTGTTGCTAAGATTACTGGGAAAATGTTTGAATCATTTTACCGCTCTAGAAAGTATCTGACTGCTAACACAATCTTCTATCTACATAAGAGTTAGATACGTCCTAAGATTGAGTATTGCTGTCACATCTGGGGTGGTGCCGTTCAAAACAATCATTTTTGCCTTGACAGAGTGCAAAATCGAATTCGCCATCTAGTGAGGGATGATCTCTTCTCTTCCCTGCAGCCACTTTCCAATGGAAGAGATGTTGCTTACCTTTCTCATATCTTCATTTCCATGATAGGTGCTCGACTGAACTCTAATCTCTAGTTTGACCCCCACCCCGGAAAATATTCACAGCAAGAACTCGTCTACTGAGATTTTTTTCTTCTTCTGTGTACCTAAAATCAAACGAAACTTCCATGGGCAGAGTTTCTTTCCATCTGTAGAACACAGTAACACGAGACTGCTTCTGGCCTTTTGGCTAGGAACAAAGTGTAGTATCTGTTCTGATGCTACACTTAGTTAATTCTATCCTCGATCAGTGAAGGAGAAGTCCTTCAAGACTGAGGCAATTTTTGTTCCAATCTAGAGTGACCCTATTGGAGGAGGAGCTGAATTTCCCCCAAATTAGAAACCGACTTTGTGTCTAACTTTGCCCTCGTAGGGAGGCATGTAAATAGGAACATGAGATTGCGGACTACAACATGGTCGTCTTTAAGTCTAATGTCAACAAATGCTTATGGAGCCGTCCTCTTAAATAATCAAATCCTGCCCTATTCCATCTATCGTTGCCAATCCTCTCATGGTGTTGGTTCGCATCCAATTGATACTCCCATTAACCTTTATCCTTGGCTCGTGACACATAAGTATGATAGGAAGTAGCAGCAGCCAAACGAATGTCGGGTTTAAGTATCTACTCCCCAATCACAAGTTTCTTTCAACAAATCACAGGCGCAAGAATATTCATTTCTTAATTTTGCGCCTAATATAATAAACCAAAACACACTACTTTTTTTTCTTATCTTTCCCAGTTTTTTCTTCAGACTTGACGCACGTGAGAAAGTCTTCCAAATTGACCTCGGCCGATGGCAAGTCGCACACACGTGGAGAGACATTAACGATCTACTGTAAACACAGTAACAGCATACACACACTCTTTCACAGACAAAACAGAAGCAAACTAATATACACACATATATAAAGCTGCTTCAATTCACACAAATTGTCACACGCAAACGCACACGGCACAAGCCTAAACACACATGGCCACTCAACTTCTTTTAACAGACGAAACAATTCTTTCTTCACCTAGAATGTTCTTGGATACGTTGAACTCTCTTTATCTACTACTCTTTACTCTTGCTTGTCCTAACAAGTTCACAATAAAATTATTTTGAATGCTCTATTTTAAGGACATGAGGAGCATTTCGATATTTTTTTAGTTATGAACACTTCCAGGCCGCCATATTGAAATACAAAGATTTTTACTTGTTTTTATATTAAATACAAACCTTTTGTTTTTGCTAACTACACAAAAAATGTTTATCTTTTAATTGGGGGTGGGGTACTTCACAATAATAATATTCCAAAAATACAGTCTAAAATAATTATGTCATGCTTAAATGTTTCATGTTCAGCTCTCGATGTGTGGGCCTTGAATAAACACGTTTTTTTTCTATATTGGTAGTGCTTTTTAATTAAAAAGAAATATCGTAAAGAAGAATGAGAAAAAACAAGAATGTCTGTCTCCTGCACAGTTTTATTTATAATATAGTTTTTCTGTACATCATCAAAAGTCAGATTTACTTAATCGTCGTCCATCTTTAATCGCTGCTGGTCTCAGCGGACAAGTCCTCAACCACGTTCTTAATGGCTCTCTCTTTTACATCGGCGCTAATTTGATCGATGACAGAGACTCTTGGTGTGAAAGCGGCGGTAAGGAAGTTGCCGGTCAAGCCACCTCCGAGATTCGGGTTGCTCTTAAGACTATCGATGGCATCGGTGATCATGTTACCAGTCTTGCATTGTACCCAGGCGGAAACGTCGACGTTGTAGATGACAAGGTTGTCGTCGTCTTTGGTTGGGTAACGGACAACGGGCAGAGAAATGACTCCCCTCTCAACGGTTGCTTGGTCGGATTCGAGACATTCAGCCTTCAAGGTCTGGAGAATGCTAGAGATGGATTTGACGAGGTATCCGATGTCTCCTTCGGTCAGATTGATTTCGGCCAAAACTTGTTCGTCACCAATAAGAGTTCTGAACCATTTGTTAATTGTCTTGACCTGAAAAGAAGAAGAAATCAAGAAATTATTATTATTATTATTATTATTATTATTATTATTATTATTATTATTATTTGTACTAACTAGGAGTTCTCACACAGGTTATCATCAGTGATTGTTCACTGATAATCACCGGTGGTATTCCTGCTCTGGAATTTGGGTGGCCAAAGTTGTTGTTTAAGTCTTGTATACTTTGTATTTTTGCAAGATATTGATCAGTTTTCTTACTAACATTACCACTGAAATGATTGTGGTCTTCATGTGCCTCAGTTTCGTTATTTCTATTTTGATGTCCTTATACTCGGGTGTTTGGGTGAGTGTGAAGTAGTAGTCGCATTATTTTAATTACTCTCGCTCTCATCCTGAATAATAGTGCCCTTATCCTGGATAATAGTAGTGTCCGCTCATCTTTAAGCCCACAACAGAAAGAGGACAAGCTTCCACTTCAAAGCTTGCATTACACATGTTCAAGTCTTTTTTGCACTTTAAAATCGAAGAGTTCATCCTCCTTTTGGTAAGTATTGACTTAGAAGTGATGACTTGGATCTGATCCAAGAGTCAAAATTCCACCTGCCCTGTATATGACAAGACATTACACTGAAGTGTGTACACAATTTCCGATGCAAAAAAAACGATTCTTAAAGAAAACCTTTTTGTTCGCTTTTCTTTAAAACTTAATTTTCCATTGTCGGTACTAATGACAAATGATAAATATTTCTTGATTTTAAACGACTAGTAAAGCCAAAATCTATAGATTAACCCCCACACGTGAATTTTTTACATTTGCGAAAATATATCGACATATTACATGGGTTTTTACGGTAATCTTAAAATTAAAAACAAAACAAAAGCAACTCTATCGCTAAATATTTAAAGATTTGAAAAGAATCGGAATCGGTAATTGTATCGGAATCAGGAAAAATATTGAGATCGTCCCATCACTAATACCTAGTTAAGCCGAACCCCATGAATAAATATTCGAAGATATTAGGAGCTTGTGTAATGTGATGATCTGAGGGGGGGGGGCTATTATAATTGTTGTAAGTTATAAAATCAAACTGGTAAAAAAGCGATATCCGATTTGTGTTATCGTTTTTTTTTTTTTAATTAACTTCTCTTTACCCGGATTCTATCTTGGTGTGAATCGCAAGAATACGGGAAAAATAATAATTAGAAACACAGAGGCTATCATTTGTTGTAAAACAACAATTGCTCTTGTTTATTTGATGTCCAATAAAACTGCAAGCATATTTTTTTAACGACAATCTGTTGCATAAATAATTGTGTGCATATGTCCTTAGTGCCAGTCAGTTAAACAATACCGAATGTTGTTGCCGGCCTAATGCACAATTGCGTGTTACGTTTCTGCCTTGAGTCTCTTCTCATCTGTTGTTCTGTTATTTTTTTTAAGAAACGTTTACGTCATCTCTACGTCATCGTTTCTTTTGTTTCAATTTAAATACAGTATTTTCAATTTAAATTAGTTGATTAACTTTGCAGAATTACTTGATTACCAGTTTATCATTGCACACTGTCCGTTGACTGGAATCATACAAAAAGAATCCCAACGTAAAACATTATATTTTACAATTCCTCCAAGCAATTGCGTTTCAAATAATCCTTTATTTTTTATTATTTGTACATGGTTTTAAGTTTAGAGTCGATTCTTCGTCGTTGTTTCCGTGTTTCCTAACTTATCTTGTTACACTTGAAAAGTAAACACTTTTACCAAAATATGTAAAACAAAAATAAAATTGTTTAATACGTATATGATAATTGGAGATAAAGAGAAAGAGAGAAAGTCTACAGATTTGAAACTAGTTGTGACATTCCGTTATTGCGACCGGATTGCTTAAGGGGTTATTCCTGTTAGTGAATGGGTATTGAAGATTCCAAATACTTACGGTGTGGGCGGATGGGTTTCCCTTAAATTTCCAGAAGTTGTCGACGGATGGGATGAATTCATCTTCACGTTTGATAAACAGGTCAGCCTGTCCTTCCAAAACGGGATTTTGCTTCATGGTTTTAAGGGCTTCGGTGTAAGTTCTAGCGTTTCCGGATTTCTTCAAGAAAATAGCCATCATCAACTGCGAAATGAAAAGAGGATAAAAAGGCTTTAAAACAATATATGTATATATATAAATTAGGACAGTTCATTTTATAAAGCATCTTTTGAATGTTAATATAAATATAGAGGCAAAATGCCTTCAAAGAAACCATGCATTAGATGCGAGTAATTAAATCAGAAGAAAAAATAAAAATATTTCAAAACATTTCTCAAAATATTTCAAAATACTTTCCGTTTTTTTTTTGTTTTTTTTTGAGAAATGTTTTGAAATATTTTTTATTTTTTCTTCTGATTTAATTACTCGCATCTAATACATGGTTTCTTTGAAGGCATTTTGCCTCTATATTTATAAATATATATATATATATATATATATATATAGAGAGAGAGAGAGAGAGAGAGAGAGAGAAAGAGAGATAGCAAGACAGTAATCCATCAACAGACTGTTTCACTGTATCACAACTTTTTAGTATGGTAAGACTACCAAGTCCTATATTCTTAAATTAAAATTGGATATTTTTTATAAAAACAGACGGATGTCTTACCAATTACTCGATTAACACAACCGTACTACAATAAATGAAAGCTAAATGTTTATATGATGCATTTTCAGCCACCGATAGTGCTCTATTCTTTTATCATAGTTTTCTAATTAAGTCTTTTTTTAATAATATAGATAAACTATTAAAATCTCATGATTTAATTTATTTGTATTCTCAATTGGTATATCCATTCTAACAATTCCTCTTGTGATTTTTTAAATTTTATCACAACTTTCTCTCTCTCTCTCTCTCTCTCTCTCTCTCTCTCTATATATATATATATATATATATATATATATATATATATATATTCTTGTTTATAATGAATCAATAATTCCTCTGATAGGCAACAGAGTGGGAGAAAAGATTATGCATTCCCCTTAATTTCTGCTGCGAAACGCGCTTAAGAAATTATAATCGCATTGAATTTGGAAAAAATAAGGATTAAACATTTTTTAAAGTAAAAATAAGTACAGTTTGAAACATATTTAAAAAATCTTTTTTTGTTTGTCGGTAAGACGAAGAAGAATTACAGGTATTCCCTGATATAAAAGTAAAAAGATTGTAAGTACAGAGGTAACATTTTTTGTGATGTGAACAAATTATAAGATCAGATGAAAGGTGTGACTATCGATTGATTTTTATTTTGATCATTGGAATGCACACACACACACACACAAACACACACACGCACACACACATATATATATATATATATATATATATATATATATATATATATATATATATATATATATATATATATATATATATATATATATATATAGCCGACATACAGGGTTTAAAAACTTGTGTAAAGGGTAATAAGGTCTACAGGACCACTCCGGACTAAAGAAAACACATAATGTGATATACAAATCAGATATCAAAATAATTGAACATTTGTGAATATTAAATTCGTGGTTGAAACCTAACATGCGTGAGATAATGCATTCTTAGTGCTGCCCATTTGTATGAGCCCGTCGTGCTAATAAATCCTCAGTTGTTCATAACTATCAATCAGATATCAAAAGAAGAACCCATTAGTGCCGTTAAAAGTACGAAGCTCGTCCGTTACCTGTGCTACAAGACATGTAAACAGTCTAAAAAATTACCTACGAAGTCACAGACGATAAAGCGATGGCATTGATGAAACGTTATGTGACGACAATCGTCCGTGTTGATACATTTAGTCATCATATACGTAACTATATGTAATATTAAAAAAAATATTAATATATTTACATCATTATATTCATATCTTGTTTTCTCAGTTTGTGTCATGTGCATGTTCGATTATTGAACATTTGTGAATATTAAATTTGTGGTTGAAATCTAGCATGCGTGAGACTAATGCATTCTTAGTGTTGCCCATTTGTTTGGCCCGTCGTGCTCATTAATTCTCAGTTGTTCATAACTATCAATCTATCTATCAACCTGACACTGTTTTGCTTTCATTACCTGTACGTTCGGTTCCATTGTGGCAATTGTTTCCTTGATGTCTCCGGTGATAGCAACGAGTGTGTTGCTGGCGATGATTGGTTGTCCGCGGTCGTTTCCGTTGACAATGGCATTCATGTTCCTCTTGGCGGAAGTCAAGACATTTTCCAATGTGTTGAAGGCTTAACAAAACAAAAATAGAGAAAGAAAACTGTTAGGCACTCAACCTAAAAAACAAAAAACAATATGCAAACGAGGAGTGATTTCCCTTCTACCTATGATGGGAAAGTTATATGTACTTGGAGAGTGGTCGGCCAGGACAGTTGTGAAGATAAACGAAGTTGGCTCGCAAACATGACCATTATCATTTCACATCAGCGACTTCTAAATTATCATCTAACCTATAAATTTGTTTTTTGACAATGGATACCCTCTAGATTGGTGCTTAAGTTTAGGAGCAAAGATAAAATATTATGCGAACAAAAGAAATGCGGGGTTAAGCAGAGAAGGACTAATGTTGCTTTCTCATACTTTAGTAACCCTACGAAAGCTTGTGAGTATTGTATACTCGACTATGTAATCCATAGATAGGAGGGTGACAGATTGGGGCATACCTTTCCTAGTTTTATAATAGAAAGTAACTTTACAACGTCTTCTATTTCCTAATTTACAGCACTAGGCGATCTCAAACAGTCAACGACAAACGCAATATGAGCATGATACAACATGATACGTAAAAAAGGTGAAAATTATCGACTTAATTACTACAATAAAAGTTTAGTTTAAAAGTTCCTATACACAATCAAAATAAACATGAATTGCCAGGGTAAACACATGATAGAGAATGTATGGGTTATGTGAAGTAAGTACGACTTATTTCGATATTTCTAGGGAACTATTCTCGATATAAATAATGCGAATAATAGTAAAAGGATCGTGGTTGAATATCTATTTGTGAGCTTAGGGAAACACGTCTACCCAGCCCGAAGCCAATATCAGAAAGGGATCAAACCTCGATTTCGAATATTGCATTACGGATATACAAGTTATTCTTGTTCTTCATATTTGAGATACATTTGATAATTTATTTATATTATTTCATTTCAGAATGATTTAAAGTATTTAATAATAGTAAAGAGAAATGGACAGTTGAGTACAATTGGTGGTTGTGAGAGCTGTAGACCATGGACGACTGGAAAACATTTGAGTGTTAGAAAAGAGTGACCATTATCATGATGGTCCACGCCGGATTTTAAAATTTTGAAATCTTAGCTGCAGCTCAGTGCGCCTTGAATTCTTTGAAAGCCGGGTGGAGCGGGTGGCTGTGAGAAGGCCATACAAGTGACAGCGGCACTCAACTCTATGTCTGAGAACTTCCACAACTTCACCAGTCCCCAAATCTACACTCCCCACCGCAACTCGCCTGATTACAACACCATTGACTATTATTTATTGGGCGCAGTGGGAGGTGATGGTGGCTAAGTGATTAGCGACACGGACTGACAACCTGGGTGTGCCAAGTTCAAATCCAGTTCGTTCCACATAAACACTTTCACTTAAGATGTTAGCAACCTTCACGTTGTATCTCCTGTAAGTACCCGATGTCTTTCTAGAAATAATTCTCACTCGAAATATATCGGGAATCCAACGCCAACAATAAAATAATCTGATTCATACGAAATGAATGAATGAATGGGACGCAGTTGAAAAAGACACCGACCGTACCGCTTGCAACACCAATATCAAGCTGACTTCCAGAATCAAACTATTGTTTAGGCGTCTCTCGAGGGGCACCGTGAAGGCCGCGTACTTCAGGTTTAGGTCCCGTGTCTAGGTCGTCGATGAAGCTCAGAATGGCTTCTTCGATCGAGCAGTATCCGACAAAAAATCCTCTAAAAGTTGAACTTTTAATTTTTAAAATACATCAATTTTTGGCCAGAATATGACGTTTTCTTTTTTTCTTTTCCAAAAGGTTACAAATTGATCTCGTATATTAAATGACCCGAGAATACACAAACGAAACCCAAGTAACATTATGAATTTGGCAAGTAATATCTCCACTGAGCTTCAAAGAATATTACAACTAGTAAGACGCAACGATACGATACCTTGGCCTTCGAGCAGCAAAGCTGCGAATACCGCGAGTGAGACGAATACTTTTCCGGACATGTTGACGAGTTGTTGGCTGGTCTGTGGGTCAGGAGACTGATGCCATCGGATCGGAGACGGCCGCTTATATACGAATCAACTGCGATTTCAAACACCTGCCGAGTCGGGGAAAATCTCTTTACTACAAAGTAGGTTGATCGATTTTTTTGGCTAGATCGTCGTTATTCCGAATTGAGCTATTATGAAATATCGAACTGTAAATAACGAACTAAAACCGTTTGAATAGACACAAGGAGAACTACGCACCTGCGTCGCACAAAATAGTTGAAATCTATATCGTAACTATTAAATATTTCGCCTTTTTTGTTTTTTTCTTTTTAGCTTTTTTCTCCCTCTTTTTCGTCTTCTTCTTTTTATTCCTGTTGTTGTCATTATTATTATTATTATTATTATTATTATTATTATTATTATTATTATTATTATTATTATTATTATTATTATTATTATTATTATTATTATTATTATTTGTACTCACTAGGAGTTCTCACACAGATCATTGTCAGTGATTGCTCACCGACAACAACTAGTGGTATTTCCTGGAGTCTGAGTGACAACAAGCCTCCCCAGATTTCCAGTCTTCTTCACCTTTTTTCGATAACGATGCGGTATCGCAACAGCCTTTTACCATTGATTTTTCGCTGGTAAGGAAAATTGGTCTTCTCTGGGATTTGGGTGGCAATAAGCCTCCCCAAGGTCCCAGCATTCTCTGCACTTTTCCAGTGGAGGTCTGGTTTGTGCTGTCCCTCCTCGGACTTTTCATCCTCCTCGACCCTCTACAAATATTTTGTCTGGTTTCAGCCTAGGCCGGCATCATTAAAAGAAAAAGAAATGTTTTCAATCAATTAAAAAAACATTTATTTCTTTTTCATTTTTAAATTTTTTTCAATTTTCAATTTTTTCTTTTTTCTTCCTTTTAATTTTCTAATTTAAAATTTTTTTTTTAATTTTTAAAAAGTCTTTTAAAAATTTTTTTAAAAAGTCTTTTTAATTTTTTTTTTAATTTTTAAATTTTGGAGGTGTGGGGAGAGAGGGGGAGCTTATAGTGATTCTTGTAATTTCTGTTTCTTTGGTTCATTTTTGTGTAGTGATAGCTGAGGCCGGTGCAATTTATTGGGAGAGGGGGAGTATGAAGTGAAGTTTCTGTTCCTTGGTTCGTGTTGTAGTTTTCTTTGTGTGGTTTTGTTTTCTCCCTGTTGTAAATTTCTTGTGACTGGTTACCTTTTGTAGCTTATGCGTGTTGGTTTCCGCATTCGAGGATTTTCCTTAAGATTGCAACTGTTTCGATCATTGCCGTCCTTTTATGGTTTCGATGGTCCCTTTGATTCCAATTTCTCCCAGTCTTTTCTCCAAGTTTTGGGGGATTGTTCTTAGTGCTCCTACGATTATTGGTATTATACTAATTATTATTATTATTATTATTATTATTATTATTATTATTATTATTATTATTATTATTATTATTCATAGTAGTCTCAACTTTTGGATGTTTTTAGTTGGGGTTTTGTTTGTTTTTTTAACATCAAGTCAATTCCCTTGACCTTAGATATTCAAGCTGTACCTTAACACTTTCGCCGTTCCTAATAGGCAAGCCTTTTGCAGAATTGGAAAAGAAATTGTCTCGTCAATTTGTTTAAGCTATTTATGGTGACTTTTTGTTATGGTTCCAAGCGTTCCAACTACAACGGGGATCACCTTTACTTCTTTACACTTCCATAGTCTAACTAATTCCCATTTTAGATCTTGATATTTATTTATTTTTTCGTCTTCTTTCTCCTGTACTCTGGTATCGAAGGGGCAGGCTATATCAATCATTAAACAAGCTCTCTTGTTTTTGTTCAGAAAGACTAAGTCGGGTTTTGAATGTTCAAGAACCTTATCAGTTTGTATGCGCATGTCCCAAAGAAGTTTGACATTTTCATTCCCTTATTATTATTATTATTATTATTATTATTATTATTATTATTATTATTATTATTATTATTATTATTATTATTATTATTATTATTATTATTATTATTATTATTATTATTATTATTATTATTATTATTATTATTATTATTATTATTATTATTATTATTATTATTATTATTATTATTATTATTATTATTATTATTATTATTATTATTATTATTATTATTATTATTATTATTACTATTACTATTACTATTACTATTACTATTACTATTACTATTACTATTACTATTACTATTATTATTATTATTATTATTATTATTATTATTATTATTATTATTATTATTATTATTATTATTATTATTATTATTATTATTATTATTATTATTATTATTATTATTATTATTATTATTATTATTATTATTATTATTATTATTATTATTATTATTATTATTATTATTATTATTATTATTATTATTATTATTATTATTATTATTATTATTATTATTATTATTATTATTATTATTATTATTATTATTATTATTATTATTATTATTATTATTATTATTATTATGATGATGATGATTATTATTATTATTATTATTATTATTATTATTATTATTATGATGATGATTATTATTATTATTATTATTATTATTATTATTATTATTATTATTATTATTATTATTATTATTATTATTATTATTATTATTATTATTATTATTATTATTATTATTATTATTATTATTATTATTATTATTATTATTATTATTATTATTATTATTATTATTATTATTATTATTATTATTATTATTATTATTATTATTATTATTATTATTATTATTATTATTATTATTATTATTATTATTATTATTATTATTATTATTATTATTATTATTATTATTATTATTATTATTATTATTATTATTATTATTATTATTATTATTATTATTATTATTATTATTATTATTATTATTATTATTATTATTATTATTATTATTATTATTATTATTATTATTATTATTATTATTATTATTATTATTATTATTATTATTATTATTATTATTATTATTATTATTATTATTATTATTATTATTATTATTATTATTATTATTATTATTATTATTATTATTATTATTATTATTATTATTATTATTATTATTATTATTATTATTATTATTATTATTATTATTATTATTATTATTATTATTATTATTATTATTATTATTATTATTATTATTATTATTATTATTATTATTATTATTATTATTATTATTATTATTATTATTATTATTATTATTATTATTATTATTATTATTATTATTATTATTATTATTATTATTATTATTATTATTATTATTATTATTATTATTATTATTATTATTATTATTATTATTATTATTATTATTATTATTATTATTATTATTATTATTATTATTATTATTATTATTATTATTATTATTATTATTATTATTATTATTATTATTATTATTATTATTATTATTATTATTATTATTATTATTATTATTATTATTATTATTATTATTATTATTATTATTATTATTATTATTATTATTATTATTATTATTATTATTATTATTATTATTATTATTATTATTATTATTATTATTATTATTATTATTATTATTATTATTATTATTATTATTATTATTATTATTATTATTATTATTATTATTATTATTATTATTATTATTATTATTATTATTATTATTATTATTATTATTATTATTATTATTATTATTATTATTATTATTATTATTATTATTATTATTATTATTATTATTATTATTATTATTATTATTATTATTATTATTATTATTATTATTATTATTATTATTATTATTATTATTATTATTATTATTATTATTATTATTATTATTATTATTATTATTATTATTATTATTATTATTATTATTATTATTATTATTATTATTATTATTATTATTATTATTATTATTATTATTATTATTATTATTATTATTATTATTATTATTATTATTATTATTATTATTATTATTATTATTATTATTATTATTATTATTATTATTATTATTATTATTATTATTATTATTATTATTATTATTATTATTATTATTATTATTATTATTATTATTATTATTATTATTATTATTATTATTATTATTATTATTATTATTATTATTATTATTATTATTATTATTATTATTATTATTATTATTATTATTATTATTATTATTATTATTATTATTATTATTATTATTATTATTATTATTATTATTATTATTATTATTATTATTATTATTATTATTATTATTATTATTATTATTATTATTATTATTATTATTATTATTATTATTATTATTATTATTATTATTATTATTATTATTATTATTATTATTATTATTATTATTATTATTATTATTATTATTATTATTATTATTATTATTATTATTATTATTATTATTATTATTATTATTATTATTATTATTATTATTATTATTATTATTATTATTATTATTATTATTATTATTATTATTATTATTATTATTATTATTATTATTATTATTATTATTATTATTATTATTATTATTATTATTATTATTATTATTATTATTATTATTATTATTATTATTATTATTATTATTATTATTATTATTATTATTATTATTATTATTATTATTATTATTATTATTATTATTATTATTATTATTATTATTATTATTATTATTATTATTATTATTACGTACCCACAAGGAGTTCTCACACAGACACTAATCAGTGATTGCTCACCGATAATCACCAGTGGTCTTTCCTGGAGTCTGAGTGACAACAAGTCTTCCCGAATTTCCAGTGCTCTCCACCTCTTTCGATAACTACTGCAAATGAATTTGCGTTATTACAATAGACGCTTACCATCGATTTCTTATTGGCAACGACCATTGGCCTTCTCTGCGATTTGGATGGCAATAAGCCTCTTAAATGCCCAAGTGCTCTCCGCATTCTTCCAGCGGAGATCTGGTTAGTGCTATCCCTCCTCGGTCTTTCCATCCTCCTTGACCCTTCACGACTGAAATTCTTTGCAGTTTCTGTTCCTTGAGTTCTTGCTGTGCTCTTTGTGTGATTTTGTTTTCTTTCTGTTGCACCTTGCATGTGATTGGTTTGTCTTCGTAGGTTATGTGGAAAGGTTTGCGCATTCAAGGATTTTCCTTAAGATGTCAGCTGTTTTATTATTGCCGTCCGTTGTATCGTCTCAGTCTTCCCTTTGATTCCAATTTCTTCCAGTCTTTTTTCCAGATTCTTCGGAACTGTTCCTAGTGCTCCTACAAGTATTGATATTAGATTTACTTTCTTCATGCTCCATATTCTTTTCAATTCTCTGGCAAGTTTCGTGTATTTGCTTCGTTTTTCTGTCTCATTGGTCTTCACCCTGTGGTCAGCTGGAACGGCAAAATCTACGATTTGGCAGGATTTTTCTTTCTTGTTGACTATTATGACATCCGGTCTCCTTACTTGTATGAGTTTATCTGTTTGTACCTCCATATCCCCGAGGAGTTTGTATTTTTCGTTTTCGACTATTGTCTCTGGTTTATGTGTGTACCATTTGTCCGAGTGTGCATTTATTTGCATAGCTCCCAGTGTACTGCTTTCCCCACGCAGTCATGCCAATTTTTGTATTATTTTGGGACCAGTTTTGAGCATTCACTTATCATGTGTTTCGTCTCTTTGTCCGCACAATCTGCATTTACTGTTTTCCTGGGTTTTATCTATTTTAGCTTTAATGTAGTTGGCCTAACCGCATTGTTTTGTGCAGCTGTCAGTAGTAATTCCGTTTCTCCGTTCAGATGTCCTTTTCTCAGCCATGGCAAACTATTTTCGTGCGTCTCTTCTCTTATCATTCTTATGAAACGCCCATGTAGTTGTTTTTCTTCCCACTTTTCTTTTCTTGTCTGTTTGTGTCCTGTTTCAGTACTTCCTGCGTTGTTTGATGGGACGGTGTCTCTTGCTGCGGTGATCCATCTTTTAGTGTTCTGGTTTATGTATTTCTCCAGTTCTTTTTTAGTGTTATCCACACAGTCTTCTATACTTACCAGTCCTCTTCCCACTTCGTTTCTCTTCACGTAGAGCCTGTCTGTATCGTCTTTTGGATGTAGTGCGTTGTGCGTGGTTATTAATTTTTTAGTCCTCTGGTCAAGGTGCCTGAGTTATACTTTAGTCCAGCTTATGAATCGTCCAGGGTAGCTTATTAGTGATACTGCCCAGATATTTATTCCTTTGATGAGGTTTCTGCTTTATAATTTCGTTTCTAAGAGCTTTCTTGTTCTTCTCATATATTCTTCTCCAATCTTCTTTCTGATTTTAGTTGATTTGATTGTGTTTGCTTCTTAAATTCCCAAATATTTATTGCTGTCTTGTTCGCTTAGCGCCATCATCTGCTCTTGGTTGGATAGGTCCATGCACTCTATCGTTTCCAGTTTCCCCCTCTTCAATCTCTAGTAGTGCACACTTTTCATTCCGAATTCCATTTGAATGTCCTGGCTGAAAATTTTGGTCGTATTTATCAGATTTTTCAGTTCTTTTTTGTTTATGTTTATTATTATTATTATTATTATTATTATTATTATTATTATTATTATTATTATTATTATTATTTGTACTCACTAGAGGTTCACACACAGGTTATCAGTGATTGCTCATTGACAACCGCAAATAACCTTGCACTATCGCAACAACCGTTTACCATTGATTTCTCGCAGGTAAGGACCATTGGTCTTCTCTGGGATTTGGATAGCCATAAGCCTCCCCAAGGTCCCAGCACTCTCTGCACTTCCAGTGGAGGTCTAGTTGGTGCTGTCCCTCCTCGGTCTTCTCATCCTCCTTGACCCTATGCTAATATTTTGTGTGGTGTCAGCCTTGGCTGGTACCATTTTTTATTTTTTATTTTTTTAATTCATTTTTTATTTTTGTATTTATTTATTTTATTTTCATTTTTTATTTATTTATTTTTGGGAGTAAAGTTAGTTGAGGCCGGTGTAATTTATTTGGGGGAGCTCGTAAAGTGATGTTTCTTGCATTTTCTGTTCCTTGGTTTGTGATGTGGTGTTCTTTATGTGGTTTTGTTTTCTTCCTGTTGTAGATTCCATGTGACTCTTCGTAGCTTATGCGGGTTGGTTTCTACATTCGTGTATTGGCTTCGTGTTTCTGTTTCTTTGATCTTCACTCTGTGGTTGCTGGAACGGCGAAGTCTACGATTTTGCAAGATTTTTCCTTCTTGTTGATTATTATAACATCCGGTCTCCTTGCTTGTATGGATTTGTCTGTTTGTATATCCATATCCCAGATAATTTTGTGTTTTTAGTTTTCCAGTACTGTTTCTGGTTTATGTTTGTACCATTTATCTGCGTATTCGAAATTCAATTGTTTGCACAGTTCCCGGTGTACTGCTTTCCCTACACAGTCATGTCTTTTCTTGTATTTTTGGGCTAGTTTGCTACATTCACTTATTATATGATTTACTGTTTCGTCTCTTTGTCTACACAGTCTGCATTTACTTTTTTCTTGGGGTTTGTCTATTTTAGCTTTAATGTAGTTTGTCCTAATTGCATTGTTCTGTGCAGCCATCAGTAAAGATTTTGTTTCTCTGTTCAAGTGTCCATTTCGTAGCCATGTCCAGCTATTTTCGTTTGTTTCTTCCCCTGTCAGTCTTCTGAAGCGTCCATGTAGTTGTTTTTCTTTCCAATTTTCTTTTCTTGTCGTTTTGTTACTGCTTTCGGTGTTTCCAGAGTTGCTTGTTGGAACAATGTCTCTTGCTGCGGTAATAAGCCTTTCCGTGTTTTGAGTTATGTATTTCTCCAGCTCTTTTTTTAGTCTTCCACACATATACTTACCAGTCCGCTTCCGCCTTCGTTTTTTTTTTCATGTAGAGTCTGTCCGTATCGACTTTTGGATGTAGGTCATTGTACATGATCATTAATTTTCTAGTCCCCTGGTCAAGATGCCTGAGTTTTTCTCTGGTCCAGCCTCTGAATGGTCCAGAGTATCATATTAGTAATACTGTCCAGGTGTTTATTCCTTTTACTAGATTCCGACTATATAATTTCGTTTCTAGGAGTTTTCTTGTTCTTCTCAGATATTTTTTTCCAATCTTCTCTTTCATTTCTGTAGATTTGATGGTGTCTGCTTCCAGAACTCCAAGATAGTTGTAGCTCCGGTTCGCCTAGCGCTCTCATTTCCGCTTGGTTGGGTAGTTCTATGCCCTCTGTCGTATCCAGTTTTTCTTTTTTCATCTCTAGCAGTGCACACTTTTCCATTCCGAATTCCATTTGAATGTCCTGGCTGAATATTCTGGTCGTATTTATCAGCTTTTCCAGTTCCTTTTTGTTTTTTGAAAATAGTTTCAGGTCGTCCATGTACATCAGGTGGTTTATTCTTTTATTTTATTTTATTTCTGTGTCTGTCAACTTGTATACGGCATCACATTCTCTCAGTATGTAGTTGAGCGGCTATTATAAACAGTAGTGGTGATAGAGAGTCTCCTTGGAGAATGCCTCTCAGTATTTTTACTTCAGTCAGGAGTTGTCTTACAGCTGTTAGTTCTAGTCTCCATGTTTTCATTGCTTTCTTAACAAGGTTTAAAATTATGTCGGGTATCTTGTACATTTTTAAGCATTCAATTATCCATGCTTGAGGGATTTTGTCGTAGGCTTTCTTATAGTCAATTTATGCCATAGATATGTTCTTTTTTCTGCTTTTTACCTTTTTTATGATCTTTTGATCTATGCATAGCAGATTATGCGTCCATCTGTTCCATTTCTGGCATCCTTCTTGCCCCTCAGGGAGTAGTCCACGGTTGTTCAGGAAGTCGTAGATTTGTTTTCTCAGTTGTGCCGTTAGGATTTCCCACATTATTGGTAAACAGGTTATTGGTCTGTAATTGCTTGGGATCGTTCCCTTCTTTGCGTCTTTTTCTATTAATGTTGCTCTTCCTTTGGCCATCCACTCTGGTACGTCTGTTTTGTGGATACACCCTCTCAGCTTCTGCGTTAGCCTTTCATGTAGGGTCGTGAAATTTTAAAAACCAGTATGCATGTATTCCATCGTGCCCTGATGCTTCCATGTTTGCCATTTTCTTTAGCGTTGTCTTAATCGTTTCTTCATTAATTGTTGTTTCCGTTCTTTCTTCAATTTCCTGTAGTTCACATTTCATGTTTTTCAGCAATTTGGTATTTTTGTTGTGTTTTTTAGGCTTTTCCCATATCTTGCTCCAAAAGTGTTTTGTCTCTGTCGGGTCCGGTTGTTCTGTTGTTATTTCTCTATTTACGTTTTTATGAACTGGTTTTCATTGTTTTCAAAGGTTCTGTTATGTTCTGTTTTTGCTGTTCCAAATTGTATCTGCATCATCTCAGTCTTTCTTCTCTTGCTGCAATCATTTGTTTTAGTTCTTAATGTTTCTTATTTAGTCTTTCCTTGCGAGTCAGATTTCCGCTCTTTTATCGTTTCCTGTTCTCTTGCATCCTTCTTTTCGGTTTTAGCTTCTTTTCGAAGTTTGGTGATCTGCGTTTCCAGTCTGATTTTCCATCCAGGCTTTGTCGGTCTATTCCTTTTTTTCTCTTTTTCGTTTCATACTTATTGATTTTGCCCACGGCCACCGAGAGTTACTACAGGCCTGTTTGCTAGAAAATGACGTCACTGCATTGCGTGTCAAACAATGGCCGTCGTAATAACAATAAGAAGGCATTTCGACTTCTCCATTCACTAAATAATCCATCAAAATTCAGGAAATCAACCAATTTTAATGAGATTTTCAGTATTTATTAATTAATGATCACGGAATATAATAAATCCATTACTTTATTAGAAAGCTTTGTGCAAATTTATTATTTCCTGTAAACAAAAAAACACCTTTACTAAAGTTATCCAAAATATCAAAACATGATGACCATACGATATTGTAAATATTTAAAACAAAGCATTAGAAAACTTTAAAAATTGCATGTAAAAAAGAAAAGAAAGGAACACGATTCGATTTATCCTGAAACTGATTTTTATTCAATATAAATTTAAAGAAAATAATAATTCACGATCAAATACTGCAAAAAACTGAATTATGAATTTCGATGATGCAGATAAATAGGGGGGGGGGGCAGTTAGGCAGAATTCGAAGGATAGCACCATTTCGGAGATATCGTTTCCGAAGTTTAACAGTAATGGTTCTACCTGTTTTGGAGCAAAATGCAGATGCCTCTCTATTTATGTGCTCGGGTCGAAATAAAGTTCACAAACCTGAAGAAATAATTTAAAATACAAACGATACCATTATTTAAACTTATAACCTAACCAACCGGAAGTAATTCAGACTTTGAAATTTGTTTAAAAATTATACAAAAAAAATGTTCAATTTAACTGTTTGTTTGATAATGGAATCACCAACTCCTATTTTGCTATTAAGAGATAAGTACGTGCAAAATCAAAGGCCGATCCCCCAAATGTAAAAACATTTTGAGCCTCCCTTTACTTCAAAATTCACCAAAATTCATGAAATCAACCAATTTTAATGAAATTTTCAATATTTATTAATAAACAAGCACAGGAGATATAGTGAAACCATTTTTTCTTTAAATCTTAGTGAAAATGTATTGTTATTTTTAAACAAAATACACCTTTACTAAACTTATATTTATATATATATATATATATATATATATATATATATATATATATATATATATATATATAGATATAGATATATATATATAAATCCATTATTTCTTTTTAAATGAAAATAAAGATATGTATATGTTTAAAATAAAACATTTTTTAAAACTATTTCGTATATAATACGAAAAATGGCCCTACACTCTGTTAATAAAATTATAACTTGAAGAAAAATTAATTTAGTTAATTAACGATATTATCATTGAATAAAGCATTGTTTAATCAATATTTTCACACAAAAAAAATATAATTTCATAATATATTTCATGTGATTTACTATTTATTTAAATAACATAGTTTCATTTACGGCATTTCGAACAATTTAAAAAAAAATCTTAGTGAAAATGTATTATTTTTTTAAAACAAAATACACCTTTACCAAACGTATATTTATATATATATAAAAAAATATCCATGATTTTTTTAAAATGAAAATAAAGATCTGTATATGTTTAAAATATTTTTATTTTTTTTAACTATTTCTAGTAGGGCGACCCGACGTTTCCCGGGATTAAATGAGGATTACTGCTATATACGTTTTCACGATGCTAATCACGCCATATGACTTTCTTTGTTTTTACTACCTCTTACCCTCATTAATATGAAAAATCTTGAATGTTAGAAAAATCTCTGAATTAGTTTCATATACATATGGCTACAGTTTAATTAAAATCGGATATACATATTGTAAGGTTTATTGAGGTGCACGCTGTTTCATTCATTACATAATAACTGGTTAATAAAAAGGGTTTTGATGAATTGTATCAATGCTAGTTAGTTGAATCACAGCCTAGATTCCATCATGCACAAAAGATATATATATATATATATATATATATATATATATATATATAGAGAGAGAGAGAGAGAGAGAGAGAGAGAGACAGACAGACAGACAGACAGACAGACAGACAGACAGACAGACAGACAGACAGACAGACAGAGGGGGAGACATGCAATCAGAAGGAGAGACAAGTAGACGATTTATAAGCGCAAATCTTTTGAAGCCACCCTTTCTGGTAACCTATTTCAATACGTATTTACATATCGATCGCTTCTCTGAGACGGACTCAGTTGTTTTCGGTCAGAATTCTCTGCTTTTCCGAGGACGTCACTTTCTTTTTGCTGCAGTATCACTTCCGCC
>OY744515.1:117486502-117579002 GCA_963556195.1 Sepiola atlantica
TTTTTCTGTACCAATATATATATATATATATATATATATATATATATATATATATATATATATATATATATATATATATATAGTGTGTGTGTGTGTGTGTTGGAGTGAAATAAATTCCAGAAGGAAATCCAAGTATGAGAGCAAGAATAAAATAAAATAAAGTAACACGGAATTACATAATCACCGGTGCGATAGTTTATATATATATATATATATATATATATATATATATATATATATATATATATATATATATATATATATGGGGGTGGTGTAAATTCTACTGTTTCGTAATCTTTACCTTGCTCATTCGTTTATTTCTGACCTTAGTGTGTACACAAATAGCACAACAGACAGAACCTGGTCTTCATCACAAAACTAAATTTAAATGTCAAATCCATCGTCATTTAACACCTTTTGTTAGTATTTCTTTGCAGACACACAATATAGATAGGCATTCGCTTTCATTTATATAAACACATTTCTATATAAACTCAGTATCACACATGTCCATTCACTAACCACACACAATTAGCTTAGATCAACAGCATATTATATTAATATATATATTAATATAATATAGTAATATACAGACTGTTTCATTGTACTGCGAGTTCTTCAGGCCGATTTTTATTTCGACATTCCGAGCTGTTATCACACGTCAGAAATTGAAATCTTACGGTTTATACAAGCAATATCAACTACCGAAGAGTGCTTTATTAGTTTGTAGAAAGATCTTTGCATTATATGAAAAAAAAAGTATTTCTTAGTTTGGGGATTGAGTTATGATTGAAAAACATTCATTTTTAATTGTTTTATAATTCTCTTCCTCTCTCACTTTATCTTATTTACTTTTATTCCATATGGTTTCTATCACTCTTCTTTCCATCATTCCCTCTCTCTCCCCCTCTCTCCTATCTCTCTCTCTCTCTCTCTCTCTCTCTCTCTCTGGTTATTAACAGTCGAAGGTAATAAAGAAAGGAAAAAATAAAAAGATTGGAATAGTTCAGTATACACAAAAAGAAATAACATCACAAGTAGTAATACGATTTAACCTTTACCTGAGAAGAAAAGAGAGGAATAAACAGAAAGAGAGAAGTTTCGAAGCTTGCCACGTATGTCTATATCTACAACACAATGTATTTTCGTCTTAGAGACCGAAGTGTTTCACTTCCTATCAGCTCAGCCTATATAGTCAAACCCCGAATCAAGGGAGATCACTCTTTTCTTCAAAATGATCAAAGAGAGATAACTAGGGATAAATCTTAATCCACAAGAGGGAGATTACATCGAAAAGAAAGCGACTAATTTGAGATTTTGTATTTTTAATTTTTTAAATATTTAACTGGCTTTTCAAACTCGCCTTTTGCTGATTCAAAAAAAAATGAAGATAAAGGAAAGTTTTGCCATGACTTTTCCCTTGATATAAGCTTACTCAGATTGTTGACAATCCCACTCGCATACCTTATGCTGACGGATATTTGAGCCATTATTCGTGATCTTTTCTTGACGACTTTGCCTGAGCAGGGCGAAACTACTGTTTTACCCGTCTGGGATCTTCTGATCATTCGGTTGTTTCCGTCAAGATCAAATCTAAGCCCAGGGATGCCACTGATGTCTCTTTTCATCGCAGAGTGCACTCAAGATCAATTGGGAATGCTTAAGGTCTTTCATGTCTGAAATTCCTCTAAATTCCATTTTCAGGAAAAATGTGTCCCGTATCACCTCTGATATCTCCGACTTGTTAACTGTTGGTATTGAGTGTTTGGTACTGATCTAGAATACAACCCAGCTTCCGGGCAGGTTACGTAAACAGCTGAAAAAAGTCGACGCGAAGACTGGCAGACGATAAATTCAAAACGCGGCCTTGTCGTCACCGTATGTTTAATTATATGAAACAAAAGTTTTAAATAAATTATTCTTTTAGACAAAGAAAATAGAATTAAACGACTCGTGAATTTTTAAAAATCTAAATGAATAAATGCGAAATATTTTCTTATTCATCACTCCTATATTACAATCAAAACAGATCACTCTAACTTAAATAATTAATACACTATATTCTTTTGAAATACTCCATTTATAGTCAAGTAAAGTTGCAAACAAAATCTTTTGTTTACCTAATTTGCATAATTATATTTTGAAACAGTTCAAAATAAATGATTGTTTGCTGTTATTCGATTATAATCTGATTTTTCTATTGGCTTATATATATGGAATAGTTTTAGTGATATAACTAGTAATTAATTAAAATGATAATAACAAAAAAATGACAAAAAGTCGAAACAAAGTTCATTACTTTTCAAAGGACGTGCGCCCCTTCCCTCCTGCAAAGGGAGATAATTTATTTTGACAAATTATTTATTTCTAATTCTCCTCCGCCGCCCAACCTTAATGAAGGACAAACATCAGTATTACGTGTGTTGAGCGCTACTGAAATGTGAAGATGTCCACACTGAACAAACAATCAAATATATAAAGAGTCTGCCCACTCACTGGCGTAAATGTGCCCTGACTCATGCCGTGAAATATAAACAAGTTTTCCAGAAACGAACAATAAACAAAAATAAATATCTTTTTTAAATAAAATTTAAAATATCAAATATAAATGTATAATAAATATATTTTAATGAAAGATGCCTTCCCAGTTATTTAAAATAAATCCGGTAGTTTACCACCGAAAGTGCTCGATGTGAGCAAAATTGCAGAGCGAAATCAAAAATAAATGTTGCGAATTGATGGTAGGAAAATGCGTTTCATAAGACTTCAGTTTCATGGCAATTAGCAACCTTTAAACGGTTTCTGAAGATAGTCAATAGCCATGAAAGTGCAGCCGTGTCCGAGAGAGAGAGAGAGCGAGAGAGAGAGAGAGAGAGAGAGAGAGAGAGAGGGGGGTCAGGTTAGAGAAAGAACTCTTGCAGAAAATGCAGTCGCGTTTGAGAGCGAGAGAGGCGGGTGAGAGAAACGACTTTCGCAGAAAGAAGACAATCTGTGATAAAAGCAAATATTGTAAAACTAAAAGTGAAAAAAAAAACGAAAAAAAGGGAGACTGTTAACACACCAAAAAGTAAATATTTTTTAAGAGAAACGATGGAAGGGGGTAAATATAAAGAAGTAAATCGAGTGAGTAAGTAAACGCGTGATGTTGTTTGAAAGAGAGAGGGGGAGAGAGAAAATGTGCGAATGAGTGAATGAAAGGGGGAGCTAGAGAGAGGGTGAAAGGAGAATAGGAGATAATATTGGAGATAAAGATATAGAGAGAACGAGCGAAGATTAGGAGAAAGGTGAAGACAAAAAGAAAGAGAGGAGATGGTTAAGAGAGAGAGAGAGAGCGAGAGAGAGAGAATAGTGTAGATAAAGATAAAGAGAGAAAAACGAGAGAGAATGAGAAGAGAGGTTAAGAACAGGTGAGAGAGAGAGGGGGGAGGTAAATAGAGAAAGAAAGAAATAATAAATAAGTAATGGAGATAAAGAAGGAGGGAGAATAAGGAGAGAGAGGAAGTGTAGAGAGAGAGAGGGGTGAAAAAGAGAGAAAGAAGGAGGTTAAAAGAGAGAGAGAGAGGGAGTTGAAAAGAGAGAGAGGAGGAGGTGAAAAGAAAGAGATAGAGAAAGAGAGGGGAAGAAGGTAAACAGTATGAGATGGAGAGAGAGAGAAAGGGTGAAAAGAGAGAGAGAGAGGGCGATTATTGAGAATGGCCAATAAGTTGAATTAATGGGAAACTTCTCATCTGTTTGTATCGGTCCAAATAACAATGAATGGCGCCATTAAAAGGCTTTTCAATTCAAAATAAAAACGCATTTTGGAATCTCGATAATTTATTAATGGAGGCACCTTTGTAGGATACCAGCCAATTTTATCGACTACTATTTTTTTTTTACTGATGAGTCAACACTTTATTGACATTATCTTTTAAGATGACATGCTGTAGCCCCCAGGGAAGCAATCCTGTGTAAATGTGTTCCACATAGTGGAAGTTCTTGAAAAAAAACTTATTCATGAAAATTCCGTTTAATCTCAGACACATTGAGGAAGAAAGAAAATGTCTTTGCAACGGCGGTAGAAGTCAAGTTCTTGTCGTGAAAGTTTTACAAGGATGAACCAGAGATTGGAGCTCAGTCGAGCACTTTCACTAGAAATGACGATAGAGTAGAGAAAGGCAAGCGACGTTGCTTCTGTGAGAAAGTGTCTGTAGAGAATAGAAGAGATCACACCCCACTAGATTGCGAAGTTGATTTTGATGTATGTGTAAGCTGTAAGTTTACTGTTGAGATTATAAGTAGCTGCGAACTGACTGGTTTTGGCGGGAATATTTTCTTTCAGTTGTAGTAAATAAATTCGTTAACTTCACACGTGTTTTATAGTTTTCCTTTACTGGATTTTAAAAAGTTCGTATTTCCTTTTTCCCAGCATTCTACAATGAATGGATCGGCAATGTATTCAAACAAACAACCTAACTGAACACCAGATTTTCAGAAAAAACGTTTTATTTTTTGTTTTTATAATTTTTTTTGTTTTTTGCTCGTCTGAATCTCGACAATTTCTTTTGAAACAATTCTAACTATTGTCGAAGCAGTCAGTCCTGAAAGATGTACGATTAATACAGAAACACGAATTAGTGTAGACTGTTTTAATTTATATCTATATATATATATATATATATATCTTTAAATGTATCTTAATTTCAGTAATGTCTGTGATGATTTCCGTTGGCCTAATGGATTAGGGCGTAGGATCGTGAATCTCTTCTGAGTCTACGAACTGCGTTCAAACCCGTCTGACCGCCTGAAACAACCACTTCCCGGGTGTAAGTCCGAAACAAAGTTGTTTGTAGGTAAATACACTTTAATATTTAATTTTAAAAAATATTCATTATAAAAAAATATTCAATTATATGCTCCCTCCGGTCGCATATTTTTGCTAGGCTGCCTCGTCAGAAATGAACGCTGACGTGTAAACTGATGGAGTCTCAGTCATATTTCTCTGGTGGTTAGACGTTGATATTCTTTGTTTATGACCAAGAATATTTTTAGATGAAAATAAAGAAAAAAAAATTCGACCCCACCCCGATGTTTGTATTAATTTTCCCCATAAATAGAATTATTTTTAGTTTAGAAAATTCACAGTTGGGAAAAATAATTTAATTCTTAACGATTGAAAAACGTCTTGCTACTGCCGTCATTATTTTCAGAATGCTCGTTCCAAAGTTATCGTGTGCTTGCATTTCTTTCCACCCAATCGTTTTGCGCCGAATCCACGTAAGAATTTACGAAATAATAAGTAATAATAGTTTTAGTTTTTCAAAGAGAAGAAAGAAAAGTGTACTGAAAATAAAAGTAACAATAAAAAATACAGCGAATACGATTCTAAAAACAGTTATTTACTTGCCCAGTAATAGGTGCCCCCCCCCAAAGTATCGTCTGCTCGCATTTATTTACACCCAATAGTTTTGCGACAAATCCACGTCAGAGTATATTAAGTAATATTTTATGTTTTTCAAATCGGAAAGAAAGTGTGCGTAAATTAAAATCAACAATTTAAAAAACAAAATACTGACCCTATCCGTAACGACGGGATAAAAATTAGCGCAAACCTAAAAGTTGTGTGTGTGTGTGTGCGCGTGTTTTTTAATAGTAATTTTTATATCAATTATTATTTTAATTAAACAATTTGATTCAGTGAATTTGTGTTTTAAAACATAATGGCTAATAAGATTAAGAAAATAAAAAAACTTAGAACGGTTTTAAAAATGAGAAAATAAGCACGGTGAATGCCAGCGTTGTTGTTTTCATTTTATTTAACGCGCCGTATTGACGCTGGCTGTTTAATCAGATCGCCATATTTAATTACCGGAGGGAGGAAGGAAACAACTGATTAAACAGCCAGCGTTGTTAACTACGTAACGCAGTACATGTATGTATATATGTAAATAAAAGAAATCGATTAATAGTAGAGTTTATGTATCTGTCTGTCTAAATTATAATTTATAAGTAAGATTATTAGCGTGCAAAATAGTGTATATATATATATATATGGTAATCTCATGAGTGTATATTTGCGGATAGTAATTTATTAGAAGTCGATAAGCAATTGATTATGTAAATTGAGAAACGCGCATAGTGTTTCCGGTGGTTTTTCTAGCAGTATATAAAGAAGCTGGCGGACTTAGTAAATTACCATCCTACTCTGATGGAGTTTCGGCTTCAGACAGACAGACAGACAGACAGACAGATACATAAACTCCATTATTAATATATATATATATATATATATATATATATATATATATATATATATATATATATATATATATATATTATTTACTCACTGATTGCTCACTGATAATAACTGCTTAGTTTAAGGTCTCTGCGAACAAGGTTAGCTCATCGAACTTTGCCCTCTCAGCCATCTGATCTGAATATTTGTCATCATGGTTCTATTTCCGGATTCGTTTAGGTATCGGTTCAACTCTGTTATGTTTGGGGAGTTTAGCTCTGTAAATCGGGGAGGTCTCAACCTCCCCTCCTTTACCCCTAACTCACCCTAGCAAAAAAAAAAATTGAAACTTGAAATCAGTCGTGAGACTGCATACCTCAAACTGACAACGTAAGGATGGGGCAAAGTCTGATCTGGACTATACTTCTTCATATTGTATGAAGTATTCCCAAAGTTATGCCATGGAAATGTTGTAAACTCAAAAACTATTTATGTGATCGTGCTGAAATTTTCCATGGTCGTTACTGTTATCAAAGAGCATTCGATCCATACATCAAACTTGGAAAAATAGGAAGTTTAATGTATTTTTAGCGTACTTATAAGGAGGATTCAGTTACTATTAAATGAGTAATGCTAATTATTACTAACCATAATTATTATTACTACTAGTAATAATAAGCACTGAATTAAGATTTAAAAAATAAATCTTTATTTCATACAGGCTGCCCCCACCCATCCTGAGAAAAAAAGAAATGCAACCCACGGGATAAGCACAATTGGATACGACCTGGAAAATTGTCAATAACTCGGACACAGTCCTCTTTTGACACTGCCCTGATTTGGGCTGTGATGGCCCTCTTCAGTTCAGAAATAGTCTGGAGTTAGTTTTTATATACTTATCTTAACTCCACAAATAAAGTCTGGGAGGTTAAATTCCGGTGAATGTGAAGCCCATTCAGGATAACACCTTCTACTGATGAGACTATCATTAAAGTTACCCTGCATATCATTAAATGGCGATAAAACAAAGACGGTTGAGTATTCATGACTGAAACTTTGTGGGCAAGTCAGGGATTGACTGAAGTTTATTTGTACTAAATGTAGTCACATTGCAGAAAGGATTGTGAATTTTACTAACGATTCCATGGGTGGCATTTTGGGGGGAGGATTGGGGGAAGGGATAATATACATACATGTAAGGCAGTGGGAGGTTGCAGAACAGAAGTTCTTATTAGCAGTGTGAGTGGTCATGCGCACATGCAACAGATCTAAGCAACTATGCAACAGCGCATAGTGATTGCTAGTTGCTAGCTCGTATTCTCCACAGCATGTCCAAAGAACGTGAATGGTCTGTAGAAACTACTAGTCAACATGCGCTGTAAACCACATGTCTACAAACTTCAGTGCAGAATAGACGGATATATCATGTAACCATTAATTCTCCAATGCGTAAATGTGAGGGTCTAAATTATGATAATATTGTAAGCCCATAAAGATCTTAAACCCAACCCCTATTATTGGAAATTACGTATTTTTTTTTTTTACTTTTTGTTTTTTATGTTTTATTTTTTGTTTTTATAATTTTTTTCTTTTAGCTCGTCTGAATTTCTTTTGGAACAATTTTAATCATTGTCGAAGCATGTACAATTAGTATAAAAACACGAATTAGTGTAAGCTGTTTTAATTTTATATATATATAAATGTATCTTTAAATGTATCTTAATTTTAGTAATGTCTGTGGTGATTTCCGTTGGCCTAATGGATTAGGGCGTAGGATCGTGACTCTCTTCTGAGTCTACGAACTGGCGCCTGAAACCGCCACTTCCTGTACTTCTATATTTTAAAAACATATTCATAGTATATAAACATAGTATATATATATATATATATATATATATATATATATATATTATTTACTCTCAGGTAATTATCACTGATAACCAGTAGTGTTCCCTGTAGTCTGAGTGAGAACAAGTCGCTCCAGTCCAGGTGTTCAGCACTCTCTGTCTCGTTTGATAAGCCGTTTACCATTGATTTCTTGCTGGCGCCGACCGTTAGTCTTTTCTGGAATTTGAATGGCGACAAGCCTTCCTAACATTCAAGTGCACTCTGTACCATTTCAGTAGAGGTCTGGATGGTGTTTTATCTCCTCGTTTTTTTTTTATAATTCTCCTTGACCATTCATGGCCAACCAAAGCTGGTTCCACCAAATGTGTGTGTGTGTGTGTGTGTGTGTGTGTGTGTGTGTGTCTATTTTGTATGTTGGGGTCAGTTTATAGGATTTCTAGCATTTTCAGTCCCCCTGGGTGCGTGTGATGTTCTTTGAATGCTCTTTTTTATTTATTTATTCTTTTTGTGTTTACTTCAATCCACCCAGAAAAGGCACACTGTCACCGAGACCTAGGGGGCTACTGTGAATAAGGGTTCAGATTTATAGGGCATCTTAACTGGAGAGTTGTTCAGCGAGATGCTTGTTCACGTTACATTTAAATTTATGCAGTCGGGGAAACAGGAAGCATGAAGGGAATTCCAAAGGCTAACAGTTCAAGGAAAGAAGCTATTAGAATCGAAATCCCTTTAGCATCTGGGGACGGACCTACAAAGTGATTGTCGGGTTGGTCTGGTGTATTTATGTTGAGGGGGCATCAGAGCAGCACGCTCGTCGGAGAACATTTCATTGAAGTACTTTGAAAACAAGCGTAGGGATGCAACATTGCGGTGTGGGATTAGGGTTGGGGTGTAGGGCCTATTAGATTAGATACTCTTTGTTGGACCCTGTCTAAAAGAGAGAGACTAGTGGTTTGTACACTATCCCAGATTTGACAACAATACTCCATGCATGAACGGATGGTGGCTTTGTAGAGATAAACAATACTGGCAGGTGTGGGAAGTTTTCTAGCATGGTATAGGGAGCCCACTTTCCTTTGTAGTATCTTCTATGTATTTGTTCCAACTTATGTTATCTGTGAATGTTAGGCTGAGGAGTTTTAATGTTCGACTGTCGGATAGGGTGCTATTAGTCTTGCCAATCTGACAGACATTTTTTGTTTGAATAGGAATATTATTATTATTATTATTATTATTATTATTATTATTATTATTATTGTTATTGTTATTATTATTATTATTATTATTATTATTATTATAAATATTATTATTAACAGTAAACTATACAGATTGATGTAGAAATCATAATGGAATTTCCACGCAATCACGTTAATGATATCAATATTACAAGTTCGAAATTACTTTCTAATCGACAGTTTAAAGGATTATAAAATTACTTTCAACTTTTTCACAAGCACGAGGTAATCTCGGTAATGTATCTAGTTTACAGAAAATTACAATTAGCCGCCATCTTGGAAATACTAACATATTTACGCATTTAAAAAGTGTTTTTTTCTTCAGATTTCATGCGTAATTGTCAATAGAGGTTTTCATCATGTCATAATCTTTAAAAAAAAATTAAAAAACAAGATAAAACGATTTTTATTGCTTATACACAATATTTGTCACATGGCAACGATTTTAAGAGACGACTGGACAAACATTAATAATATAGACAATATTCCGTCCGACTCACACAGTGGAAATAAGACCAGGCCTGGGGGTTTTACAGCTGTAGCCTTTTACCCAAATAGGATATTTAATGTTATTATAAATCATACCTAACTTTATGAAGATAGAGTTATATATGAATTGTATTCTCTTTTTATCAACAAATCTCGGACAAGATCAAGGGCGGTTACTCTGAAAAAAAATCGTAAAAGTTATTTCCCTTGGTAATATTTTATTGATGCCACACCACTAACATATTGCATTCTTTGGCTTTTTGGCTAGGAGCAAAGTGTAGTATCTGTTCGGATACTACACTTTATCTATTTTGTCCTCAGTTATTGAAGGACGGAGGAAATTTTAATTTTTGTTCAAATCCAAAGTTCCCCTTCTTGGGGAACTGTATTTTCCCCACATTAAAAATCGCCCTTGTGTCTAACTCTGCCCTCGCGTGGAGGCAAGTGAATCGGAAAACCACTAACTAGAATTGCTTGTGTGTGTTCCTGTCAATTCTAGAATTAATCCCCGACATCCGTGTCTTATTTTAAGCTCAAATGTTGACATTTTTACTTTAGGGTGACAAATTGTTATATCAAGGGAGATAACTTCACTGAACTGAAAAATATGTATCAATTTATGTTAACCAATATGTTGTTACCACTAACGTTCAGTCCGAGTGATAAAGTCGTAAAAACCACACGCTTTTTAGACGATTACGCGTGATTTTACGATTTTGCCACTCGGATTATGTGGTTAATGGTAAAAAAATGTGTTTATTTTTCATGCAATATTTACCTTATTGTAAATGGCTATTTCTCATCTTTTTCGTCATCTTTTTTTGTTTTGTTTTTTCACATAAAAATAAATTGGGTGCTTTCAATTTTGAATTGGAAAAATTATTTGTTAATTCCTATTTTAGTCACGTCTATTATTTCGAATTAAATATGTTTCGGCATTCTAAAATAAGTCGAGATTACTTATCTACCTTGATATGACAATTTGGCACCTTAGAGTAAAAAAGAGCCCACATATCAATCTGTCGCCAACCTATATTAGGGTTAGAGTTAGCAGTTCTAATTAGCATTAGTATATATATATATATATATATATATATATATATATATATATATATATTATTTTTTAATGCAACTTTAATTCCTATATAATTTTATTGCTAGCTACCATATTGCAGAATGGTTCTTGGGTGTAGTGTTTAGATAGTATTATATTATTATTATTATTATTATTTATTTATTTTTTTAAATTATTATTATTATTGTTATAATTAATGTTATTTGATATGCAAATTACCATATCATACGGTAGTCTTAAGGGTAATATATTATTATTGTTTTTGGTCGAGATCAAAGTGTAGTATCTGTTCCGATGGATACTACACCCCATGGACTGGTATTGTCTTAGCCTTCGGGGCTTGATTTACGCCGGTCTATGGGTCTGTCCTGTGCAGTTCTAGGAGGTCCACCCTGCCAGGCTTCGCCTCCCCTCTTTGGGGAGGAGTAAGTTTATTGCTTACTGCCTGAGGCGCCCCTACCGGGGAATGCCGACGGGGCTGCCCAGGCAATTTTTGATGGTCAGAGTGCTCACCTCTCGGGCGCTGGCTTTTCAACCCCCACTTTCCGACCCGACCTTGGATCACATCTTACTTGTGGGAGTAGGATAAAACTGGCCTTGTGCCTAACTCCTGGAGAGGAGTAAATAATATTATTATTATTATTATTATTATTATTTATTTATGTATATATTAGTGAAATTTTAAGCTGAATTATTTCGACACTTGATTATTGGGGAAATGGTAGTTTAATCAGTACCATTGGAGAGCCATGCATATTATAACTGTTCTGTTTTTAAATCTCCGAAACAGTTACATGGTAAACAGCTGATGATCCCGTGTTAATATTAGATGCTTACGTTAAGGTCTCCTGTTTTTGTTTCACTGTTAGATACTTAACCCCCCCTTTTTTTTCTTTTTTTTACTTATTTTTCTTTATTTATGAATTTTCCAACGAATGTTAAGTCTGCAATATCTTGGATTTAGTTAGTTTCTCTGTGAATTTAAATTGCATTTTACCTTTTTTTTTGTTAAAATGACTCAAAGCTTCTTTAGACTATATATATATATATATATATATATATATAAGGTATGAAACTGAAAGTAGGATGTATAGTTTTAGAAGTTTGAACCTGTTGTGTAATGATTAAAGCTCAATATACCAGATAGAGCAATAATATAGGCATGCACTGTAAAGCAATTGCCCCCCAAATCCTAATATACGAACTAACACGAGCACGCAAACCCTCTTCTCACTCCTTAACCCACTGCACCCCAACATTCATTATTAAACGACACCCAAAATAACACCCTCGACATTACTCAACCAAATCTGCCAACTAATAATAACCCTGATCAAACCCCTCAAACTCCCTCAGTTTTTTCACGAAACAATCCCAACTTAACCTCGGAGTTTAAACATCCAAACTCAGACTGCTCCTGATTCTGCAAATGATGCAACATTGCAACAGAAGTTCACATAAGGCAGTGCAGCAGCCAGCCAACCTTTTTCCCTCCCTTTCCCGTTATCTACCATCGTGGACAAGGATTTACTGCATCGCAACAAAGCCCACAGTAGACTGTCGCAGGCAGGCATTCCTTTTTTTCCAGTTTCCATATTTTGGCTGATGTTAATCTGGCTGCGCTATGAGAAAATGCCACAGACGGCTATTTGAAGGCAAAAGCCATTCTTTCTACGATCAAAAGAGCCATTGACGAATCCAAGCAGGCAAACAGTTACCCAAACAGTCTTCCTTAGATAAGTTCTTGCGAAGGCACAGATTTGCAAACTCTTCGTTCTGTTTATTAACCTTATTCTGTTGTATATCGTTCTTTATCACTTGCCTTAGTAAAATTGTTAAAATAATATACACGGTTGTTTTCCTTCTCTCCATAAGCTGCCGCTCCCAATTAAACTTTCAGCAGTAATCTTTGGATACAATCCCTAATTTCTCACCCATGAGAATTTAACTTTCTTTAAAGGGATGAAAATCACCACAATATTAATCAAAAATAAAACACTCTACTTTTTAAATGAAAAATAATATTAATAAAAAATAATACACTCTACTTTTTATATAAAAATTATATTAATTAAAAAATATACTGTACTTTTTAAATAAAAAAATAATATAAATCGAAAATAATACACTCTACTTTTTATATAAAAAATAATATTAATAAAAAATAACACTCTACTTTTCATATGAAATAATATTAATCAAAAATAATACACTCTACTTTTTATAGGAAAAATAATTTAAATCAAAAATAATACACTAATCTTTTTATATTAAAAATAATATGAATAAAAAATAATACACTCTACTTTTTTAAATAAAAAATGATATTAATCAAAAATAAAACACTACTTTTTTAAATAAAAAATTATATTAATCAAAATTAATACACTCTACTTATTTAAATAAAAAATGATATTAATCAAAAATAATACACTCTACTTTTTTAAATAAAAATGATATTAATCAAAAATAATACATTCTACTTTTTTTAATTAAAAAATAATATTAATCAAAAATAAAACACTTTATTTTTTTAAATAAAAAATGATATTAATCAAAAATAATACACTCTACTTTTTTTAATTAAAAAATAATATTAATCAAAAATAAAACACTTTACTTTTTTAAATAAAAAATGATATTAATCAAAAATAATACACTCTACTTTTTTTAATTAAAAAATAATATTAATCAAAAATAAAACCTTGCACTTTTTTAAATAAAAAATGATATTAATAAAAATAAAACACTCTACTTTTTTAATTAAAAAATAATATTAATCAAAAATAAAACACTTTACTTTTTTAAATAAAAAATGATATTAATCAAAAATAATACACTCTATCTTTTTAAAAATAAAAAATGATGTTAATAAAAAATAAAACACTGTACTTTTTTAAATAAAAAATATATTAATCAAAAATAATACACTCTATCATTTTAAAAATAAAAAATGATGTTAATAAAAAATAAAACACTGTACTTTTTGTAATAAAAAATGATGTTAATCAAAAATAATACACTTTACTATTTTAAATAAAAAATGATGTTAATAAAAAATAATACACTTTTTTCAATAAACAATAATATCAATCAAAAGGAATACACTCTACCTTTTTAAATAAAAAAAATAAACTCTTGTTTTATTTAATGAGTTATCCCCTCTTTTCTATTTCTCCTTGTTCATTTTCTTCTTCTTTCTCAATTTTTTTACTTTAAATTCACAAAAAATCACTTTATTTACCATAAATGTCATTTGCACAAAAAGTAAAGAATAAGATTAATAATTCAATAAATAAGGTATAAACCCCTTATTCGTCACTTGGACATTGGTTAGTTTTGTTCGAATGTCTGGCTGGCTTTTTAACTAACTCTTGTATTTAATTATTCCCAACCGTTTTTTATAATTTCAAACTATTCTGATTAATTTTCATTATTATTTTACTACTCTATTGCCCAATTTTACTATCTCATACACCACATCGAACTTAACTTCATTTTATTTTATCCCATTTATAAGATCCCAATATCGTCATTATTATAAAAAATCTCTTACTACTCCTAAGAGTGTTCGATTCAACCATTGGTTACATTTCTTTTTTTAGTTTTTTATTGTTACATTTTTCTCTTAGGCAACTTATCCCCCTCGATTCAACCTGTATGGTAGAGGCTCTGAATGTTTTGAATGTTTTTATTAATTAATCAATTCGCTGTCCATCTAAAATCTTAGAATATTCTATCAGTCGTGCTTAATTTTGGTACTGAAATCTGATGCATCTTCATGAAACTTCTGTACGCGATGTTATAAAAGGCGCTGATGAAGTGACGTTTTGGTTTCATTAAAAAATAACAAAAAATAATAAACAATAAAATATTTCTAAAAAGTCTTGGAAACGATCGTACGCAGAGCGGTAGTTAGTTTTGAATTCTTGGAACAATGTTCAAATGGTATTGATCTTAACTAACCATATATATATATATTATATATATATATATATATATAGTTTTTTATAAATTTTATACGTACATAAAAGTAATCCATGGATACGTGTTATGTTTCATGCTTACAGCCGTCATAAACATGGCTAACTTAGGATCGAACCTTCGATATTGATGTCTATAGTCCAGCATCTTTACCTCTGGACCAAGACACTTGTCTAGAAATATGTACGAGTTTTATCACCTAAATATTTAATGTATTTTTATGTAATTATTTTTATTGGTGATTGCAGCGTTCGTTGTTATTTTGCTCACTATTATTTCGATTGTCTCACTTCCTAACTGATGAAGATGCAGAAAATTGCATTATTAGTCGCCCTTAACTTTATAGGACCTATTTTTCGTTAATATATATATATTTATAAATTTTATACATACATAAAAGTAATCCATAGACACGTGTTTTTGGCGTCATCAGCATGGCTAACTTAGACAAGGATCGAACCTTCGATATTGATGTCTATAGTCCAGCGTCTTTACCTCTAGAAATATGTACGATTTTTATCACCTAAATAAGGTTCGATCCTTGTCTAAGTTAGCCATGCTGATGGCGGTTGTAAGCCAGAAACACGTGTCCATGGATTACTTTTATGTACGTATAAAATTTATAAATATATATATTAACGAAAAATACGTCCTATAAAGTTAAGGGCGACTAATAATGCAATTTTCTGCATCTTAATCACTTAGGAAGTGAGACAATCAAAATAATAGTAAGCAAAATAACAACGAACGCTGCAATCACCAATAAAAATAATTACATAAATATATATATATATATAAATATATATATATATATATATGTGTGTGTGTGTGTGTGTGTGAGAGTATTTGTTTTATTTTATAACATAAAGTACTTATAATAGCTCAATAGTTTAAAGCTAGAGCTATACGATATTCAGTATTTTTATGTAGTTCAATACAACATCAATATCAGAGCGGACAGATTCACATTATTTTTTACAACTTATTGTTTATTTATAAGTTGTAAAAAATGACGCGAATCTGTTCTCTGTGATATTGATGTGGTATTGAACTACATAAACTACTGAATATATATATATATATATATATATATATATATATTACAGAAGATAGTAACAACACTGGTACCGTCGGTTTTAAATCCAAACAAAGGGGACCTATAGTTGGTCTCTAATGCCAGACTCTCTTCAGCCTATGTTTATGTCTGTCTCCCCAGAAAATAGCGGTTCGCTCGCTGTGTCCATAAACAGATGCTGAAGAGAGTCCGGCATAGGAGAAATCTCTAGGTCCCTTTTGTATGGATTTGAAACCGACGGTACCGATGTTGTTCTGATCTTCTGTAATACATATATAGATAAATATTACGCTCTTATTTTTACATTTTTCTTAATAATTGAACATTCGTCTGGGGTTCTCTCCCACTAACTTTACATATATACGAAATTAATAAGATTAAAGTAAAAAATTTTAAAAATGATTAATCTTGCATTGATAAAGGCTTATATTTTCAATTTTATAATACTGACCCAGCAATGCTTTAAATGAAGGCCCGATTTTATTAAACTCTAGCATGCCAATGCTTTCTTCATTCCCCAACCAGAATTTGAATTCATAACCGCCAATGTCATCGACGTGGATACATCACACCAAGAACATTTATCAAAGAAACAAAGAAAAAAAGTCTGTTTATTTTTGTTTTTGTGTTTTTGTCCCCCCCCCCCCCCAAAAAAAAAAAAATTGACACAATACTGGTAACTTTGATAATGGAATTTTATTCCGAAATTAATAAGATTAAAGTAAAAAAAAATGATTAATCGTGCATTGATAAAGGCTTATATTTTCAATTTTATGATATATATATATATATATATATATATATATATATATATATATATATATATATATATATATATATATATTCTATCTTCTTTTTTCTTCAATATAATAAAGTGAAGCTGGTTTGTTTCTTGGTATTTGTCACTGATAGCTTCCATCTTACAAAATCGATATTTTATTCTGGCTAGCCAGTCAATTACGGCAGTTATCGGCCCCTGTCCTTTTCAATGAACTTTTCTGTTTTTATTAAGTCAAAATTCAAAGCTACAAATATATTTTTCTTAACAGAGCTATGTATTTATTCATTTTTATTGTTTACTTTTATTTTATGTATATGTTTACATTACCTAGCTCTTACACTTGTTTCTTTATATAATGTGGGTAACCCTAACCCTAACCCACCGATCATCACCAATAGAGTAAGCGCACAGGACATCATCACGTCTTGGTGACAATTTTTTCTCTCTCTTGTTTCGATTCCTAGTAGTTGTTTTTGTTTTTAGGCATTCCTTCTCTAAACCATAGATGACAAATTTTTATGTTCAATGCAACTCTCAACCCAATTCTCTGTTGAAATAACACCCAAATTCCAAAAACGCATTCCGAATCACATTCCAATGTTAACCTATATTCTATCAGCCAACTTTGATAACTCCAGCTCTCGTCATCAAAATAGCTTTCATTGAAATTCAGAGTAAATATCAAACACTATGATATACCTATGTACTTACCTGGCACACTTTTGCTAGGCACCCCGTAGACTGGTATTGTCTTGGCCTTCGAGTCTTGATTTACGCCGGTCTATGGGACTGTCCTGTGTAGTTCTAGGAGGTCCACCCTCTCAGGCTTTGCCTCCCCTCTTTGGGGAGGAGTAAGTTAATTGCTTACTGCCTGAGGCGCCCCTACCGGCGAATGCCGACGGGGCTGCCCAGGCAATTTTTAATGGCCAGAGTGCTCATCTCTCGGGCGCTGGCTTTTCAACCCCCACTTTCCCGACCCGACCTTGGGTCACATCTTACTTGTGGGAGTAAGATAATTGGCCTTGTGCCTAACTCCTGTAGAGGAGTAAATAAATATATCTATGTACCTTCCTAATGTACCTACGTATGTGAAGTGTAAATGAACAAACGATACCATAATATATTTAGCTTTCAAAACTACAAAAATTCAGAAGAGAAAGGTTTGAGAAACCCAGCGTTGCTGGGTACTTCAACTAGTTATTTAATAACTTTTACAACTGCTGTTATCAAAAAGAAAAAGACGACAGGAAAAATAAGAAGAGGAGAGAGAGAATTAACTACTGCTACATGTCATCTATTCCACGAAGACTCTAGATGTGTATGTGATGTGTTGCCATCTGTGATAAAAAAAAAAAATTGGTCCATTATAGTGCTACAAAAATCACTCAGAAAATTCAATTTTATCTTAAGCAAAATTCATTTTTATTTAAATCATTGATTCCATTTCTTAGTTGCGAAAACGCTTTCAAACTGCTTTTGCGAAGTATTTCCTTTCACCATTTCACTGACGAAATTGACCTACAAAAGAAAGAAAAAGGTCAAACGTTATCATTATGAAATAAATTAACTGTTGTGGGCCCGTTTAGGGATACCAACAATGAAATAAAAGAACAACCGGTTTAGAGATAATAATAACGAATTGTATTGAACAGAGAAATTATACAAAAGTCAGTGTTGGCAGTGTTAGTGCCTAAATGTACTACAAATGTTCTCCCTGCAAAAGCCGGTATTTATGGTAGCAGGTTGCTACCATTTAGTTATTACTTAAGGGTAGGTAGGTTCACCCACAACAATTATTAAGCACTGTTATATAAACACAGTAAAGATTCTCCCGAGTTTTACCCTGCAAATACAAACCTTAACTGTATTATATATATATATATATATATATATATATATATATATATATATATATATATATATATATATATATATGTTTTGAGGTACAAAACTTATAAATGCATTTAATAAAATGCAAGTTATTACTAAAGGGTAGGTAGGTTCACCCACAACATTAACCTATTGTTATATTTTTACTTACCGATGGGCACATACACCGTTATAAACATGCGGCATCATCGTGAACACAAGTTCTATCCGTTTGCTGATAAAACCACTCGGTCGCAGGTTGGTGTTTAATGTGGGTAAAATCCAGCTCCCCAATAAAGGGGTATTTTGGATTGGAACAAAAAATAAAAATACCCTCGGTCTAGAAGAACTTGGCAATGTAGCGTTTCATTCATTACATAAACTCTGGAGCCGACGAACCAAGACCCCGTTGAAGACTAGACTGTCTTTATAACGCGTACTGCGTGTCCATCATGTTCTACAATAGCAACAGCTGGGCAATAACAAAAGCCATGGATGCGTGCCACCGCAGACACCTCCGCTCCATCACAGGTCACTTCTGGCCGAAAAAACTTATCAGCAACAAGGCACTATACGAGCTGTGCAACGAAAAACCCTCTCCACAAAGATCGCTGAGCAAAGATGGTCTATGTTAGGCCATGTGCTACGAATGGATCCTGACACTCCCGCACAGAGGGCACTAGACTTTGCCGTTACTGGCTCATAAGCCTACCAACCGCGACTAGGACGGCACTGCACAAATCTGACATCAAGCAGGTTGGACTAGGACCACTACGTACAGCGAAACAACTTCATTGCCTATGACAACTTGCGCATGACAAGGCCAGATGGCCTGGAACTAGCATGGAGGACTGATTGCAGCTACAGGATGTCATTTGATTACTGTAGCCGCAAAAGACAGTTTTAATATATAAAATAATAGGACTTCTCCTTCACTGATCGAGGATAGAGTAAACTAAGTGTAGCATCAGAACAAATACTACACTTTGTTCCTAGCCAAAAGGCCAAGGAAAAAGTTTGTTTAAAAAGAGAGACAGTCATAAAAACATATAAGAGAGACAAGTTACTTTCGTATACACATGAGAAAGACAGACACCTAACCACAATGTGCATGCTGGGGACCACACACAGACACGTCTTTTCTGCTTGATGTCTTGCCAGCCAAAGAGACAGAAAATCCTCAGCCGGACGTCACATGGTTTCATCAACTCCTGCTGGGATCACATCTTATCCTTAAAACTTTTCAATTAAAACACGGCCCTCGTTATGTAACAGTGCTAAGTCACACAGAATATGATCAAGTTCGTGTTACACATATAGACTGTAGCGTTCCCGCTTTGAATTTGAGAGTTATCACCCCTGAACCATTTTGGTAAATAAAGACTCGTGTTTGCAACGTGTCACTCCGAGTACGTATCAGCGAGCGACGAAGTAACAACGTGTTTGTGTCTCTCTTTTGATCTTTCCTTTTACTTGTATATTGTCTTACGTTTCAGGAATAATCTCATCATAACAACTGGTGACGAGAATTTAAACGAAAAACTCACAGAGTATTCGAATATACGAGCTAAAGTTTTTATTCAACAAAAAAAAAACAAGAAATATTCACAAAACAAAAACAAAACAGAATGTCTTACAACGGTCTACCCAATTTTCAAAGTTTTAGCGTCCATGAAAATCCGAGCACTAATGGAATCCGCTGGCAAAAGTGGTTGGACAAACTTGAGAATCTATTCGTAGCTTTAGATATTCAAGATGACGTTAAGAAGAAAGCGTGTCTACTTCATTTTGCCGGAGACAAAGTTTTTGATATTTTCCACAACTTTACGGAGATACAAAAAAGCGTCAGTGCGACCGTCGAATCAGATGGATCAAAAATACCAAACACCTACGAAATAGCAAAGAAGTCACTGACCGACTATTTCACACCGCAAAGAAATATGTCTTATGAGATCTTCAAATTTCGACGCGCATCGCAGAATGTTGACGAAAGTCTAGACTCATTTCATGTGAGATTGAGGACCCTAGCATCCATGTGTGACTTTATGGATAAAGATCGGGAAATCCTCGCACAGATCATTCAGGGCTGTTCATCCTCTAAGATCAGACGAAGGGCACTACGAGACAACTCCACACTTAAACAAATGTTAGACGAGGCCCGAGCAATTGAATTAGCTTGCACACGAGCCGCAGACATCGAGAGAGAAGAGGTGGTTCATGTCCTGTCTTCCCATAATAATAAACGAGACTGCAGGCAGTACACACGCAGAGGAAAAGAAAAAGGAAATACCGACGAAAAACACAACTACGGACACACACAAGTTAGTAATCGCCAGTTTACTCCGAGGACCCAGCCAAGTGGCAAAGACACCGGACATGTCTGCCACTACTGTGGATACTCAGCAACACATGCGACGTGTCCTGCTAAGGGACAAGAATGCAGGAACTGCCGGAAAAAGAACCACTTCGCAAAAGTGTGCAATTCAAAACCGGTAAGACAAATTTCCTACTCATATCGAAATGATATTGAATCCCTTTCTACATCGAATGATGAGTCTGTCTACATAGTAAAAACTCCCACATCGACAAAAACACCCACAGCCACCATCCTCGTTAATAACTCCCCAGTGACCTTCATTTTGGATACCTGTGCCAGTGTAAATATAATGTCTGGACGCACGTACGACGGTTTTCAGTACAGGCTGAAAATACACAGCACTGCTACACAGATATTTGCCTATCGGTCCAGGAAAGCCATGCCAGTCCGTGGATTAATCACTACCCCCATCGAATTTGAAGGAAGATGCTGCAAAGCAAAAATGTTCGTTATCGACAATAAAAACCCCTTGTTCGGACACGATTTACAAAATTTACTCGATGCCCACTCTGCTGAGGCACTGGGTATGATATCCTTTAATTTTACGTTTAATGTGACAACATCGATCCCAGATGAATTCCCCTCATTATTCGATGGAAAGATGGGAAAGATTTCTGGACCCACTGTTAAGCTGCACATCGATACTTCGGCCCCACCGGTGACACAGAGACAACAGAGAATACCCTTTCACGTGAGGAAGGACGTCGAGTCGGAACTAAAACGCCTCAAGGAGATGGACGTGATTGAGGATGTTACTGGGCCTACCCCCTGGGTAAGTCCTGTGGTGATAGTCCCCAAAAAACCGAGTGGCGTGCGAATCTGCATAGATATGCAAAAAGCAAATGACGCTATTCAAAGAGTCAAATATCCTATGCCGACCGTGGACGACTTGTTTGCAGATTTAAACAACTCAAAGGTGTTCAGCAAGCTAGACATGTCGAGCATCTACCACCAATTGGAGCTGGGGGAGTCCAGCAGATACATCACCATGTTCACCACACATGCTGGACTATTCCAGTACAAGAGACTATTGTTCGGAGTAAATGCAGCCTTGAAATATTTCAAAAGGCCATTGTGGATCTTTTGAGGGGCATTCCAGGGGTCAAAAACCTCTGACGACGTTATCGTATACGGACGTGACCAAGCCTCACATGATGCCAGTTTGAGGTCCACGCTGGAACGTCTACAAAATGCCGGGGCCAGGCTAAACAGGAAAAAGTGCCTCTCCTCGGTGAAACAGATCACTTTTTTTGGACATATCTTCAGCGGAAAAGGGGTGTCACCAGACCCAGACAAAATTGCAGCAATTACAAACTGCAAATCGCCCACCAACGTTGGAGAAGTGCGCTCATTCCTGGGCATGGTCCAATATGTGGCCAGGTTCATCCCGCACTATGCCACTGTCACCGAGCCACTCCGGCAACTCACAAGAAAAGACAGAGAATAGAGGTGGTCAGAGACAGAAGAGAGGGCAGTGATGAAATTAAAAAAGGCCCTGACTGGAGCTGGAGTTATGGTCTACTTCGATCAAAACAAGGAGACAAATATCCTGTTGGACTAGGGGCAATGCTTACACAAGACGGGAAAGTCTTGTGTTATGCCAGCCATGCTCTCACAGATGTGGAACAGCGATACTCGCAGATGGAGAAAGAAATGCTAGCCATTGTATACGCTGCTGAGCATTTTCATCTTTATTTGTATGGGTCAAGGTTCACCATCACCACTGACCACAAACCACTTCTCGGTATTGTAAAAAGTCTCAAACCAGCTACATCCAGAATCGAACGCTGGCGCCTACGCCTCATGCAATATGAGTATAGCTTGGTATACCAGCTGGGGAAAGATGACCAGAACCCCGCCGACTACCTCAGCCGACATCTTCACCACAAACCCGAGAGAGACAATTCAGCTGAGGCATATATAAGATACGTGGCTCACCATGCCATACCTAAGTCCATCACCCTCGAAGAGGTGAAGCTAGCCACGGAAAAAGACCCCCTGCTACAGAAAGTGATGATTGCACTTTCAGATGGAAAATGGAACGACCCGCAGTTATCCAGTCTCACACATGTCAAAGATGAACTATCTGCACATGATGGTCTCATCCTTCGAGGTCACTGCCTGGTGGTCCCGTCCACCCTGCAGAAGAGAACTGTAGACATAGCCCACCGCACACACCAGGGCATTGTTAAGACGAAGCAGCTAATGAGGGAAAAGGTCCGGTTCCATGGAATTGACAAGCTGGTGGAGGAGACAATGCGCAACTGCATCCCTTGTCAAGCTTCCAACTCGACATCATCACACCGTGAGCCCATACGCACCACACAACTCCCTGCTGCCCCATGGACTGAAATCTCCCTGGACTTCGCAGGTCCTTTCTCATCTGGAGATTATGTGCTAGTCGTCATCGATGACTACAGCAAGCAGATTCCCAGAAGTAGAGATACTCCCCTCGACATCAGCAAGAGTGGTCATTCCCCGTCTCGACGCAATCTTTGCCAGACAAGGATACCCCGATATTTTCAAGTCTGACAATGGTCCCCCCTTCCAAGGGCAGGAATTCAAGGATTTTGCCACCCAAGCAGGATTCCGCCACAGAAGAGTTACCCCAGACTCCAGACATGAGTGCCAGACGCGAGTACCGCCCACACCGACAACACCAAAACATAACCCACCAGTGGTAAGACGCAATCGAACGCGGAAACGAATCCCACCAATACGGCTCGAGGATTATATCAGATAGATAAATAAGTGAGTAAAGTTTCTATTCTGTCCTAGAAAAAAAAAGTCCTTTTCGACTAAGACAACAAGTTGAATTAACTATTTGATGCAGCGAAATGTGTTTTAAAGGCCCCCCCCTTTAAATCAAAGCGGATCCACAGAGACCTTCCACGCACATTATACATATCGAACTATGAACTTATGGACGGTAACCCTACACACACATGCACACGCACACACACGTGGACTATGTATATATATATTTATCTGACTGTTTGTTAGGTGAGAAGAGATGTAGCGTTCCCGCTTTGAATTTGAGAGTTATCGCCCCTGAACCATTTTGGTAAATGAAGACTCGTGTTTACAACGTGTCACTCCGAGTACGTATCAGCGAGCGACAAAGTAACAACGTGTTTGTGTCTCTCTTTTGATCTTTCCTTTTACTTGTATATTGTCTTACGTTTCAGAAATAATCTCATCATAACATAGACTAACTTCTTATTTGAAAAAATGTGTTGTTCGCTTTATGTTATCATTCCTTTCAGCTTGCAGACTCACTCCCTTTTATTGGACAATTAAGCGAACAATTTCTCTGACAAAAGAAATACCCAAATGTTCCCAATAAGCAGCGTTAATACCAGAGTTTTTAAGATCTTTAGACAGAGCACTATTGACAGAGCAACTTGTCAGAAATCATACGACTGTCACGGCCCCTGAACATGAAACTGGACTATGTTTAGTGCCTGTTATATTTCCACTTACCGATGCATGTATAAATCATTATACACCAGTGTCGTCATTGGAAACCCAAGTTCTTGGTTGTCTGTGGATACAAAACAACTCGGACACCGATGTGGATTTATGCAAAGGTTTATTTAAAAAAAAGAGAAAGACACATAAAGCATCTTGTATACGCATGAGAGAAAGAGAGAGAGAAACAAACATATAGATAGACAAATAGCTTGTCTAGCTACATCTAGTTACATTGTGCGTGCCCATTCACCAATTGGGGACAGCACCCCAGATAGTCTTTCCTGCTTGAAATCTTGCCGGCCAAGAGACATAAAATCTTCGGTTGCGACTTACATCTGGGGTCAACTCTGACCCTTAAGGTGTCACTAAACCTTATCCATTTAAACACGGCCCTTGTTATGTAACAGTGCTGAGTCACACAAAATACGACACTGAGTAACTCCCCTATATCATGCTCGTGTTACACAAATGGACAAATTTCTTATTTGAATTAACCATCATCTAAATGAATAGATGCAAAAGTTTAGTTCACCTATCCTAACAATATTAACACTAAAATAGCTTATGCTTACTTAGTTCTATGATACAACATAAGATTTTTTAATAATGTATATATAGTAATATTGGCTTTCGGTTATTATGAAATGCGTTGTACAGAAATATTCATACTCTTTTTTCTTTTCCGCCCTCACGAGATCTCCATCGCTCTCTCCTTCTCATCCGGATCTGGCCTCGACGAACGCACCACACAAACACACAATTTGATATGTAACATTTCTTCTCTTAACTTTCACACACACACACATATTTCTACTCAGACTTTGTAGCACACGTTCTCATGAACTCAATTTCATAGCAAACAGCTTATGTGCGTTTCACACAAGCACACTATTCTGCTACATAAGAATTTTCTCTACATACAGACATACGCACACACACATACACAAACATCCTTCTCCTCACACTTTGTTGAACACATTGTCATGAACTCAATTTCATAGCAAACAGCTTATTTGCATTTCACACAAGCACACTATTCTGCTACATAAGAATTTTCTCTACATACACATACACGCACACACACATACGCACACATCCTTCTCCTCACACTTTGTTGAACACATTGTCGTGAACTCAATTTCATAGCATATGCCATGTGCACATCTACGAACACACAATTCGGTACATAAACTTTTCCTCTCTATGTATACACACACATGCACACATTGTTCTATACACACTATGTTATATACATTCTCGTGGACTCAACTTCATAACAAACACCATGTGCACACATACGTACGCACACACATGCACACACACGATTTACAGACTCTCTTTGTACACATTGATGCAACTTTATAGAAAACCCGGTCGGGTTCGCGAACAATAAATGTCTTGTTGTATACTTCTTTGTTGTTCGTGTTTTTACTTTGTTCTTATTGTCATGCTTGTATATTGAGCACAGATATATACAGAGTATTTGCGCTGCCCAAGCGTTGCTCTAGTGTTGACCAAAAATCTTCTCCGATTTAAATTGTTCAGAGTGTCTTAAAAAAATGGTGATAGAATGATTTCTTTCTGAAACTTAATCTCCATTCTTCCAGAACACGTTTCATCATTTTTGCTGTTATCGCTTTGTATTTTTGATCTTTCAATATTTTTACATATATTAAAGTCCAAATTTAACTTAAATAAGGAAATGAAAAATATAAAGCGATGATATCAAAAAAGTTTGAAATAAAAGTTTTGTTCCTTTGTATTACAAATACAAAAACCATAATGTTTTAAAGATAATAGTCATATCATGAGAAAAAGCACAGACGTCAGTCATTAGACTGCCTGACAACATAATGATTTTCATAGCAGACCATTTTGGTTGACATTGAAACGTTGATAACTTAAGAACTATTTATCTGATCAAGCTGTGATTGCGCATGGTGGTTACTGTTATCAAAGTACATCAGATCCATACACCAAATTTTTAAAGATTGGAAGTTAAAATTCGGTCAAGATTATGACCTTGACCGAATTATTTTATGGTTGAAGTGAAAATTCAAGGTCATACAGGGGCATGCAGGACTTCATTGGCTACAATATTGGCCAAGTAGGGAGTTTCTACAATGAATAGAATCAAGGCTATTGCCAAAAGTATGATTTACAACTTTTACCGTTGTTACATAGTGGTAGTCATATTAATGAAAATATGTGGAGGTCGGGGTCAGAAGGGGGTTACCACATGATTCTGGACGGTACCCTTTTCTCTGTCCTTAGCCGGTTAGACTGTAATGAGAAAAGACATGTTTTTTGCATGCTGCCCCCAAAACGGAGTTACCACATGATTTCCGGATAGGACCCTCTTCCCTGTCCTAAGCCGGCAAGACTGTAACGAGAAAATACATGTTTTTGCAGTCTGCCCCCAACATGAGGATAGCGCGTGTCGGACGATTGATGTAATTAAATCCCTCTGCCTGTCTCTCACCCTCTCTCATACCTGCGTGCGTGCGCACGCGTATGCACACACACACACATTCGAAGTTACTGTTATGTCCCTTTGAATAAACCTTGTTATATAGTAACCAACAAGTGTCAACATGGTTTTGTATCAACGGACGAAAAAGCAACGTGGGCTCACAACAATGAGGGTGCTGGCAACAGCGATGAGACGGTCGATTAGCACATAAAGAACTTTATACACTCATCGGTATGGGTGTATATAACACCATGACCTTTGACATAGATATCCCCAAATTAAGTCAGTTATAAGTTTGAATATGACCGATATTTTGATTAAGTTTGATGACAATTGGTCAAGCGATGTGGACGCTGGGTTGCACGCAAACAAACAAACAAACTCAACTGAAAACATAACCTCTTTAGCAGAGGTAAAAATTCCTACATCTAGACAAACATGCGGAAGACTCCCCCTTCCTGTCCTCCGAACAAAAATAATGATCTTAGACGGAACTTTTTCTTGGGACAATTTTTTAAAAAGTAAATACAAAAAGGAGAAGAAAAAGAAGGATTGAATGTGTTTACCTTTTGAGATTTTCCTCTTTGGTCGAATGATTCCTTGTGTTCCCGGAGAGACAGTGGAGATTAGCTCTGCAGAACTGCTATTTAGGTCCAATTGCTTTTCATTCTTTTGGCGCTCATACTCAAAACATGTCAAAATGGCGGGTTTCATTAAGGAACAACAAAATGGCTGATCACAAATTAACTTATCTACACATATTTATACAGGGTTGTTGTCAGACTAGCAAATATTTGATATCTTAGATTTACATGTTCGTTTATCTTTCCCGCTCAGGTGATCACTATTTTCTGTATGGTGTCATCGTGGGTAACACACATAGAGGCTGGTGCTACCAGGTCAGGCTGTCTGAAGATACCAGCTTCCTGACCTAAAATGCGCAAAACATTTTTATTGTTTAATTTTTTCATTTCCCTTTGCAAAACTCAATGTTCTGCAAAGCCAAAAGCAAAAACAACAATTTTCCTCTACAAAACAACCAAACCAAGCACCATGAATAAATATTGGAAAATATTAAGAACTTGAAGGATAAAAACTTTTACCGAAATGACTGGATTCGACATAAAAAAACGGAAAAGGGTTGATATGCCGTAAACCAAAAAAAACAAACCAACCAAACACATAAGGATCAGAAGATAAAAGAAAAAACAGACAATAACTAAGAAATAGCTGGCTTTACATAAATATATAAACAATCGGAATTTATTTTAATGCGATTAGTGGGTTGCAACTCAATAAATCTATCGTTTTTTTTTACTTATCAAATTATTAATTGCCTGCAAGAATAGAAAATTGCTTTAGATACATATACATTTATTCTCACATATGTTAGTAATATTTTCTCATCCATTGAACTGCAGACTAAGAGAAGATTCTATCAGGCATGTGTACGCAGTAGTGTGATGATGTATGGAAGTGAAACCATAACAGTACGTGTTGAGGACATGCGTTGCATAGATAAAAAGGATATGAGCATGATACAATGAATGTGTAATGTAAGTCTTTAAGACAGGTTTAGTTCTGATGACCTCAGAAGAAAATTAAATCTTGACCGTATAGAGAGACGTGTGCGGACTTCAATAGTATCGCCACGTTAATAGAATAGATGAGAGTTCTTGGGTTAGTAGATGTAGAATAGTTGAGGTAGCAGGTTCAGTTCACAGGGAAAGGCCAAGGAAAACATAGGAGGAAATGATAAAAATTGAACTGAGAGAAAGAGGAATTAATAAAAACCTGGCCAGAGATAGGTTACTTTGGAAGTCAATTCCTTAAGCTATCCAACACATGCCAGCATGTAAAACCAATATTAAATTGAATATGATGATGATGATGATGATGATGATGATGATGATGATGCCTTTTGGATAGTCAAACATTACAATAAAACAGAACATAGACTACATAACATCACATATGCATGCCAACAAAAGGAAACAAAATGGATCTTAAAACTAAAAACTTATGATGTCGGTGTTTATATGTATGATTATTTATATGTATGATTATTTTACAGACTGAGAAGAATTTTTCTTTGGGAATGAAACTTTGTTGGCGAAAGGAATAATTTGCTCTTAACCGTATTTCACAATGAGATGACCGCACATAAATTCATTAAAAGAAAAGTTTTCTTTGCCATTCAGTAGAGAGACATTACGTGGACTTTCTTTTGAAATGAAATTTTATTCCCTGAGATAATCATTTGCTCTTAACAGTAATTCACGATTAAATGAATGCACATATATTGAATTAAAAAAAAAAAAGCACTAACGTTTTTTGCTATTCGATGGAGAGATTTTGAGTGGACCGACTTGGCAATTAGGATGGAACAGGAAGTTCTATAGACAAAGGGTCTAAAGCGTCAGCAATAACTGGGAATGTAGAATCGTGAGAACAGAAGTCTATGAAAAAAGAAGAAATGACATCAGATATGAGATAACGAGGATTCCGGGAGGAGAACCTCTCTTAACATTGAAGAAGCGATCAAGATAGCTGACATGTTTAATATGGGCTAACAAACTTGTAATCTAAAAACTGTATGCTTAATAATCTCTCCCTCTCTCTCTCTCTCTCTCTCTCTCTCTTTCTCTCTCTTTCTCTCTCACACTCTCTCTCTCTCTCACACACACATTCTCTCTTTTTCTTTTTCTCTATTCTGATCATACTCTGAGACGAAAACAACCGGAGTTAATTAATTGTAATGTGATTAGTGACCTGCAACTCAATAAATCTATCGTTTTTTTTGCAACCTGATATTTGTTAAATTATTAATTACCTGCAAAAAAAGCATTGCCTCCAATAAATTGCCTGTAAGATAAGAAAAAATTGCATGCAATATTAAAAAATGCCTGCAACATAAGAAAAGAATGTCTGACGGCATTTTTTTATTTTCAATGTTCCGTTTCTACTACAAATCTGGGCAGGCATACGAAAAAATACGTTGACACTCTCTTCTGCTCCCTGTCGACTAGATACCTTGAGCAAGGTGCCCTCAGTCAGGAAGGAGTATCATGAAACAAGGTATGGTTTTGTTAATCGTCAGAGTCGGTCGTTCGATTGGTATAAGATAATTAAAGATTGAATTTTCATAGTGACCCTCCCCTCTAGAATGAAGAGAGAATCAATGGAAAGGATACTGGCTTGTATTGGAAGATGAAGAATGTCTGTCTCTGTAGTGATGCACAAGTTATGTCTGATGGCTCCAACACCAACATCTTGATCGGCTCCAACAGCAATAGCAAACAATTCAAGGTTAAATTTCCTTTTCAGACCCGCAGCAACCTAAAAGAGAGACAAAAAAAAATTCTAAATAATAAACTTTAAAAGATATCTAATCAATCGATTTACTGCTCCCAATCCAATTTGATCGATACATCCACTAATCCTTTCAAATCAATACTTTAACTCAACTTAAAATCATATCTTCTCCTCTTGCTTCACATACATAAGTTGTGGTGATTATGTAGTGATGACAATTTTGTAGCTACATTCACAAACAATCTCATGCTTATAATGTTAATTAAACACAGAATCTTTTAGAAGGGAATGATTTATTCATATCACCACACCTGATCGTCCAGTGAGCTGCAAAGTGAAAAGAGTGAGAAAAGATAGAAAAGGAAACTTATTTTAACCTCATTGCTTAATTATTTAAGGTTTTTGTCTAACCATTTTAAAAACACGTCTTTTTTGCTCAGTCGCTTCCTCCGAACTGGTGACAGATGGTGCCCACCATTTTTTCTTGCATATTTCTGATGTCATTTTCGTCCAATTATTATCGCTATCATTCTAATGAATACTCAGCTTAACCTCATTGTGATACCCTGTCTTGAATATATCCTGTTTACAACATAATACCAAATCCATCTGCTCAAATATATTTTAACTAATGTTTATACTTGTAGATGTACCTACAGATATAAAACATCACTAGCTGTAAACTCTTCAATTATTTTACACTAATTAACTCTCTGAATTTTATAATCTGTTTGGTGGAATTGTTATAGGGCACTCGAAATTTATTGGAAAGAAAAATAGGAGACTTTAATAAGACATATAGAGAAATGTTTTGGAATTTTTGAGATGAGGATTGATAATTTCTATTTTTTGGAGCTACACATCTCATCTTAGATGTTTCGGCTGATGTAACTTCCGACCTTCTCTAGTTGCATGTTGTCAAACTCAGGAGTTTTTATGTCGAACTCGGGAATCTGTACAGAATTTTAAACGGGACCCTTTTTTTAATTCACGAGGGTAGCTTGCTCTCGTTCCATAGAAGTCTTAATTAATTCGTAATTGTATTCTTAGTATCGCCCGTACTGAGGATTGAACCTTCAACCTTAGACGACTGTCACTTAGAACTGATTATCACTTAGCACTTATATCCGTTGCACCACGGGTCATTGTAGACAATTCTGATATATGAATTTTAGGAGCCTTTAACCTCTTCTTGTTTTAGCTGTGTAGTCTTGTTACTTATCAGTATATATCACTAATTATCACTAATATATATATATATATATATATTTTTCTAAATTAACTTACGTACATTAAAGAAATCCATGGCTATCAGCCATCATCAGAATGGGTACCCTGGGAAAGGATTGAACCCTTAATGTAAATGTCTATAGTCTGATGCTTTACTATCTTGCCCAAAATATGTACGAGTTTTATCGCCTATCAAGTTACATAGTTTTGTTATTGTTTTTATTGGCGATGGAACAGTGTTGCTTTTTTTAGTATTTTTACACTTCCTAAGAATATGCAGAATATCGCATTCAGTCGCTCTTAATCAGACGTGTTATTATTTTTATTTTATAACACTGTTCTATCGTCAGTAAAAACAATTAAAAAGAACTATATATATATATATATATATATATATATATATATATATATACAGGGTGGGGAAGCACATTTGTCCTATTGAGAAATTTGAATATACTGCCCAAACGGTTTGGGTAATCAATTCTATAAATTGAATAGAAATTCTTTATTGATTCACTAACATTTCTGTGCATTTCAGATCTGAATATATTGGAGAATGAGCATGCATGAAAAAAAACACAGCAGGGGTTATGATCTCCTTGAAGCCCAGGTCCCTCGAAATAACATTGCCAGGATCGCTAGTGTCATTGAGAGGACAGTTTGTCGCATCTAGCATGCCAAAAAATTTGGTTTGAGCACGATGAAATCTCCTGGCAGTGGGGGCCACAACAGTAAGAGAGATGAACCCTTCATAAACACCCTTAAGAGCAAAATCAAGGAAGACCCCACTGCCAGCATGAGAAGCCATGCTAAGGTTCTAAAGGTCGCCCGAAGACCGTAAGGATTGCTGTGCACCGGAACTTAGGTCTCAAGTTCTTTTGTTAGACAACCAAGGCATCTTCTGACAGATGCAATAAAAAAAAAAGGCTTGAGATTTTGATATTCCTCAAGTGCAATAGCAGTTCTGTGAAAATTTTCAGTGATGAAAAAATCTTCATTGTGAACCAAGTTTATAATAGAAGGAATGGCCGTGGATTGCAAAATCAACAGATGAGGTCAAGGAGGTATTCAGGGCCAAAAACATCTCAAGTGATGGTCCTGGGCATCTTGGGTTCAGATAGCCAGAAAATGCCCTCCTATTTCTTCAAGTCTGATGAAAAGATTGGAGCTGATGTGTATTATAACGTTTTGAGATACACTGTTTTACGATGGCTGAAAGAAACTTACCCAGACAACAATTACGTATAGCACAAAGACTGCCCACACAGCCAATAAGGTCTAGAAGTTCTGGCAAAACAACATGGCCAACTTCTGGTCAAAAGACTTTTGGTCCCCTAGCTCCTTTGATCTCACCTCCTGGACTTTTTCTGGTGAGGCGCCATTGAGAAGAGGACAAATGCATTTTCTCATGCAAGTGTGGGCTTACATAAGGCTGCCATCTCCAGAAAATAAGAGGCTTACCCAGAGCAGGACATAAAGAAGGCCTGTACCTCTTCTAGAGGTCGGATTGAGGTGTGCATCAAGACTGATGGAGGACACATAGAGTAGGTTTATTTGAAAGGTATTCATGTATTCTAAAGTGCCATGTTAAAATTGCAAAGAATAAATAAGTTATAACCAATTAAAGTTTAATTTTCCTAATAGGACAAATTTGCTTCCCCATGTGTATATCTGTATATCTAGCTAACATATTTCTTTTAAACATATTTCTTTTAAACACATTTCTTTTAAACACATTTCTTTTAAACACATTTCGTTAAATACAATGGACAACTTATGTCTGCATATTTTTGTCTTGATCCATTCCAATTTCCTTATGTATTTTCTTGTTTCAAGCGGGAACTGGCTGATGTATTTGCCATACTCACTTATAACCCTAGTACTTTCGGATCCATCTGGATCCATCTTCAGGAGTGGTTATTGAGTAAAGAATGTGGTGCTTAGATATTTATAGGTAATTTGTTTTTCTGGGAATCATGTGTTAGTTACAGTATTAATAAGGTACTCATGTTAGTATTATAGGCATTTTAGTATGTTGTCACTATTATTATAATAAATTTTAATAATAGTTACAACATACTTTCTCGGCGACGGCACACCTGGATGCAATGTGAAAAATTATCAATGATTCTGACACACTCCTTTCTTGGCCTGATTTGGACTGTGATGGCAATCTTCACTTACAGGATAGTTTGGGGATTGTTTTGATAAACATTATGTTTGCAATGAACTCGTCGACTTAATTTCTTCTAACATGAAAAAAAAAACATTTCATTCAGAAACGTTTCTTGGGATTCTCTGAACATTTGTTTTCTATGAACTCATTCTTTGGACACTTTGAACTCTCATTCTTTAGGTTCTTTATAATTCATTGTCTTAACAAGTTGTCAAATACAATTAATTAGTTTTTTCATTCTTTCATTTGATATCGCCTTTCCCTCGATAAAAAATTAAATACTTTCATTGCACACATGTTGGGGCTAAATCTAATTCTAAATTCATTTCATGAGTAAAGATTAAATATTCACCCTGGATATTGGCGCGTAGTATAAAAACACACACACAGTGTTTTTATGTCTCTTTTTCCTGTGATCTTTCAGCTAGCATATGTACATACGTCACGAACCAACCTAGCCCTTTCGGTTGGGGTGGGGGCCTGGACAAACCAAACAAGCGAAAACACAATGCCCGGTGAAACACACACACACAAACACACTACTCTACGAATGCACATGTACATAATTTCATAGAAGTACACCCTGCTAAACGAATACATGTACATATAAGTCTATACATACACTCTGTAACTAACAAGACAAAAGCACGCTAATACACACACATACATATATTCATGCCTATCGCATTTACACACACGTAAACACACATAGTCGTAACAAACATATCTACTCAATTTCTCTTACACGAAAAACCAACCCTTCTCCGGAACGTTCTCAGACACTTTGAACTTTGCGATTTTTATCAACCCTTCATTTCATTGTCTTAACCGTTTGATGAATAGAATTAATTAATTTTGTATGGATCGACTTTGTCATTCTTTCTTGTGATATTGCCTTTCCCTCTACAAAATAAATGAAATATAAAAGTTTGATGAAAATAAAATCTTACAGGTCCAGGCTGGTAGGTGACTTTTAGACCTGTAGCCGCTCCTGGTTGAGTAAAAAAATAAAAACGCTTAAAGAAGCTCCCTCCTATTATTGTGAGAGCTACATGCACGAGATATCGATCATGTGGACAATCTTAGCAATAAATATTTAAACAAATCTTTTTATGCTTTTGGTGGAAATATTGTTAGCTCTTCTCATTGGTTGAAAATTATTTTGAGCTCTTCTCATTGGTTGAAAATTATTTTGAGCTCTTCTCATTGGGTGAAAAATATTTTGAGCTCTTCTCATTAGTTGAAAAATATTGTTATCTCTTCTCATTGGTTGAAAATTATTGTTAGCTCTTCTCATTGGTTGAAAAATATTTTGAGCTCTTCTCATTGGTTGAAAATTATTTTGAGCTTTTCTCATTGGTTGAAGAATATTTTGAGCTCTTCTCATTAGTTGAAAATATTGTTATCTCTTCTCATTGGTTGAAAAATATTTTTAGCTCTTCTCATTGGTTGAAAAATATTGTTAGCTCTTCTCATTAGCGAAAACATATTTTTAGCTTTTCTCATTGGTTGCAAAAAATATATTCTATTCAACTTTATTTGAATTTGGAGCCAATTTTTGTATAAAATATGCAACTCGTTTTTTTTTTTGTGGGGGGGTCTCTGGTAGTCGAGTAAGCATATAAAAATAATTAGATTAACGTTTATTTAATAAATTTCTACAAATCTGCTAGTAAATATTGGGTTGACCAAAAAGTTTGTTCGTTTTTTGAATATCATTTTTCCGGCCTACTAAAAATCGTTTTATATTCCTATTCTTCAAATCCTGTATTTGGTGTAGCGGGTATGTTGACGTCAGTGTGTAATAAGCCTCCGAGCAGAGGAGTTCTTACATTTTTACTTGTATTTCAAGCCTTAAAATAAAAGATCAAGCAGAGAACTACCGACATCTGATGCTTTTTTTACTACAGAAAAAGGAAGAAAAAAACTACAGAAATCTGCATGAAGATATGTCATGTGTATGGGGTGAATGCTGTTATAGAACGGGTGTGCCAGAAATGGTTTGCTCGATTCTGAAAAGGAATTTTTTTAGTGAGAGATGTTCCCTGCTCTGGCCAGCAAAAGATGATCGACAGTGACCAAATGAAAGCTGTAGTTGAACAAGATTGCCGTTTGACAAACAGACAAATCGCAGACATTCTCAAGATTTCCAAATCGAATGTGGAAAATGAATTGCATAAACTCGGTTATATTTCTAAACTTTATGTTTGGGTTAGCCATAAACTAACAAAAACAAAAAAATGAAAGTAATATAAATGATATATAAAAGTTGAAAATAAAATCTTACAGGTCCAGGCTGGTAGGTAACTTTTAAACCTGTGGCTGGGGGTGGTTGTTTAATTTTGAAATGACAAGAATCGACACCCGTATTAATCAGATTGACCGACATCAGGTATGAATTGCCTTCACACAAAATTCCAAAGTTGATCTCTTCTGGATATAGATTCAATCCCCGCATCATTTGCAGCCTCCGTTGTGATTCTAATGTTGATCCCGCAGTGAGGCAGTTGTGACTTTGTCGACGCACAGGCTCTTCAATCATCTGAAACTAATAACATATATCAGATATGAAACATAAACATGTTGAACATTAATGTGCACACTCATATATTATGGGTAATCCCCCCGCCCCCCCAAAAAAAACCATGGTATCCTTAATAAAATTGACAATCTTTTCTGCTATCCAACCATATCAGGTACAAATAAACTTCAGTCTATGCCTGATTTCTCACCCAAATTTCAACCATGAATGTCCAACAGTCTTTGTTTTTTATTGCCAATCATTTATATGTGAGGTCACTTTGGCGATCGTCTCATCAGGAGAAGGTGTTATTCAAAATGGACCTCACACTCACTCACCGGACCATAACCCCCCTCCCTCTATATTTTTATCTGGGATTATCTCAAAGATAATGTTTATCAAAACAATTCCGAAACCATTCCTGAAGTGAAGATCGCCATCACAGTTCAAATCAGGGCAGTGCTAAGAGAGGGAGTGCGTCAGAGTTATTGACAATTTTTCACATTGTATCGAGGTGTGCTTATTGAATGGCGGTAAAACAAAAACTGTTGGGCATTTATGACTGGAACTTGATGGACAAGTCAAACTTGTAATCATTTCTACATAACCTGATGGCAGAAAGTTATTGTACAGGGTGACTACCCCCCCCCCTCCTAAAATGCTACCCATCGAATCGTCAATAAAATTGACAATCCTTTCTGCAATCCAACCATATTTGGTATAAATAAACATCAGTTTATGCCTGACCTGACCACCAAGTTTCAGTCATGAATATCCAACAGTATGTTTTGTTGACATTCAATGATATGGAAGAGGGGCACTTTAGTGATTGTCTAATCAGTAAGAAGTGTGATCAGTGGGGCTATCTCAAAGATAATGTCTATCAAAAAACCCACAGAACTGAAGGGGGCAATTACAGCCAAAATCAAGACATTACCAAGGAAGGAATGCGTCAAAGTTATTAAAAAATTAGCACATTGTATGCAGGGCTGCTTATCATTGAATCGCGGTAAAACAAAAACGCTTGGACATTCATGACTGAATCTTTCGTCTCTACTATATATACAATATTTCAAAACATGAATTTTTGATTTTAATAACAGATGGTAATATAGGAGTGATAAATGAAAAAAACCTTTTGCATTTATTCATTTAGATATAAGAAAATATGGTGAACGGCTACACAAATGCAATCGAGTGTCAATTAATTTCCTCAAGCTATGTTATTGTTATATATCTGTTATGTATTGAATATGATTGAAATAGATACTGGAGAATATCCTTAATATATTTTACTAATAGGTCAGATTTGTTATGGCCCAGAGGGCACTCGAGGATAAGGGTTAAAGACATTTTCAGTTGGACAATGAACGCCACCATGAGAGGATTGGAATCAAATAGGTGGGATGGTAGAAGATTATTTTATCGTAAAAAACAGTGAAAATCCTTACTACAATCCAACCATATTTGGTACGAATAACCGTTAGTTTATGGCTACCAAATTTCCGATATGAGTTGCTCTCATTTCCCCCCCTAAAAAAAATGATGTTTCTTTATTTTTTTTAACAAAAAACATCTTTACTAAAGTTATATCACAAGGTACTAAAAAAAGTGCATAAATGTATTTTTATAAAAAAATATAGAATCGTAGATGTTAACGGTAAAAAAATCTTTTCAAATATAGTTCTCATATATTACGAAAAAAAACAACTCCTGAATTCCGTATTAATAACAACCAAATAGATTGAAACATTTTAATAAATTTATTTATTTAATAAAGTATAGTTTCTGAAAGAAAAAACAAAGTTTATTTTTAATAAAGTAACATTTTGGCCAAAAGATTGTAATAAAATATAGTTTCTGAAATTGACAGTGATTTTTTTGTTATAATTTAAAATGTTATAAAACGAACATAATAATAAAACTATATTTTATTACAATGTTATAATAAATGGTTTTAAAAAAAAAATTAACTTAAAAATAAATCAAACATGAAAGATTACGAATTCATTAAAGCAATACAAAATCAATCATTCAAAATAATTAATTGAACATTTATTGAAATAAATTAAAAGTTTGCAAAACGAAGTTTTTATACAATATAGTAAAAATTTGTAATAAATTAAAACAGTCATGGTTTTTTTTTTGGGGGGGGGGAGTTTAATGAAACTTATTAGTCTAAAATTGTATTTTTATCTTGAAATAAAATTCTAATTTATTTTTTTAAAACTTGAAATTCGAACGGCCATCGTAATATAATGCAATGCCTTATCTTTGAACGCCATGATAGATGTTAAAAAACTGTCTTTTGCTTAAAAAAAGAGAATACGTTTGAAAAAATGAACAAGGTAACAATGATTTCCAAGTGTATGAATAATTCTTAGGGGGGTAGCCGTGTTCTTGGTAGTGTATAACATCACAATAGCAGGAACAATTTAAATATGATTTCAAGGTGAATGAATAATTCATGCTGTATATGAATCTTGATTAAAGACGCACGCATGCACATTACTGCACAGCTAACTTCTGGTCCTGATTGATCATGGGTCTAAGAACCACGACCAATGCACCACCAGAAAATCTCGACTCAGTCGTTAGGCCACAGATGGATCCACAAGCGATCGGACAGTATGAAGGTGTTTCCAAAAATTCCGTAGTCTTGAAGATTAAGAAGGTAGAGGACGGTCGTGCAATTAAAAAAATGAACAATTACAGGCACTTGTTGAGCAAAATCCACGTCAATGTGTCAAAGAAAAGTCTCAGACATTTGCTATCAGTACTGCACCAGTTCCACGTCATTTACAGATTATTGGAAACGTGAAAACATTTTCATGAATAAATGTATGTTTCTGAAATTGGTTATTGTTTTTGTAACGACCCAATATTAAGTAAAGTGAAAATATTTCATACCTTTTGATTGGGAATTGAACGTGACCTGCCACCAACCAGTGAAGGTGGCACCGGTACAACCGAAGTACGAGGTTGTCCATTAACATCAACGTGTAAACTTCTGTATGATCCTCGGTTGCTGAGAGTTGAAAATGAACCGATCACTACCGAAGAGTAAATAAAAAGATTTTTTTTTTAATGTAGTTGAATGGGGACAAAAATGGATGGTAACATTTAATGCTACTGAGACAAAGCTCCTTTCCTTTAACAATTATAAGAAACCTCTTCAATCACCGATTGGCATAGCTAATAGCACCCTACCTGAAAGTCCGACGTTCAAACTCCTCGGTCTAACATTCACAAGTAACATGAAGTGGAACAAATACAGACTGCTGCAAATTAAGTGGGCTTCCTCTACCGTGCGAGAAAACTTCTCTAACATGCCAGTACCCGGTATTTCTACAAAGCCACCATTCGCCCATGCATGGAGTACTGTTGTCACATCTTGGCTGGTGCATCAACCACTACCCTCTCTCTTTTAGACAGGGTCAAAAATAGAGCCTCTAATCTAATAGGTCTCACACTATCTATCAAGCTACAGCCCCCGTTCTATCGCGCAATATTGTATCCCTGTGCTTGTTTTGCAAGTACTTCCATGGAATGTTCTCTGACGAACTTGCTGCACTGGTTCCCCCTTTACGTAAAATACTCCGACCAACCTGAGAATCAGCAAAATTTCACCCCTTCACTGTAGTGGTCCTCAGATGTTGGAAGGCTTTCTACTCTAGCAGCTTCTTTCCTTGAAATGCTGGTTTTTGGAATTCCCTTCCTGCCCCCTTGTTTCCCTGACTGCACCAACATATAATATAAGGAAACATCTCGCTGCTAAATTCCCCACTTAGGATGCCCGTGTAGGTATGAGCCCAAATTCACAGTAGCCCCTTACGTCTCAGTGACAACGTGCCTTGGTTGGGGGTGAATTAAAGAAAAAATATTCTTTTCTTAAATGAAATAAATAGAGCGACGACTTTAAAGGCAGGAATCAAACATAAAAGACATCATATAACAATAGAATTCAGTGCAGCGTTAATCAAATTAAAAAAAAAGAACGTTCATTTGCAATATTAGTGTAGTAAGTGGTGTGCAGAGAGAGGGGTCAGGGTGACGGAGTGATGACCCCCAGTCATTCAAATTGAGAAGGGGGGGGGAATCCAATCATATTCAAACTATCTCCTTTTCTCATAGTATTTCTCAGTACTAGGGCTTATACTTGAGTCTTTGTGACATACAATCATATTCAAACTATCTCACTTTCTCATAATATTTCTAAGTACTAGGACTTATACTTGAGTTTTAGGGGCGTACAATCAAGGAATTAGTCCCGGGCATCACCAGGGTATCACCAGAGCATCATCAGGCCACTTCATGTCGTTGTCTTTAATTTATGTGTTTTCGTTCACCTCTGTTCAATAAGCAACAGAAGCAAGCACACATTTACAAATATCGACTCTTGATTGGATAAAATATTAATATTAACATCTTCTTTCAGCCAATCAGAAGCATAGAAAATATACACCTTTGCAATATTTACAAAAAGAGCCTTTTCACTTAGTCCATAAAGTATCTCACTCCTGTCACAATACTCTACCTGGATAAGAATCAAATATGCCCTAGGATGGAGTACGGTTTCCCCATCTTAAGAAAAGAGGTTGCTAGTCTTTCTCTACTCTATCGTTATTTTCATGGCAAGTGTTCAACTCAGCTCCAATCTATGGTCCCCCCCATGTAACACATTCATAACAAAAACTTATCTAGCTACAACCACTGTAAATATTTTTCCTTTCTCCCTCTGTACATAAAACTAAACAAAACTTCCATGAGTAAAGTTTCTTTCCAAAAACTATCCGTCTGTGGAACACAATACCACAGGGTTGCTTCCCAGCTGACTATAGTATGGTTGTTTCTGTGTTCAATGTTAACAAATTCTCTTAAATAATTTAATTTCTAGCCAGTCTCAACCATTGTTACCAATCCCCACATCGTTGTTAAATGTCTTCCTGACAAATTCATTAACCCTTATCCTCGAGTGGCATATGGGCCTTGATAAGTGGTGACTCCTTAGTAAAGGTTTTATCCGTGATGTTATTAATTGTAGGTTGTTGAGTTTTAATGATAGTAGCTTCGAGTATTTTTTTTTTAATTGATTTCGGAATGTATTATTTTAGTGTTATTAACTAAAAGTTGTCTTGATTCAGAGACAAATCATGAAACCCGTAACAACATTTTAAAATGCTTAACGTAATACAATTTTATCGCGTGACGCTAATTCCGGTGTCGCAGAATTTAAATTGTTAACGTCTTTTCTAGAACAGTGTGAGAATGTTGTCTTGGTGTCTAATTGACTTCACGTGCGCATTTAGAATTCTCTTCTTTTCTTCAGCTTTTTTGTTCATTTGCTGTTTTCACCTGATGATGATTCGACGAAGAATCGAAAACATTTGGGATACATATGGAACATACATTGATTTTTTTCGATTTTAACACAAAAAAGATCATGTGTGCATCATGTGGTATTGCTATACCATCAACATTTCAAGGCGGTGGTTAGGGTTGGTGTCTTAAAAAATATGTCTTTTCTGTTGAGTTTTTTTTATTATTACAACGAACAGTAATTTACAACTTAAAAGGAGCGCCTATAATATTGAGATGTTACATGAGAGCATAATTACGTTCTAAGAGTGTGCAAGATTCAAAAGTTTGATTGCTTAACCGCTAAGAATTTGATTATATTCTAAGCGCGTTCAAGATTCAAACGTATAATTGCTTAATGGCTAAGAATTTGGAAACGTTTATTACTATGCTAGACACTTTTAAATATTGTGACTAGTTTTGTAATTCACATTATTGATTGTGGGATGTTCCTCAACAGTAAAGACAGATTTTTTAAGAAACCAAGACTAACACCGCCTGAAGATGATTTGACAAATCAAATCGAAAGTACTCGCAAAAATGGGGAAAAAATGGAACAAGAAACCCACGGAACTTACATACCGCAATTTGACCGAACCACTAAATGGACCATTCGGAAAATTGAAAAAAAAAAAAAAAGGCTTATCAAGCTAAAACACTCCGTGTTATTTAATAATGTTTGCCTAAATGAAAATATGCTGCCTAAATACACAAAATGTATATATATATATATATATATATATATATATATATATATATATATATATATATGTATATATGTATAATAATAATAGAATTAACGATAAGTGAAGTATCGTAAAGTGATCTATCGTGATAAAGTAAAGCTCAATACGTTCAGTAGAGCAATCAATTTTAAAGAAGGAAAGATGAAGATAAAAACTTGCATAAAATTACATAAAATTATTTAAAAATTACATAAAATTGATACAAATTTTATTACATCGAAAGTTCAGATACAAGGAGTTACACTAATCCTTAAACCATGGTTTTTCAAAGATAAAACTCTTCTCGTCAGAGGATAAAATTCGGTAATGTGGTATTTATAATAAATAAATATTACCTGTTCCATTTCACTTTGAAAATTGAAGAAGAAATAACAGAAAAGGTTGGGGATAAAGAAATAAATGGCCAAGAGGGAGAATGGTAGCAGTATTGAGTAGCCATTGGCGAAGACAAAAGGGGACGCTATGGTGCAGATAGTAAAATAGCAAAAGTTTGTAGATTTGGAGAAAAGTTTGTAGATTTGGAAAAAGTTTTTTAAAAAGTTTTTACAGGGTTTCAAATAAAAGGCAGAGGGTTCAACAATATCTCACTTGGTCCGTAGGGATTTGTGTCTCCGTTTTGTGTATAGTTCCGTAGAATTACAAGTAAAAATCCTGGACTGATATTTTAAATATCCAATTCAGCGGATCCGAGGCAAAGATTGTCTGTTAAAAGACGCTATGTGGCAAGGTTCATATCTGCCTTCAAACACCTGGCTTCCCGGGCAGAAAGATGTTTCAAAAGATGTGACAACTTTTGAAACATCTTTTTTCCCGGGAAGCCAGGTGTTTGAAGGCAGATATGAACCCCCTCTCTCTCTTTTTCTCTCTCTCTCTCTCTCTCTCTCTCGTGTGCACAAGTGGAATGTTGCTCTAATGTTTTATGTGACTGTCTCTCTTTTTAAATAAACCTTTTTTATAAACATCGGTGTTCGAGTGAGTTTATCAGCAGATGAAGGGGACCTGGGTTCACAACGACGCCGATACGTGTATATAATGGTTAAGGGAAAATATAAACATGCAAAAGAATGATTCTTAAAAACAAATAATAATGTCTTTTTATTGAACAACGTTTTCAAGGATAAAAATAAATATATTGTTTTGTAATTTTCCTCACAAAAGTGGCTTTTATGTCAGGTATTGTATTTCTTCTGTGCTTAAAAGAATAACGGCAAACAATGATGTATAAAAATATAATGATATATATTCATTGTCGGTGGCGGTGAACGAGTGGGGTGAATGAGAAAGGTGGACGCCTCACGGGAATTGATGGAGGTGGATTCCTCAAACTCGATGGCCAGTCTACTCTCTTTATCTCAGTTTGGGCTAGTTTATATAATGATTTGGGACGCCCACGTATCCACCTATAAAAACTCATTCTGGGATTTCACATTCACTGTCAATGTAGAGATGCCTCTAGGACGTTTCTTTAGCGACGGTTATATTCACATCTGCAAATGACATTTGCAGGTGTTTTTTTTTGCATCAAATCCTCAGATATTTCATTTTCTGAAGTGTTGTTTCCATGTTAATCAACCACATTTTTTTCTTCCGTCCAGGTACGTGTCTGTGTTTATTTCTGCTATTTCCGGTAAATCATAGTAGTCCAAAGGAGTGAGATCTACAGAACTACGAGGTCAAATGTTAAGGGTCATGTGATCATGTAAATTGATTTTTACATTGCTTTAGGAGTCTATTAGCTCTGATTCAGCGATATTCCTTTACATTTTCTAACGTAAAATGACCTTGACTCTACACATAATACTTATTGTATCTAAAAAATAATGAACTTAACAAATATTGTTTCTGATACACAAAAGTTATTTATTTGGGGGTATATTTAACACCTGTCCTCTAATAACTGTAGGAGAATGTTAGAAACCTGGCATAGACTGTTAGTTCAGTTAGTATTGTATAAATAAAAAGAATTACACAAAACCAAAGAAAACAAATTATCGCCATAAATACTCAAATAATTACAGAATTCTTTTTAACATGAATTCAGTTTTGTTCAAAATATAACTTTTCATAGTTTCAACAAAATCTGTTTAGTCAAAATATAACTTCTCATGGTGTTAAAGGCATAAGTTCTTATAATGTCAAAAAATCTCTTTTATCAGAAAACATAACTTCTCATAATGCTAAAAAAACATAACTTCTCATTATGTCAAAAAATTCAGTTTTGTCAAAAAACGTAACTTCTTATAATGTCAATAAATTCAGCTTTGCGAAAAAACATAACTTCTCATTACGTCAAAAAATTCAGTTTTGTCAAAAAACGTAACTTCTTATAATGTCAATAAATTCAGCTTTGCGAAAAAACATAACATTCTCATTATGTCAAAAAATTCAGTTTTGTCAAAAAACGTAACTTCTTATAATGTCAATAAATTCAGCTTTGCGAAAAAACATAATATTCTCATTATGTCAAAAAATTCAGTTTTGTCAAAAAACATAACTTCTTATAATGTCAAAAAGTTCAGTTTTCTCAAAAAACTTTCTCATAATGTCAAAAATGTCTCTTCAACTTCTCATTAAATTATACGAGACAATTCGATTTGTGCTATTGATAATCAGTTCAATTTAGAAACGTGTGCTCTTCTACTAGACTTCACTTTGAAATCTATTAACTGCATGCATAATTTGTTCACCATTTCCAAAGTTGGTTATCTTGAACTTATCAGTTCTGTAATGGATACCAAATGATTGCGATTAGTTTTGTTTCCCATTTCAACCAGTGTAAGAGACAAAATAATACAACATATTATTTTGCCCTGTTTTTTATTTTGTTTTGTCGTTTTGCAAATGATAATTTGTTTTCTGATTTTGCAGTAACAAATAATAAAATCAAAAAATGTTTATTAAAAATAGAATTGAAATATATTACAAAGTTTCTTTTTTACATTTTTATTTTGAAAATATCAATTAATTAACAAATAATAAAATCAAAAAGATTATAAATGAATTACAATTTTTTTCCCATAAAATGGAATTAAACTTTTTCAATTTTATTTTGCAAATATCAATTAATAAAAAATATGTAACAAAAAAGAAAGACATTGATAGCATATCAAAGGAGTACACAAAGATAATTGGTATGGTGGACTTATCCGAAAAAAAAAACAACAAAAAAAAACAAATGAATATTTGATAAAACAAAACAGTAAAAAAATATTCCACAATATTTGCAAAATAAAAAATCCACAAAAGATCTAACAGGGCAAAAATAATACGGTGCATAATTTTTGCCGTTACACCATTTGAAATGTGAAACAAAACTAATCGCAAACATTTGTCAGCCATTGCAGAGCTGAAATGTTCAAGCTAGCCAAAAATGTTTTAAAATGTGCAGTTGGTGCATTTGTTAATAAAGCAAGTTTCGTGCACTTTTGAGTCTTACAAAAGTTGTCAAACCTGGAGTTGGGGAATATTTATCCGATTGTTCACTGAGGTTTTTGATTTCTGAACAACAATCCGAGTCCTTTGCAGTTGGATTTTCTGGAAAATTAAAGTTATAGAATTACCAACCATTTTCTACACTCATTTACACATACAGTCACCAGAGGGCGTTTCAGGTCTAATTATTTCCATTCTTATGATAAAAAAGTGGTGCTGAAATCAGGTGATATAAAAAGGGACACATGAGAAAATTTTCTTTCTCTTTCTTCCTGTTTCGCCTCCCATGGGAATATGTGCACGTACCATACACATAAAAATTCAAGGTATGTGAGAAAATTTCTCTCAACTTCTATACGCACACATCTTTTTCAGACTTTCATTGAGAAAGTTATCACTCTTTATTCCTGCTTCGTCTCCCATGAGAATATGTGCGCATAACACACAGATAAAGATTCAAGGTATGTGAGATATTTTCTCTCAACTTTCACACACATGCACCAGCAAACATCCTTTTCAAGCTTTCATTGAAACTATGTATGCATTTTTACGCATGCATTCCATAAGAGCGAACCTTTTTAGGTTACAATAAATAAATGTTATTTGAAACATAAACGCTTTCGTTTTTTTTCCTTTGTTTCATTGTATTTGCTTGAACGAGAACATACACACAAGAGAGATGCTGTCCAAGTGTCTACAAGCTCCAACAAAGTCCAGTCTATACAAACATTGAAACATTGAATATAAGAAAAACACTTTGACAACTTTTTAGCAACAAAAAGAACATAGCCTTGATATATGTCCCAATACAATAAGAAATACATATGTTGCCGAGGTCAAGATAGAGAAAATGCATAAACAATCTATGAGAAAATATGACTTAGATTTGTATTAGTTGTGGTGTTCTTGTCTCGACGATTGCCACCAGAAAAAAGTCTATACAATTGCTACCAGCTGGTTGGACAATGTCTGATGGCTTTGAAAGCACAGCCAAAAAGATCATAATCTCTCATACTATTTTTCGCACATGCATGGATAAGCTTTTTTAACTTCCATACAGGAGAGCGCATTCACCTAACACTGGCCAGAATAATTCAAAGAAGAGACAACCTCATTCCACACCTGTGCAGAATTCAGAATGAGGATCTCCTTCTTTGTGGCGGAGCCTTCGAAAGCTATCAAACGTTATCTGACTGGTTGGTCATCACTGTATGGCTTTCACAGACCCTGACATTGTGTCTCTCAGGCGCCTTTTCTAGTAGCAGTCGTCTAGACTCCCAGAAGATGACAACAAACACAAATATAAGACATATTTACTTAGACATCGTTCACAAATATACTCTATCATCTCTGACCTCACAATATGTTTTTCATCGATTGTATTTAGACTGTAATGTATTATTTCTTTAATATTAATGTCTGTTGTTCTCCCTTTGTATATCAAATCATATTGAGTTTGTTATTTGTTCCGTATCCCTTTATGTTAGAATAAATGTGTATGTACAAAAATCCAACTGTTTCCTTCCCTATTGTCTTTTCCTTTCTTCTGACTCCTATGTGTTACACAACACACAACATGCAATACTAGTTTGAGAAAGGTGTCGGGTGATCGTATAGACTGACGTCAGAAAATAATGCGATAAAAAATTTTGTATGGGCGATAAAATTTGTTTTGTTTTTTAAATATTATTAAATGAGGAACCATTTCGAGTTAAAATCTATTTAGAATTATGCATGTAATCAGAAGAAAAACATGTTTGAAATGTGTAAATTCTAGAATAATCGAGATTTTAACAAATCGCCATGTTGTTTTTGAATCGCTCAAAACGAAAAAAGTGTTAAAACATCTTTTGTTTTCATATCACTACGTAATACTAAATTGATTTTAACTCCAAAACGTTCTCAATATCATAATCTTATATATATATATATATATATATATATATATATATATATATATATATATCGCCTATACACTCATTTTATTCAACTTTTTGAAAAAACTGTTTCCAACATCGATCTACATGCTTACCAGGTGTCGTTAGTGATTGCAAAACCATTGCTTTGTAATAAACTGAAAACTCGTCCCACGTATATGCAGAAATGAGTATAAGATCTATTTTCTTTTCTGGCTGGTTCTTCAAGGCGATCGGACATGATCCGACCAGATGCCATCTTGGTAGCAGTTGTACCCGGCTCCCTTTTTTGATGACAGTTGCCTAGAATATCATAATTAACAAAAATATAAGTTATTTGCTTATACATCGGTTCTGTAACTTCTCTATGACCCTGGCAACATGTGTCTTTGTAGATTGTAATTGGTACATTATTGTATTGTTTCTTTGGTACTAATATCTGTCATTATTTCTTCTCTGTATCATATTAAGTAAGATTTTATATGTTTCGTATCCCTCTTTTATGTATGTCTTCAAAAAACTGTTTATATAAGAATAAATGTGTTTGTGTGTAAATCCAACCGTTTCTTCCCCATTGTTCTTTCCTTTCTCCCGACTCTCGTGTGTGTTACCCATGATGAGAAAACACACAACATGCAATGCTAGTTCAGGAAAGGTGTGGTTAGTTATTGCACAACCCTTGCTTTGCTATAGACTTCTCAGCCAGGCACTTATGCAGGAGGTCTTTAAACTTACACTCCCTCCCAATCAATTCTGAGTATATCCTTCAGCCCCACTCCAAAAATTGAATTTATGTAAAATGTAAAAAAAAATAATTAAAAATAGTAGTATAGTGTTATGAACTGTGGGCACAGAATTACTTATTCGGATCTTCCTGCTAGTTGGATTTTGAGACTATCTGTAACCAAAACAGATGTCTGTTGTTCTCCCTTTGTATATCATACATCACATATTGTTCCGTATCCCCCTTTTTATGGTTGTCTCTGACAAACTGCTTATGTCTGAAATGAGGCCTTTATTCTTACACCCCTTCTCAATCAATGCTGAGTGCATGCTTAAGCCCTACTCCAAAAATTTAATGTAAAAAATAATTAAAAACAGTAATATGGTGTTATAAACTAGGGGAAGAAGGACATGGGTTCTTTATTCAGATCTTCCATTTGTATATCGCATTATATTAAGTATCATCTTACACGTTCCATATCCCCCTTTCATGTTTGTCTTCAACAAAAACAAAGTAACTGCCATTAACCAACTTGCCATGCAAGTGATAATCCATACAGCTTTGGCATTATAGACTGGCCACAAAAAGAACATTAACAGACTAGACACAAAAACAATGAAAATGGTGACACTGTACAGAATAATGTACAGAAACCAGTTCCTACCAAGGCTGTATTTGCCTACAGGAGAAGGAGGTATGGATCTCTCAGAAACTGACCATCAACATCGAGCCACTATTGTCAGCAATGGATAATATCTGATGAGCTCCCGGAACCCAAGCCTTATGATGGTACATCAAGATCAAGAAATCAGAGCCAGTAAAACAACCTCCATAACAAAAGACTGTCTCACAAATGAAACAGAAATATCAAACAAGCATGCCACTGAAATAGCCCTCAAATAGCTGGGATAACGCAACACACAAAAAAGTGGCCTCATGTTAAGGAAAGATATATACGCACACATGGTCGCTTAAAATGTAAAAAATAAAGATATAAAATATTTGTGAGCTTTACAGTTCCTAATAAAAACAATGAAATCTCTCAGAAAAATTACAATAAATTAAATTATCAGTTTTTTATACTCAGTTTAAGAAGATGTTAAATTTCAAATAAATGTACATGTCAATTTCTGACATTGTGTTTATCAGGCGCCTTTTCTAGTAGTAGTCGTCTCGACTCAAAGAACACAAGGAAGAGACAAATGTAAGTAATATTTGCTTATATATTGTTCATGCATATTCTCTATTTCCGACCCTGCTAACATGTGTTCTTTACTGACTCTATTAGGACCGTAATGTATTTTTCTGTTGCTTTCCCTTTATATATTAAAGTATTCCTCTTTTCTGTTTGTATGGGTAGAGCAGGTGCTAGTGTGATTGCAAGAATTAGGGAACTTCTGTCATAACTAGCTAGCAGAGAATTACCGCTGTTGACCAAGGGAAAAATCTATCAGGCATGTGTACAGATGTGATGACGTATGGAAGTGAAACTAGGCCAGTAAGGGTTGAGGACATACGTTCCATAGAGAGAAATGATGTGAGTGATACGATGGATGTTTAATGTGAGTCTTAAAGACAGGCTTAGATCTAATGACCTCAGAGGAAGATAAAATCTGGATACTATAGGGAGATGTGTGCAGAATAGTAGATTTCAATGGTATGGCCACATTGAAAGGAATGGATGAGAGTTTTGAGGTTAGTAGATGTAGAACAGTTGAGGTAGCAGGTTCCATTCACAGGAGAAGTAATAAAAAGGGACTTGAGAGAAAGAGGGTTAAAGACCTGGCCAGAGATAGGTTAGTTTGGAAGTCAATTTTCTAAAAGCTATCCAACATATTCCAGCAGTAAAACGGACGTTCAACCGAATATGATGATGATATATCCAGAATAACACAAGACATAAAATAAGGCCCCATGTAAATCTGAGCACATGATTGCTAAAAACGTGAAAGTTAGAATATAAAATATTTGTTAGCTTGACAGCGTCTAATTAAAACAATACAATCTCTCAAAAAAATGACAATAAATTGAATTATCATTTATGTTTTACTCCGTTTCTTACATAAAAAAGGGCTGTGTTTGAATGGAAAAGTTCGAGTGACACCTAAGGGTCAGAGGTTATCCAGGACGGAAGTCGTGAAACCATGTCATTTTCTGGCAGATATTTTCTCTCTCTATTTGGTTGGCGAAACTCCAAGCAGAAAAAACGTGTCCAGGATCCTGTCCCCAATTAGTGGGGGTGGGGGGTGGGGGGGCTGACGTGCACAGTGTAACTAGATGTAGCAATCCGTCTATCTATATGTCTGTCTTTCTCTCTCTTTCAAGCATACACATGTAGGCCGTCACTCTGATGTTTATGTGACTCCCTCTCTTTTTAAATAAACATTTTATAAATTAGCATCGGTGTTCCAGTGGTCTTATCCACAGACGAATAGAACATGGGTTCGAAGCAAAAATATAAGCAAAAATATAACAAGTTTAAGAAGATGAGTCAAAAAATGTAATAATTTCTCAAATTGTTTTCTTTCTTTCTTTTTTTAATTTGCAAGCTAATTGGCCAAGGATCTCGGAGTAGATTGGAGCCCGAGAGTTGTAGTGTGCGGTCCCCACTGATATGTGAACACATCCCGACACTCACCAATCCAATCCCCGGCCACAGAGCATGTGGCAAATGCTATCTTTGGATGGCCTATCACAACCTAGGTGACAGTACTGTATGCGGCAACTCACAGGTAATATGTGACATTGGTGCATGCTCAAGTGGAAACCACATTAGCCCTAGTTAGGTTGAAGTCTTGAACTGCCAAAAGTGTTCAAGTTGGTGAATGGAAAGTTATCCAGCCGTAAAACTGCCTTAAAAACTATATCTAGTCAAAATAGACTAGACAATCAGGCGTCACTATTATCAGAGGATTAATTGTGTCCTGATTTAACAAATAAACCGGATGATGATGATGATGATGGTGATAATGATGATGATGATGATGATGATGATGATGATGATGATGATGATGATGATGGTGATGATGATGATGATGATGATGATGATGATGATGATGATGATGATGATGATTGACCCAATAAACCCTTTCAAATAAAAGCAAGTGTTATTACAGGCAAAGAAAAAAATATTTAATTGTATACCTGGCCTTTCCTGGATGGGTTCCGATTTCTGCAAGTTAGGGGTGGGATTGGTCGGTCGTACACTATTGGGCGATGCATTACCTGTGGCATGTGACGGTGACGGATTCACTGGACGCAATTCACGTGAGGTCTGATAATCATCTGTAAACCAAAAGAATTAGTTGTAAAAGGCAAAGCTATATTAATCTATATTAAAATATAAAGGGATGTTGTAATTTGCTTGAAGTATTGTGTGTAGTGTATGGATAGGTTTAAGATTTGAAAGGCTGTGACAATGCGATGTAAGGTATGGGCACCGGTGAACCGAAAGAATGTCATGTTTAGGGTTAGGGTTAGAATGTCTAGGTAAGAAACAAAAAAATATCAGACATAAAGAGACAATGTGTAATTTGTATTATTCAAAGGGTGTCCCTGAGAACTGAATATACTTTGTACTTTATCCATTACGTCACGGGTCCATGGAGGTTGAAGGTTCAATCCTTAGTAAAGGTGATACTAAGAATACAATTTAGCATTACTTAAGATATATCTACAAAGTCACCCTCCAGCCATGCATGGAGTATTGTTGTCACATCTGGGCTGGTGCACCATCCACTAGTCTCTCCTTAGACAAGGTCCCAAAAAGAGTCGCTAATCTAATGAGTCCCTCACTATTCACCAAGCTCCAGCCCCTATCCCATCGCCGCAATGTTGCATCCTTGTGCTTGTTTTACAAGTACTTCAATGGAATGTGCTCTGATGAACTTGCTGCTCTGGTGCTCCCTCAACGTAAATACACTCAACCAACCTAACAATCAGCTAAATCCCATCCATTCAATGTGGAGGTCCCCAGATGTCAGAGAGCCTTCTACTCCAATAGCTTTTTTCCTCGTACTGTCGGCCCTTGGAACTTCGTCCGTGTTTCCCCGACAGTACCGACATGCAGAAATTCAAAACTACTGTGAACCAGCATCTCGCTGCACAGCTCCTAATTTAAGATGGCCCCCAAAACTTTCACCCGAATTCTCAGTAGCCCTTTACATCTACAGTGGCAACTTGTCTTGTTTGGGGTGAACTATGTTAAAAAAAAAAAATTTTTTTAACTTCTACCCGGTCATGGCTGACGGAACGAGAGCATGATAACCCCGTGGATTAACTAAAGGGTTCTGTTCGAAATTCCATACAGATTCCCAATTTCGGCAGAAAGATTCCTGAGTTCGACAGAAAGATTTCTGAGTTTGACAAGATGCATCTGAAGAAGGTTGGAGGTTACATAGGCCGAAAACGTTGAGAGAATAACACTCAAGATGAGAACAGTAGTCCAAATAATCCAAATTACCAATCTTCATCTCAAAAATTCAGTAAAACTATGTGTAATGCAATAAGTTTATTTTATTTTCTACTTACTCGGCATCGTCACGTAAATTACATATATGTGTCTGTACACACAAAACAATTATGAAAATTAGATGGCAAAATAATAACCCTCTTTACTTCTATAAAAGAATCATAAATACTAGCTGAACCCGTGTAAATTACACTAATTATCTTGTTCCTAACCTATACATTACTTTGTAAATGCTTTAGATTAAATTAAATTTGGCTCCAATTCATGAGAAACATACAAAGATTCGGAAGGTCGTTGCTTTTGATGTAAGCATGACACACAAAATAACACACACGCTATCGTATTAATATGTGTCTTCCCGGTCGTCTCCCTACCTCCCCCCTTCGATGTAGAAAAAAAATCTTAGAGGTTGGTTGAGATCGAACTATAAACCAGTCGGGCCGACGTCAAAAACATGAAGAGTCAAGGAGGATGGGAAGACCGAAGAGGGAGAGCACTAACCAGACATCAACTGGAAGAGTATGGAGAGTGCTGGGACCTTGGGGAGGTTTAATGCCACCCAAATCCAGGGGAGACCAATGGTCCTTGCCAGAGAGAAATCAATGATAGACGGCTGTTGCTATAGAGCAAGGTCATTTGCGGTGAGTATCGAAAAAAGGTGGAGAGTACTGGAAACCTGAGGAGGCTTGTTGTCACTCAGACTCCAGGGAACACGGCCGGTTTTTGTCGATGAGCAATCACTGACGATGACTTGTGTGATAACTCCGAGTGAGTAAATAATAATAATAATAATAATAATAATAATAATAATAATAATAATAATAATAATAATAGGGAAATAGAAATAAAGAGATTTTTATTTTTAGTTATGCAAATAATATGTGACAGATAAATTTTCGAATTAAATCAAAGTATATAAACGTGGTAGTGGCTGTGACTCATCAGGTCACGCGTACGTCTAGTCAGTCTCTCTCTCTCTCTCTCTCTCTCTCTCTCTCTCTCTCATATATATATATATATATATATATATGGCAATCGGTTCATATCTATTTCATGTAATTTATGCATTGCATAAATCAAGAACATACTGATAACACAAATCTTTTAATGCAAAGTGCATTATGTGATGATATCTTTTAACAAATATGGTGGTGGTTTGCTAACAAATTATATGTTGATATTTATCATGTTATAAGAAATCTTTTTATCCTCAATCAATCGTGTGTCCAAGTTTTTCTAATATTTTGACGTTAATACCTCATTTTCAAAATAAGTCCATATCGAATCCAAGTGTGAGCCGTGTTTTGGCCGGAAGTAGGTAATATGTTGCTGTAGAGATGCTTTTATAGCTTTGCTGTGAACCTCGAAAATTACAGTATCCAATAAGAACAAACATTGTAGCTAGGAGCAGGGAGACCCGACGTTACTCTGGATTTAATGAGGAACACAATGTCCTTTTTTCTCTATGTTCATAACACCATATTAATATTTTGTTTTTTAATGTCCTCCGTTTCGCCCCCTAATATATTCAGAAGAAACTGAAATTTTGGAAAACCCTCTGAATTAGTGCCTTATAAATATGGTTTAAATTTCATTATAATCGGATATAGATATTTGTAGTTCAAGGAAATTTTTTCATCATAGCCCCCTTAGAGGGGCCACATTGAGATTCGGTACATTGAGATCAGAACCACTTCTATTGTCCTCCCCGGAGAATTTTATACATATCATCTCAATTTCATCAAAATAGAATATATTAGAAGTTTTAAGAGTTTTGTTCCCATAGCTCTTCGGGGGATACACTTAGAGATTCGGGACCACTTCCATTGTCTTCCTCAGAAAATTTTACACATGAATACACTTCTAGTTTTTATGTAGATTTTCTCATCTTTCTTTCTATAAGGGACACACATACATTATGTTGACATTTATATATATACTAGCAAAAATATGCGACCGGAGGGAGCATATTTTTGCTAGCGTGGGAGTATTATATCATGCTAAAAGCGCATATTCTACACTGCATAGTATCATGACGAACGCCCTAACTCTCCAATAAATGAGGAGTTAATGCTTGGGAGGATGATATCATGACAACAGATACCCCTCTCCCCAATGGAGAAGATAATCATGGAAGGATGATATCATGAGGAACGAACATATACTATACTGGCCCCCAATAAAAGGAAGTAATAGCTGGGAGGATCACCAACATAAAAGGAGAAGGTAATGCTTGTGAGTATGGTACCATGGAAACAGAACAGATACTACACTACTCCCCTCCCCACCCCACCTATCCTCAAAAAAGAAGAAGTTAGTCCCTTGGAAGATGGTCACATGACACCAGAATAGATATTATATTACCCTCTTCCCCAACGGAAGATGTAATACTTGGGAATATTAGTCCACCTCTTTGAAAAGGAGGAGGTAATTCCTAGAAGGACGATCTCATGACAGCAGAACCGATACTACACTATCCACCTCCATTAAAAATAATAACAATGATAGATAAATTTTTTTTTCATTCATTTAAAAATACCTAGCCATAAAAAAACATTTTTATGGTAAGTTTGCCTTTTGGCTGAGATCAAAGTGTAGTATCTGTTCTCAATATCTATTCTAAGCATCTCAGCGACCTCAGGCGTTTTACTATCGACGAAAATATTGCGTATATATAAGACAATATGAAAATGCAAAGTGACAACTCTATATTACAGAATATTAATTTATTAGAAGCTTTTTATATGATAAATATTCAAATTAAAATGTGTTTGAGGGTATTTGCAGTTACCTATATATACGGTATTTCAAGAATATATACTGTATCGTAGAATTAAATAAGCACAACCTATTTTGATATTTAATATAGTTAGGATAGATGGAAAAATCTTACACATTTATTCATTTAATTATATATATATATAGATAGAGAGAGAGAGAGAGGGGTATCAGGCTACAGACATATTGATCCATTTAGATCAGTAGCAAAGATTCTTTTATAAAATGATCAATTTCCAATTAGAATTAATCTTTTAAATATAGATACCATGATAATTTTCTCTTGATAAAGGTGGTGTGTATCTTGGTTCTGAAAAATAAAAGAATAATCAATAATTTGAGCATTAAATTGAAATATGATAGTATGGACTGCCACTACCCAAACAACCAGGGCCACTGGGAGAGATTAGCTACAAAATTATGAATGACAAGAAAGACATTAAGAAAGACATTAAAAATGATGGGTCCCTTGAATTACACAGATGAAGGGATGCTACACATATTAGCTGTTAACAGTCTGGGGAGAGGGGTGAAGATAGAGAATTCTGAAAGATGTTAAAAAACGGACGTCTCTAGTTTCTTGCGAAAGTAAGCTAAGAAAAACGAACGTCTTTGATTTCCGGGGGAAAGTAAATCTATTTTAGAGAGGCGGGCTGTTGGGTCAGAATGAGATGAATCACAGATCATAAGATCCTGAAGTTGAGAGATTGCAGGTTTAGCTCAGCGATAGAGACTCTAGCGACAAGACCCTAACAACACACGCATGCATGTGTGTCCAACAAAATGTGTGTATATAATGCCTGTGGCTCTGTTGTCTTTAATATGCATATAAACTGTTGACTATGGCTTTGCACCCGGCGACCAGCAACGCTAGAATCTCAACACGGCCTAGAAGAAGAAGAAGAAGAGAAAAAAAAGAAGAAGAAAAAGAAGAAGAAGAAGAAGAAAGCAGAACCACGACATAACCATGGCATAAGGCGGCCAGTCAAAGGCGATCAGTCATAGTTGCAGAGCAATTCAAATTTTTACTTCTTGCTACAAATGAGACTAAATATAATTTCCTTCTCTCTATATATACAAACAAAAAGTGTTTCTCTGTTTATCATGCTTTCCCCATTCCATGTAGATTTTAAAATACATGACAATTATAAATCACTATACCTTAAAGATTGTTTATAGTAATAAAAAACACATTCGAACTAACATTTTTCCTATCATTTCATTGAGTGCTTATCCAAACACTAGAACCTGACTTTAGGACCAATTAAGAAAAAGGGTGATAATTCTTTTTAAAACTCAACACAAGAAATAAAGATTCATTTCTTTTTGTTTATTAAGCTAATACTTGATTTTTCATATTAAAATGTGTAATTTTCCTTTACAGATTATTTAATACTAATGGGTTACCACTTAGAAAGGCCAAAAGCCACTCAAGAATAAGGGTTGATGAGATTGTCAATTTGATCATGAACAATACTATGAGAGGCTTGAAAACGGTGACTGAAATGGACAAAATTTGATTACTTAAGAGGATGGCATGACATTGGACCTGGAGACCACCGTGTTGTAGCCTGTAGGGAAGCAATCCTGTGGCAATGTGTTCCAAAGATGGGGAGTTCTTGGAAAGAAACTCTGTCCATAGAAACTGTTTGGTTTTAGGTACACAAAGGGGGAAACGAAAGTTCTTTGCAATAGTTGTATTAAAACTGTGAATGTTTTATAGGGATGAACCAGAGATTGGAGCTCAGTCGAGCACCTTCCATGGAAATAAGAATAGAGTAGAGAAAGACTAACAAAGTCTCTTCTGTGTGAAAGAGGCTGTATGGAAAAGAAGAGATCATCTAACATTAGATTACGACGTCGATTTTGTACATGGTCAAGGCAAAAAGAGAGAATGCTCTGAGCGGCAAAACCCCAGACGTGGCAGCAATACTCCATCTTGGTTTGTATCTGACTCTTATACAGGTAGAAGATCGCATCAGGAGTCAAGTAGTTTCTGGAGCTGGGCGTAAGGGGTCCAAATATGGGCTATATTTAGTTTGATTTAGTTTTATGCAAAAAGGGTTAAAAGGGGACAAAAGTTCCTCATGAAAATTCAGATACCTTTGATTTTTGTGAAATTTTAACAATAGTTATTAAACATCAATTAATCAGTATTCTCCCAATTTTAGTTTCTTCGGAGCATTTTAAAGGGTTTTTAAGAGGCATAACATAGGCACAACCTCCCATTTGAAAAATCAAATATTTCAGATTTGCATTAAATTTGATCCATATTCATTAGACATTAGTTAAGCAAGATTCCCTGAATTTCAATTTCTTCTTAAGACCCTTTTAAGCTTAATCCTTAAATTTTAGACATTTTCTAGGATCACAATTATGCAATTGATTTTAACAAAAATTGGAATAAGGATTCTCGACATAAGGTTAAGTAGCATTATATTTTGATTTTAATCTTCATAAGGGGACATCAAAATGGTGTAATACTGTTCTGTTCGGGTTCAAGATGAGTATTCTTCTAGTATATATATATATATATATATATATATATATATATATAAAGAGAGAGAGAGAGAGAGGGAGAGAGAGAGAGAGAGAGAGTAGAGGGTAGTACAGCATAAGTGCAGTTCCAATGAGAAAAATGTACATTTAAAAAAGTGAGGTTACCAACATTTGTAAAAAAATTTTTTTTCAACAATTGTTTGTAATTTTATTATTTTATCATTTTGTGATTTTATAACGTGTTTCAAGCCTCATGTGTGAGGCTCTATTCAGATATATTGTCAATTTGAAAAAATGTTTTTATTTTTAACAGTTTGATGTTTCTGCACATGTTCGCACGTTTTTTTTTTCTGTGTGTGTGTGTGTTTTCATAGTTTTTGTTTCTCTGGGTCAAAATTATGTGTTTTTTTAAAGTATGTGTGATTTTGACTTTTATCTTTCCGGTCATCTTCGTGTCCAGCGGTTGAGTACATTTTGTTCAGAATTTTATGACTTTGTCGGCACTCTGTCTGCTTGTGTGTGTGTGTATGTGTGGTTAGTTTTTGTCTGTGTACACAGGTAGGCCCGAATGTATACATGCACGTCTGCCTCTGTTCATACATACATATACACACACACATACATATACACACACACATAAATATATATATATATATATATATATATATATATATATATATATATATGTATATATAGAGAGAGAGCGAGAGGGAGAGAGAAAATAAAGGTCAGAGGGAACAGTCATGCATATATGTAGAATTCAATTTCTGTACTTGGGCATAGATAGATAGATAGATAGATAGATAGATAGATAAAAGAGTGGATAGATAGATCGATCAGTAGATAGATAGATAGATAGATAGATAGATAGATAGACAAATGGGTAGATATATGGATAGATAGATAGAATAGAATTAATAGGTGTATGGACCGATAGATAAACAGATAAGTAGATAGATAGATAGATAGAGAGATAGGTAGAAGAATGGATAGATAGATCGATAAGTAGATAGATAGATAGATAAATAGATAGATAAGTAGGTAGGTAGATGGATGGATAGATAAATAGATGAATGGATAGACAGATAGATAGATAGACAGACACACACGTGCACGCCTATATCAATTTTTGCATACATGTATGTGCATACATACGCATGCACGCATGCACGCATGCCACCTATCTGTTCTATGTATGTTGATGCGCACATGCACATGTGTGTGCGTGCATATGGGTTCCCATCTATGTATGTACCTTCGTTCTTATATGCATGCAGATGTGTGTGGTCAGCATGTTGTTTGATTTGTGTTATGATTTGTTTAATGCTGGGTTAAATTTGAATATAAAGTGTTTTACTTGTGTTAGAAGGTATAAGTAATTTTGTGTTTGGAAAATGGGCATCATTTTTAATTTACCTCTGCTGCATGAGTGCACGTGCTAAGGGACAAACAATTTTATGTTTTCTTGGATTTTTATGTTGCTTTTATGTAAAGCAACTCTATAATTAAGTGTTTTGGTGGCGCCTATATAAGATTCGTTGCATTTTATGCACTCTAATACATAGATAACATTTTTGGGGGTGCAGTTTAAATCTTTTTTATTGTGAATGTTTGTGTTGGGTTTTTGAATGTGTATGAGTTCTCTTCTATTTTTATGTCACAAACCGCACATCTTTCCTTGTTGCATTTTGTGACCCCTTGTGTCATGTGTTGGTTGAGTTTGGGTGAGGGTAAATTTGCTTATTGATTGTCTTTTGCTTTTCATTATTTTCGTTGTTTTTAATATGTTGCTTAGTTTTTAGTTTTGGTTGAGTAGGGTTAGGTTTCTTGTTATTTCTGTGAATAATTCTGGATTGTTCTTGTTGTGTGTAGAGACGTATGCTAATATATGTTCTTTGTTTAATTTTTTGGGGATTCGTAATTGTTCTAATAGTATGTTTTCTGCTAGTTCTATACCTTTGTATATTATTCTTAAGGGGTATCCTCTTCTTGGAAAGGTTTTCCATAGTTCCTCCAGTCAGACAATCCGAAGGTGTTTGTCACTGACTATAGTACAAATTCTACGTGCTAGGGAATAGGGTATAGATTTTAGGCAGCTTTTGGGATGATGGCTCTTAAAATGGAGATATTGTTGGGTGTCTGTGGATTTGTGGTAGATGTCTGTCGTGATATTATTGTTTTTTTTATTTTAACTAGTATATCTATGAAGGGTAGTTCAGTGTGACTATGTTCTAGGGTGAATTTCATTTTGGGGTGTAGGTTTAGTAGTATATTGTGTAATTTATTGATATATATATACATATATATATTATTATTATTTCATGTATCCACATAAAATGTTATCAGGGGATATAATCTTTTATGTATCAATTTTCAGTATTTACTTCAACAGTGAGTAGAGCTAGGTAGTAAGTTATGAAAATATATTTATGGCAATTAAGCTACACAGAAGCTTCCGTGGTGTAGTTTAATTGTCATAAATATATTTTCATAACTTACTACCTAGCTCTACTTACGTATCAAGCACTGTTGAAGTAAATACTGAAAATTGATACATAAAAAATTATATTTCCTTATAAAATTTTATGTGGATACATGAAATAGTAATATTATATATATATATGTATATATATATATATATTACTATTTCATGTATATACACACAAACTATTATAAAGTAATATAATATATTACGTATATGTACGAAGCCTGTCTATAAAGTATCCGACCTTAGGCCAAAATATATATTTCAAATACCTGATGAGGTTGGGACCCCAATCCCCTTCAAAGTAGGGCGATTGTGCTAGCAAACACTTAGCCCACCGATTCATCCACTGCCGGAAACACCTCTGGAAGTCTTCTTTTCGAATGGTGTTAATCTCCGCTGTCGCATTCCGCATTATCTCTTCTCTAGTCTCAAAACGGGAACCTTTCAGTGGCGTCTTCAATTTTCAAAACAACCAGAAGTTGCAAGTAGCCATGTCTGGAGAGTAGGGAGGTTGGCGAACGACTGGAATTCCATGTTTGGCCAAGAAATGTTGGATCAATGTAAATGAATGTGCGGGAGCGTTGTCCTGATGCATTTGCAAGTTTTTCGCCATTCACATGTCTAGTCTGCATCACGGAGACGCCGGAGAATATCTTGATAGTACTCCTTTGTCACTGTTTGTCCTTCCGGTGCGTATTCGTGATGCACAATTTCACATATATCAAAGTAGACAGTCAGCATCACCTTGATTTTGCTTCGCACCTGTTGCGCTTTTTTTTACCTTCAAGACTCGGGATGCTTCCATTGCAACGACTGTCTTTTTGTTTCTGGGTCGTACCCATACACCCATGATTCATCTCCAGTTATCACGGTGTTCAGAAACCCAGGATCAGTGTTGGCGGTTTCCAGAAGGTCTTGTGCAACTTGAAAACTGACGTCCCTTTGTTCCTGCGACAACAACTTCGGCACAAATTTCGCAGCCACTCCGTGCATGTTCAAATCATCACGCAAAATTGCATGTGTGGAATCTTTACTCACTCCGACCTCTTGGGCGATCTCCCGCTTGGTTGAACAATGATCTTCCATCACCAAATTTTTAGATCGGTTGAACCACTCCTTAAGTTGTGTTACACCCATCTCATCTTCTCCAAACACCTGTTGAATCTTACAAATTGTTTTGCTTTGAGAATCAAGCTTTTGACAAAATTTGATGCAATACGTTTGCTCAACATGTTCAGTCATCTTGAGAGAATCGGTAATCCGACGAACACGTTGTGTAACACCTCACTCTGCGACTGACAGGCAGTGACTACCGTGCAAGAAGTTAATGATAAAAATTGACACATGCGCATGAAGGTGTCTTGCTACATTGTGTAGTGTGGTGCTGCCCTACTGGCTCTATTTCGCACAGAAAAATAAAGGTCGGATACTTTTTAGACAGGCCTTTTATATTCCGTATTTACTTCGACACTGTTCAATGCAAGAGTAGAGCTTAGTAGACGTATATTTATGGCAAGTAAGCTACAGAGAACCGTTTATGTTCCATTCTTGGGGTAAATCAGCAGGTCATTAGACCCGGGAATAAACATAAATGTTTCTGTGTAGCTTACTTGCCATAAGTATACTTTCATACTACAATCTATCTATCAATCTCTCTCTTTCTCTATTTATATATATATATATATATATATAGAAAAAGAGAGACAGACAGGCAGACAGAGACAGAGAGAGAGAGAGAGACAAATAGATAGAGAGTATATGTGTATATATCTATGTGTCTTTGTCTGTGTGGATCTATGTTTGTATACATATGTGTATATGTATATATATATATATATATATATATATGTATGTATGTGTGTGTGTGAATGTGGATATGTATGCTTACCATTCCACCCTTCCTTGACCCCCTACGCCCCAACCGCACCCATTGCCTTACCCCCATCACCACCAACAGCTAATATACCTACCCATCCCAGCAGGCGAATATTTATTTTCGCCACAGTTTACAAACAACACTTTTTATTCAGCTCCGGCTTGAAAACTATCGGATCTGAATAGCTGTCTATAACCTGCCGATATTCTCATCAACCAGGAAGCGGGAGGTGTTTGAAATGCTCACTTTGATATATACCGAACTCTAACAGACAAAAATCAATCTGAACCCTACGAAACAGATAATTCCAGCACCAAACTAATGCACAGACAGGATAAAATTGACGTTACCAATTGCCGTCGGACCACCAGCCTCTTACAAAAATATTTGGATCCCTAAACAATTTGAGTATTGTTCTTTTTCTAACATTCATTTCCAAAATAACAGCTATTTTAATTTTTGTTTTGACGTATTTTTGGATATCATCCACCCTGACTTTACGCTCTCATCTCAACATAAGACTCTTTACCTTTTGGCCCTTATTTTGTTTTTATTTTGTTTTATTTTATGTAACATTTTCAAAGTTAAATGTTGCCAATAATATTTACAATTACATTGTCGGCTTTTCCCTATCCTCTGATGAGAAGAGTTTATCTTTGAAAATCCATGGATTAATGATATGAGGCTCCTTGCTATGAACTTTTGATGTTCTAATAAACATTGTATCTTTACAATTTTTTATTCTCATCTTTCACCTATAAAATGTATATAGATATATAATATAAAATTATGTATTTAAATATTTTACCTACGTACGATATCGTTATGAGCTTACATCTCTCATCAGCGCAGGGAAATAACAATTTCAGACAGTCACAGTGCACGAACCCGATTCACAGAGACACCTTGAATCTGTAAGTGTTCACTTAGTCCTTGGGGCCACGGGGGATTGTCACGCACTTGCTGATTTGGCGTTTATAGATTTATATCCCTCCTAATTATCATGTGGATTCTTGCCAGCCGAGGGGAAAGATACCCGACTGCAAATCAGTGGCGATTTGTAAAAACCGGGTTCAAGCCTTCCGACAGACGTGAATTAACATCCCTACACTGAAGATTGCGTAAGCATGAAACATCAACGTATGTAGGTAAAAATAATTAATATTTACTTAAAAAAAATTATATATATATATATATATATATATATAGCAGACATATAAGGAAAATTTGGATTATTCAGACTACTGTTTTTATCTTGGATGTTATTCTCTCAAAGTTTCGGCTGATGTAACCTCCGATCTTCTTCAGGTGCATCTTGTCAAACTCAGGAATCTTTCTGTCAAACTCGGGAATCTGTACGGAATTTTGAATGAACCCTTTATTTAATCCACTGGGGTAGAAGTCTTAAGTAACTCGTAATTGTATTCTTAGTATCGCCTGCACTGAGGATTGAACCTTATCATTATTTAGCAATGTTATCCGTTATGCCACGGATTCTTGCGGACAATTCTAGTATGAATTTTAGGAACCTGAAACCTATTCTGGTTTTAAATATGAAGTCCTTATCACTATATATTATTACCCGGCTCCATGTCTAAGCTAAATAATAAACTATTAAGCTCAGTGGGTTTTTTTTGTGATACAAAATACCTTGGTATTAATTTTTTAAAATTTCTCTAAATAAAATCACTATATATAAATACATGTATATATATATATATATATATATATATATATATATATATATATATATATGTGTGTGTGTGTGTGTTTTTACAAAGAATATATATAAAACAAACGTATAGTCCTTATGATATCTGAAATGTTTCGAATTGTAAGCTCAATGAAGCTGTATTACAGGATTCAGAACATATATATCTTATATTCGCATTCCATTTACCATGGGGAATTAATCCTAAATAATAATTCTCATTGGTTTTAAGAACGTTTTTTATTTCTGTACTTCGATGAGTTTTTTTACATCTGTCATTTTACACACAAAAGTAATTTACTCAAATTTAATATTCATTCCTATTCCTTATGCACGTTTCATGGAAAAAGTCGGATAAGTGTATTTTTTATTAGTCCAATTTTGTCAATCTTCAGAGTATTGCAGTGAATATTGTTGAAAAGGTATGACATAACAAAAACACTGGAGGGGAAAAACTACGGTGAAATTCCAGATTGAGTCCTGATAAAAAATTCGTCAAACGGAGGTTTGACCTTTTCTCCAAGTGAGTGTTTGTACTTTATATAATTCATTTTGTCGAATTTTAATCAGAACTAATCGAAGTACAGAAATAAAATGTTGTTAAAACAAATGAAAATTATGGTTTGGGATTAATTCCTCATGGTTAATGGAATACAAATATAATATATATATATATATATATATATATATATATATATATTAATAGTAATCTGATCTATTAGTTTTAATTAATGGTCCCCATAATGTATTACATTCTACCCCCATGGATTAAATAAAGAATTCCTTCTGTAATTCCGTACATTTTCTTGAGTTCATCAGAAAAGTTCTAGAGATCGACAAGATGCACCTGAAGAAGGTTGGAGGTTACATCGACCAAAACGTTGTGAGAATAACATCCAAGACGAGAACAGTAGATCAAATAATCCAAGTTATCAATCCTCATCTACAAAAAATTCCAAAACATAGAATTAAAATGCAGATAAGAATAAAGAAACTTTGTTACCAGTTTGTGAATCGCCATTTTCCACGGAATCTGATTTTAAAACTGGAAAGTCACCAAGAATCTTCAGTTGCTCATCCAGTTGTTTCATCTAAAAAGAAACATTGACAAAACATTTCATAATTATACAAACCAACAAATGTATGCGCCCTCCGGACACAAATATTCAACAGTGTTATGAATACTATTGTATTTAAAAATGAGAAAAGTTGGCTGCATTTTTATCGTAATTTTGTTTTCTGATGAAACAGAAGGGTCCAAAAAGGCGAAGCGATTGCTTCTACATTTTGAATAATAATTGGGGCGTCTTTTAGAAATTGACTTTCAAACTAACCTATTCTCTGGTCAGGTCTATATTTACCTTCTTTCCTATCAAATCTATCCTTATCACTTCCTCCCATGTTTGTCTAAGCCTTCGGTTGCCAACCGAGCCTGCTACCTCAACTGTTCTACATCTACTAACCTAAGAACTCTGATCTATTATTTCAATGTGACCAAACTGACGAAGTCTCCTGTTCTACACACATTTCACCATTGTCCAGATTCAATCTTCCTCTGAGGTCATCAGATCTAAGCTTATTTAAGACTCACATTACACATCCATCGTATAATTCTCATATTATTACAAAGGCGTCTTGTCTAACTCAGGAATCTACATGGAATTTCTAAATGAACTTTTATTTAATCTATGGGGACAGCTTGCTCTCATTCCGGTAGCCATGACCGGGTAGAATTCTTAAGTAACTCGTAATTATATTCTTTTACTAACAACTGATTATAACTTACCACTTTTATCTGTTGCACCACGGGTCCTTGCAGACCGGATACACTTGAAAAAAGTCGGAGGTTACATCGGCCGAAACGTTGTGGGAATAACATCCAAGATGAGAACAGTAGTCTTAATGATCAAAAATTCATCAATCCCTATCTCAAAAATTCTGAAACAGCTACGAAATCATTGAGTTCGTCTTCTTTTCAGTCGTATTAGGTCGATTTATGTTTCTGGATTTTTTAGATGAGGATTGATAATTTATATTATTTGGATTATTCAGACAACTGTTCTCATCTTGGATGTTATTCTCATAACGTTTTCGGCCCATGTAACCTTCAGATGCTTCTTGTTGAACTCAAGAATCTTTCTGTTGAACTCGGGAATCTGCATGAAATTTCGAATGGAACCCTTTATTTAATCCACGGAGGTAGCATGCTCTCGTTCTGTCAGCCATGACCGGGTAGAAGTCTTAAGTAATTTGTAATTGTATTCTTAGTATGACCCGTACTGAGGATTGAACCTTCAACCTCCAGAAGACTATCACTTCAAACTGATTAGTACTTAGCACTTATATCCGTTATGCCACAGCCCTGCAAAGTCGGTCTAACTTTGCTGCTTGAAATAAAACAAAAGTGTCCACACAAGTCGCATCCCATTTAGTGATTTGCGGTTTGAATTGTTCCCTATCAACTCTCAAATCACTGATCTATTTATAGAAGCATTTCAGAATTCAATTTCATACAAAAAATAAATTGCTACAAATCCAATGATAAAAAAGTAACAATTTTGACTGACCTGTTGTGTTTCCAGGAAGGCTTTACCAAACATGCTATCGAAATATTTGGGGATTTCTTGGTTCCTAAGTGCTTTCTTTGCCATTTCCTCTTCAATATAATCTTTCGCAATTTTCTCAACATTTTGTATATTTTGGCTTTCCTTCAGTTTTTGCTCAACAACTGGAATATTTTGAGGGTTTGTAATTCCTTTCTGGTATAATTCTTTGGCTTCATCTATACAAAATAAGAAAAAGAATCCCTTGAGTTTTACTTAAAAACAAATTGTGCACAGACACGAACATTCAAGATTACAAACAAGATCGACAGAGTTTTAGTAGAAGATAGATAAAAACCTGTGTAATGTGTACATATATTTTTGTAAAAATAAGAGTACTTATATAGAAAACGACTTTGCGTCGACAACGTTCGTGTAGGTCTCGGAAGCGCCCGAGAGTTGACGAGACGAAGACGGCCAGACGATAAATTGAAGACTGCCAGACGATAAATTAAAAAAAATGTTGCAAATAACAAAAGTTAGATAGAGAAAATAAAAGTTAAATATATATATAAAAATAAAGAACGAACACATTTTTTAGATAAGGAGTGATAATTTGGATTATTCGAACTAGGGTTTTTACCCCGCCTAATAGACCAGTATTGTCCGGGCCTTTGAGTCTGGATTTACGCCGGTCTATTGGGGGTTGCCGGTCCTGTGCAGTTCTAGGAGGTGCACCCTCCCAGGCTTTGCCTCCCCTCTTTGGGGAGGAGTAAGTTTATTGCTTACTGTCTGAGGCGCCTCTACCGGGGAATGCCGACGGGGCTGCCCAGGCAATTTTTAAATGGCCAGACTGCTCACCTCTCGAGCGCTGGCTTATCTAATCCCACTTTCCCGACCTTGTGTCACATCTTACCTTGTGGGAGGTAGATAAATAACTTGGATTATTCGAACTACTATTCTCATCTTCATTGTTATATTCAGAATGTTATATTCTGCAGCAATATGTGGGAGGTGTGGTATACGTAAGGAAAAGTTTCCACTCTAAAGTTTAGGATTAGGAAATTAAGTTGATGTGTTAGAGAAAGTGACGTAAGAAACAGGAAGTAGTGTTCTCTCTCTCTCTCTTGCATGGACGTGTTTCAGAGACCTTCTCTCTCTCTTATGGTGCAATCAACCGACTTTTTGTTCAGCATCTTCCGGCCGTTTACGGCAATAGCCGGAAAACGGCAGAATCAAAACGAGGCGGCTTTGCAACATCAAAAAAATAATGAAAAAAAAACTCACTCACTTTATTTTTATGATAATTTACTTATTTTTTTAACGATGATAATCAATGAAATATTTTTTTTATGACGCGAAAAGTGAAAAGTATTTTGTTATTTTTTTCGATAAATTATGTTTTTCGTTAGAACAAAAAACAATGCAACAAAAATTTTTACAGATGTTAATGATTTTTACAAAGTTTTTTTCGTTGTTTTTGTTTTGGTACAGGTACAGCTTTTGAAACGGAAAAAAGTTCGTTTTTATATGTTCAGTTTGCAGATTTTGTTTTGGGGTTAGTGCAGACGACGCAGAAAAAGAAGAAGGGGTAGAAGAAGAATTAGGAAGTTTGTCGATAGGGTACAATTTCGCTATCTGCGATAATATGGAGACGAAGGCGTTGGTTCGCAATTTTTGTCTGCTTGCCAGGAATTGTAAGATTTACTCAATTTAATATCGTCTGCTTCTCGAGCATTCGTATTGGCTTAGTGCTTCAGCATCTTCCGGCTGTTTACATAAACGGCCTGAAGATGCCGAACAATAAAGTCGATTATGTTTGGTTTAAAAGCTATACCAGTACCGAATCAACAATTAAGAAACTATTTAATATTAATTTATACTGGCTTATACTGTATAGAAATACTACTACTACTACTACTACTACTACATCATCATCATCATCATCATCATCATCATCATCATCATCATCATCATCATCATCATCATCATCATATTCCATTCAACGTGTTTTACATGCTGCCATGTGTTGAACAGCTTTTAGAAATTGCCTTTAAACTAACCTGTCTTTGACCAGGTCTTTATTTATCCCTCTTTCTCTCAAGTCCATCCTTATCATTTCCTCCCATACTTTCCTTGGCCTACCCCTGCCAACTGACGTTGCTACTTCAACTGTTCTACATCTACTAACCGAATAACTCTCATCCATTCTTTCAACGTAGCCATACAATCGAAGTCTACTCTCTGCACACATCTCCCTATACTGTCCAGATTTACTCTTCCTCTGAAGTTATCAGATCTAAGCCTGTCTTTAAAACTCATATTACACATCTATCGTATCATTTCTCATATTATTTCTCTCCATGCAACGCATGTCTTCAACACTCACTGGCCAGGTATCACTTTGATACATCGTTGCATTGCATACGCATGCCAGATAGACTCTTCCCTTGGTTATCAGGGGTAACGTTCTGCTGGTTAATAATGGCAGAAGTTCATGAATAAAAATCAGTTTAGACATAAAGAACAGGGGAGGTAACCGTGTATATATTGTTTTTCTATTAATTTAAAATTATTATTGTTTTTTTTGGTATATAAAGTATGTTTGATTTTCTACACATGAGGACACAACATAAGAAAGACTTTGAAATGATTAACTTACTTATCTTTAATTGAGGTTTTAATTTGTTCGTCAAATGAAACTGCTTCACATTTTCTTGCAGGTTTTCAGCTGCTGCCTTTTCTTCCTCCGGGCGATTATCCTCCACATGTAATTCCGCCGTGTGATTCCACCGCTTGCAACAGTAGTTCATATATTCAGGCAGTCCTTGCTCGATGCTAAAAAGAAAAAAAGAAATACATCTCCATTTCGCAATTTACTGTTGCCTATGATAACATCACAATATTTACATCCGGGGTAAGATGTATAGCAGCTGTGTCAGGAGCGTCATGTTGTTGGGCTCTCACCCAATCCTCTCTGCAGTGAAATGACAGATCCATGATTGAATAGATCTGCAATTTGAAATCCGACCCAACAAGACACATTAGGTCAGCAAATTTGACGAAAGCATTACAATTACGCACACATAGATATAATCATGTTGACACACCAGTTCGTGCTAGATAACTAAAGTTAAGTGACGTTGAACCTGGTTAGTACCAGATGGGTGACCATTTGGGAATACCAGGCGCTGTATGTGGTCACCAAGCTATGGGCAAATAGCATTACCAACCCGCAGTGCCTAGCATGGCGACTATGGCAAAACACCCTGAATGACAGTCACCAATAAGGTGAACGGAAACCAAGAAGGAGTTCCTCCTCGAGGAGTGATCAAAAAGCCCTGATGATGAGACTAAAGTTTATTTGTACCAAATAAATTTTTATTTATTATTTTAATTGTTATTTAATGATGAGACCAACAGCCACTCAAGGATAAGGGTTAATGAGATTGTCAATTAGATGCTGAACAATATTATGAGAGGATTGGAAACGACGGGTGGAATGGGAAGAATTTGATCACTTGAGAGGACGGCTCAACAAGTATTTGTTGCCATTCGACTTGAAGACGATCATGTTGTAGTCTGCAGGTAAGCATTTAGATGATGAAGACTATTTAGAGTATAAATTATCATTTAGAGTATAAATTATTATTTAGGGTATAAATTATTATTTAGGGTATAAATTATTGTTTAGAGAATAAATTATTATTTAGGGTATAAATTATTATTTAGAGTATAAATTATTATTTAGGGTATAAATTATTATTTAGGGTATAAATTATTGTTTAGAGAATAAATTATTATTTAGGGTATAAATTATTATTTAGAGTATAAATTATTATTTAAGGTATAAATTATTATTTAGAGTATAAATTATTATTTAGGGTATAAATTATTATTTAGGGTATTAATTATTATTTAGAGTATAAATTATTATTTAGAGTATAAATTATTATTTAGAGAAGGAGCGGTCAACCTCCGGCCCACGAGCCACATCGGGCCTGCGAAGGCTTAGCGTCCGGCTCGCCACCCTGCTATGCTTTATTATTGCAATCCTGCCTGAGGACCTCCCAGTAAAACTCATATCATTTTGTGACATAGACGTAAAAGTAGGTTTCAATTAAGATTCACAGTGGGATAAAAATGTATGAATATCAGCGAGCGATGATGCATGTATATTTCATTTTTCTTTAACTATTAAGAGATAAAAATAGAAAAAGAGAAAGAGAGCGGCAAAGAGGAAACGTGAGACGAGGAAAGGACATGAAACATAGAACCTATGCGAGGTGTGTAAAAACGAATGCTGGATCAACTTGCTACTTTCCCCGTCATTATTTTTTATGATTCCAAAATGGCTCTTCGTCGGCGCCTTTTATAACATCACATACAGAAGTTTCTTGAGAAAAAATATCAGATTTGTAGAGTGTTCAATGCAATTTTTGTACAATTTATTCATGTAAACAAAATATAGTAATTCTGAGATTTCGTTTTTCACTCCTTCCAAAAGTCTCATCTGGCCCTCGCTCTGAAAAGGTTGCCAGCCCCTGATTTAGAGTATAAATTATTATTTAGAGTATAAATGATTATTTAGAGTATAAATTATTATTTAGAGTATAAATTATTATTTAAGGTATAAATTATTATTTAGGGTATAAATTATTATTTAGGGTATAAATTATTATTTAGAGTATAAATTATTATTTAAGGTATAAATTATTATTTAGAGTATAAATTATTATTTAGAGTATAAATTATTATTTAGAGTATAAATTATTATTTAGGGTATAAATTATTATTTAAAGTATAAATTATTATTTAAGGTATAAATTATTATTTAGAGTATAAATTATTATTTAGGGTATAAATTATTATTTAGGGTATTAATTATTATTTAGAGTATAAATTATTATTTAGAGTATAAATTACTATTTAGAGAAGGGGTGGTCAACCTCCGGCCCACGAGCCACATCGGGCCTGCGAAGGCTTAGCGTCCGGCTCGCCACCCTGCTATGCTTTATTATTGCAATCCTGCCTGAGGACCTCCCAGTAAAACTCATATCATTTTGTGACATAGACGTAAAAGTAAGTTTCAATTAAGATTCACAGTGGGATAAAAATGTATGAATATCAGCGAGCGATGATGCATGTATATTTCATTTTTCTTTAACTATTAATTTCAAATCCTTGGCCTGAGATAAAAATAGAAAAAGAGAAAGAGAGAGGCAAAGAGGAAACGTGAGACGAGGAAAGGACATGAAACATAGAACTTATGTGAGGTGTGTCAAAACGAATGCTGGATCAACTTGCTACTTTCCCGTCATTATTTTTTATGCTTCTAAAATGGCTCTTCGTCAGCACCTTTTATAACATCACATACAGAAGTCTCTTGAGAAAAAATATCAGATTTGTAGAGTGTTCAATGCAATTTTTGTACAATTTATTCATGTAAACAAAATATAGTAATTTTGAGATTTCGTTTTTCACTCCGGCCCGCGATCTCCTTCCAAAAGTCTTATCTGGCCCTCACTCTGAAAAGGTTGCCCGCCCCTGATTTAGAGTATAAATTATTAATTAAAGTCGTGAAAGAAGATATCTTATCTGTGTACCTGTATTGAGTCTATCGATGGTTATTATTTGTATTAGTTTAAATTATTTGTATTAGTTTAAATTCGCTTCTTGCACAATGTTGGTACTGTACCTGGGTATGTTAATTTCCATTTTTACCTAGCTTCTCCCACTTTATCGCTAGTACGAAGAAAAATTTCTTTAAATTCATAAAACACAGTTTAAAAAAATCTTTTAAACTTATGTGAGATTCAAACTCGGGTATTGACATCATCAAACTACTGCATTAGTAATGTGTACTCTGCCTATTCATTTTTTTCAACCAATTACATGTTTCTATTTGCATAAGAAAAACTTCAACAACACCAGAACCTTTTAATAGTATATAGATTATTCAGACTACTATTGTATGGCTGTTATATTATAGCCCCACACCCCACACTCTATTTTCTTATTCCTGTCTGTTTATCTTTCCACAATTCTTTTTAGTTTCTTATTCAGTCTTCCTTTCTCTCTAACATTCTGAATTCGTTTCCTACAACCAGTCTCCTTCCATCCTCTTAATTTTTATTTTCAACCAAGAGTCTCTGTTGGTGGTTCGTTCATCAGTCCGTCACGCTTCTGTTTGAAATAGTATTTTTATCGCTAAACGGACGTATCTTAGGAGTATCCGTTCCCGCGTTGTATCGACTCGTTTTTCCCTAGTTATCTCCCCTTGCTTTTTTGACTGTACAATTCTAATTCTTTTGAGTTTCTCATCCTTTCTTCCTTCCTCTTTATCATTTCGAGTTCGTTTCCTCCAATCAATCGTCTCCTTAACTTCCCGCGATTCTCATTTTCAACTTCTTTATTTTATAATATACATCCACAAAAGTCTCTGTTAGCGTTCATCACGCTTATGTTTGAAATAGAATTTTCATAGAAAAACACACACATTAATAATTGAAGATTATTTTAAAAAGGTTCTGTCCGTTTTTGTAGACATAAATTGAGTTTTTTTAGCTTAAATTAATGTTGAATAAATATATATTCTTCTTCCATTCATTTAACGTCACTTTTCCCTTTTTCAGGGGTCAGACGTTTAATGACATTACGCAAGCACACTCTCAGGGCTTTACGGAGCCCTCCAAGAAGGAGTGCGCTCCAGGAGCACGCTCCTTTTTGCTGGAGCGAAGGAGAGGAGGGCTCATTTTATATTCAGCGGGAGTTGAGCGGGAGCAACTCCATTTGGGACTAAAGAGCGGTGGTTTTATCGCTCCGCGCTCCTCGCTCCAAAATCATTTGATTTTTTTTTAAACATTAGTTTTTTATTCAGCAATACAAAGGAAAAGTAAAGAAAGTCTCAGAGTTTACGCTGAATTATTTTTTAAAATTATATCTCTGGTAGAGAGAGGGAGGGAGCTCAGGCGGAAGACGATTTAATTGTAATGTTTTTAATAATCTTTTTTTTTATTGTTTTATTCGTTACCAACCCCCACCAACCCCGTCGACTTGCTATCAAGCGATGAGACAGATCAAAGGCGTCATTAAAGTTTTTATTGCAGTCAGTGACTTGAGCGTTCTATTTCTTTGGAAAGATTAAAGAAAGTTGAAATACATTTGAGTTAGGGGTACGAACGATTTTGACACCATCTGAGTGCAGGTCGGGAAGGGGGGCGAGAGAGAATTCAAAATGTTTACTAGCTGACCGGAGATAATTACTAAGGCCCTTTTTAAAAGTACACTAGCACTCTAGATAGGGGAGGTAAGTTGCCCAATCAAGGTTTCAGAGTACAGTCTACCCTACTATTTAATTCATATAACTTTGGCGAGGATATATGTGGATTCATACCGTTCCTAAGTGTATTAGTTTAAGTTATGTTGTTTTTCTTCTCTTAGACTAGATAGTCTGCTTGACTGGATAGAAGTATGTATGTATAATACACAATTTAGGAAAACTCGTCAAAGGAAAACTCGGCAACGGAAAATTCGTCAATGGAAAATTCGGCAACGAAAAACTCGGCAATTTTGGCCAAGTAGGAAAATTCGGCAATTATCGAATAAATATCGATTGAAAATAGATTTTAGAACCGTTTTTACAGGAGATATACTTGTAAATACGGGTCTACCCCCTCCCCAGTGAAGAATATTTTTTATATATTTTTTTGGTACTTGTGCAGTTTACGAACCGGGCTATTTTTAGATAAGATTTTCAAGTTAAATTAAATTTTTACAATATCTTTTGTTTATTACATTGTTAGGTGAAAGTACAGAATAGTTAACAAAGCCTCCATGTTAAGAATGGCTTTCTAAATAATGTTATTTCAATCCGGTTTGTAATTACATTACGAAATTAAAGGTTTGGACCGGGTTATTTTTTACATAAAATTTTCAAGTTAAATTCAATTTTTACGATATCTTCTGTTTATTAAATTGTTACGTGAAAGTACAGAATAGTTAACAAAGCACCCCCCCCCCATTCTCCTCATGTAAAAAATCGTTGTCTAAATAATGTTATTATTTCAAGCCGGTTCGTAATCAAGTTAGGAGATTAAATCCATCATAATTCATTTAGATTTCTTCGTAAACAAGTCAGCCATTTTAATTGACAAAACATCAATTACTTCGTATGTGTGCAAAACTTGAAAGGCATTTATGAACTATCGAGTAGAAAGTCATTTAAACTGGCTTTAAATTCTTAGAAAATTTCCATGAATTTAAAAAAGCAAAATTGTTTTCTTGTTCTCAGGAAACGAAAATTTACGTATACTCCTATACTTCGTCCGACATGTTCTCCTATAACTCTCAAAATATTAGCGAGATTTTGTCAAATATTATCTTACGCTCTTACACTTAAAGTGACATCTCAACCCATATTGACGAGATCCTTTGACGCCCACCCCTATCCTTCGACCACTTATTAGCAGAATAGAACGTTTATGAAAGAAGGTATATTTTTATTATAGAGCGCTGAAAAAGAGCCGCTCCTTTTTTATAGGAGTTGGAGCAGGAGCGGTTTCTTTTTGAAAATGGGGAGTGTGAGAAAAGCCAGCTCCAATTTTGGGCGTTGGAGCAGGAGCGGGAGCAGCTCCAAAAGTAGTGGAGCGCGTAAAGCCCTGCTCACTCTCCACCTCTCATGGTTCAGCAGTCTCCAAATTCCACTCTGTGCCGTCTTGTCCAATAACTTGCTTCCAAGTTTTCCTTGGTCGGTCAACCTTCCTGTGATTTATGAATGCATTCATACTTCTGCAGGAGGATGAACGTTCCACATGACCATGCCAACATAATCGATTCATCCTTAGGATAACCTCCATGCTGGGCAAGTGTAGTGCTTTCAGCAAATCTTTTGACCTGATGTGTTGGGTTTGGTCAGATTCTACATTGCAGATCCATCTGATCATGGATTTGTCATTGCACTGCAGATGGGCGAGAGAGTACTGGGTGAGGGTCCAGCATTCACTGCCATATATCATGATGCTCATGACACAGCTGCTATACAACTTACCTCGGATGTAAAGAGGGACAGCACGTAAGGCAACAACTCACAAAATTTTGCCCAAGCTTCCCTCACTCTCGTGGCTGTACTGAGTTCACATCCACCACCTACACTTAGCATATCTCCTAGATAGCAGAAAGAATCTATTACCCCTGAGGTATTGTCATCTAGTGTTATGGCAGAGCCAATATTGATATAATAATGTTGGTTGATTCACTTCTAGGGAAACGAGTCGTAAAAATACATGTCACAGGAATGTTATGGTTCTTGAAAATATGAAAAAATAAAAATTGAAAATAAAAACCATGATTATTGGAATATAAAATGAACTCGTCTTATTTATTTATATATATATATATATGTATATATATATATATATACCATTATTTAATAATAAATATTTTATTATTATCTACATACGTATATGTTTGATCAGTGTATTACAAACCTCGGAACAAGAGTCATCTTTAACTCAATTCCGACCGCTTTAACCAATAAGGCCAATTCCAACCGTTACACGACGTAATATACAGTACCGTCCCAAATTAAGGAACAAAAATTAAATCTTCTGAATCTAAACAAAATTATATATTAATTTTTGTGAAAATTTCACAGAATATACACATTATGAAGTTTGACATTTACCGAGATTTTCAGATGAATTAAAATAATATTTTTTAAGTTATTTTACAGATTTCAAGTGTCCAAAATTAAGGAACAAAATATAAATTTGAACTAAATCACATTAAATAGGAAAAAGAGATTTAATATTTGGTACTTTCACCTTTATTTTCAATAACTGTTGCGCATATACAACTGCAGGATTTCACTAAATCTTGACATTGGGCCACAGTTATCTTGGCCCATTCATCTTTCAGTTTCAGCCACAAGTCTTCGATGTTTTCCGGATTCTTTGTCATAACATTCTGTCCTAGAGTCTTCCATAAGTTTTCTATAGGGTTCATGTCAGGACTCTTAGCAGGCCAGTCCATTACCTCTACTTCTTGATCAGCCAGATAATTCCTGACCAGCTTTGCCGTATGGCAGGGAGCATTATCCTGCATAAAAACAGGCTTTTCGATACCAGAATTGTGCAATATTGACAAAACATTCTGTTCTAAAACATTCCTGTATACAGTGGCATTTACTCTAGTATTTAAATGTACAAGTGGTGATGTACCCTGTCATAGTATCATGCCGAAAACCATCACGCTACCATCACCAAATTTAGCAGTTCTTTTGATGCAGCTAGGATTCAAACTTTTGCCTTTTCTCCTTCTTACAAATTGTTTTCTATCACTGTCAAATACATTAAACTTCGATTCATCACTGAAATAAACTTTTTTCCAATTTTCTTCTGACCATATAACATGCTTTATTGCGAAAGCCAATCTAGCTGCTTTGTTTTTCTTAGTTATTAGCGTTTTTTTCGAGGAGATCTTGCAAAAAGACCTATTTCGTGCAACCTTCTGGACACAGTTTGTCGTGAAACATTCATGACACCTTCCATTTGTTTATAAATTTTGCCAGCTGTAAGGAAACGGTCTTTTAACACTAGGTGTTGTATAACTCTGTCCTCTTTTGCCGTTGTTTTTCTTGATCTACCAGGTTTCTTTGTGCTACTTAACCATCCAGTTTCTTTATAGAGTTTGAGAACTCAGTTTACACCATTTTTTGAACGTTTCACACGTTTTCCGATTCTTTCTATTGTCAACTTTTCCTTTCTTAATTTGACGATTTTTGCTTTGTCGCTGAAATCAGTTTTATTTCTTTTTGACATGATTGATATTGCGTGACTTGCAGCAGTGATAATAATTAAAGTTTAGAATATTTATTTTCATTCTTTCATACAAAAAAACTCTACTGTTTTAAACTTTAAACAATTATTTTTCATTAATGTTCCTTAATTTTGGACACTTGAAATATGTAAAATGGTGGATAACTTTAATAATATTATTTTATTTCATCTGAAAATCTCGGTAAAAGTCCAACTGCATAATTTATATATGTAGTGAAATTTTCACAAATATTAAAATATAATTCATTTGAGATTAGGAAGATTATATTTTTGTTCCTTAATTTTGGACGGTACTATATATATATATATATATATATATATATATATATATATATATATATATAATATAATATAAGTAATATTACACATTTAAAACAAGATATGGTTTAATGCTCTACAAATTCATACTGGCATTATCCACACTGATCCGTGTCACAACAAATAAAAGCGTTTATTAACAATCAGTTCTAAGTGAAGTCTTCTGGACGTTTAAGGTTCAATCCCTACTACAGGCAATAATAACTAAGAATAACATAATACTTAATTAACACTTCCACCTGGTCATAGCTGACGGAATGAGAACAATCTACCCCCGCTGATTAAATAAAGGGTTCAGTTATGAGATTTACATATGTATGACGGATACTTACATCTTCCTGTCTGTTTTGTCAACATGGGGATACTGAGTAAACTGCCGGATCTCCAAGACGTCAGGGCATTTCACACGGTTAGACTTTGCCTTGTCAGGGTTAATAGACGTCTGAAGGCGGATACTTTCCGGAACAATACAATCCAATTCATAGTCCCTCAGCCAACTATCAGGAAAGCACTTGTAAGGCTTCAATAAAGTGATCCCAAAGATCCCATGCTGATCCTGAAACATATCTTTCATAATGATACAATCGGGATCCTGCTCTCCCATATTTAGGTAGCGCTTAACTTTCTCATTAGGCAGGATTTCTCCTCCGCTGCCATCCGGATGAAGAACAAATATCCGAGGTGAATGTCTCTTGTACTCTGCAATTTCAGAGGGTTCTTCGTCAGCGTTTACGGACCCACATGTTTTTTCGGGATCACTTTTTACGATCGTATACTGGCCTTTATGATCTACTTTGAAGAGAGTTCCATCCGGATCGACAGTTTCACAGATGGTTTTATCATTATGTTTGAATGTATACGTGGTCTCTGTGCAGTCCAGGGCATCCGAAAGGTAGTCAACGAGTTTAGTTACATAAGACAAGCTTCCATCTAAATCCAAGCATAATCGATCCCCAGGGGTTTCTCCTGACAGCAGCAGACTGTAATATCCGTCGGGAAAGACATTGATCAGCGTCCCATTGGCCAAAAGGGTGAGGTTTTCACTGGTTTTACTGTTGAATTTTAGGGTTGCAAAACTGGGACATTCTACCATGATAAACATTTTCTTGAATGGTACACCTGGAAAACATTAAAGAAAGACATATTATTCACCGATCTCTATTGACCTTCACCAAGTTCTGTGAATCTACTTTGTGTAAAATATGTATTACTATTAGCTTTAACTAACATTAGCTACTTTGCACTGAAGAACTTATGAATGATTTGTAAAATAAATATATCTTGTTACATCCTCTCTCGATTCAACATGTCACAAACAGTAAAGAAATTTTCCAAATCCTATTTTTTTAAATAATAATTTGGTAAAAAATTCAAACAGCAGAGTTCAGCGAGAATAGAGGTGTGTCTTGAGACTGCATACCTTCGCCTGACAACGTAAAGATGTGTCAAAGTCTTATCTGGGTGTTACTTTTCCAGATTGTATGAAGTATTCCCAAAGTTATGTTAAGAAAATGTTGATAATTCAAAAACTATGTATCTGATCAGGCTTCGATTTTGCAAAGTGGTTACAGTTCATCAAATTGTAAAATTTCGACTATGACCGATTTTTTCATGGTCAAAGGTCGAGAGAATATAAGATGCAGAACTTCATTAGTTACAAATAGAATAAAAGTTATACCAAAAGTGTGAATTTCATTTTAAGCATGACTTTTGACACTGATCTTTGACCTTGATATTCCAAAATTAAATAAGTTCTAAGTTGGACGATGACCGATATTTTGAACAAGTTTGGTGACGATTGGTCAAACATTATGAACACTAAGCTGTACAAAAACAAACTCGACTAAAAACATAACCACTGCCTTTCAAAAAAGCGAAACAAATATGAAAATAAAACGATTTCCTGGTAGATTTAAGAGATCGAAAAGACGTATGTTTTACCTGCTGGTTCTTTGTCGTCTCTTTGAAGTGATGGTGGCATTTCTTCATAATAAGATGTAATTCTAGTTCCATCTTCGTGTTCCACAATTGTTTTTCCATTAGTTTCACTCAAAAGAATCACGTGGTCATCACGAGTTAGAACGGCCTACAACAACAACAATAACTTCATATATAAAGTAAAGTAAGCGGAAAATATGGGTTTGGAATATCGAATAATAGCAAATATATTTTATCTGCTGTCTTTGTCGTAGTCCATTTTTCTTACTAACACAAAGTAACTGAGGAACTAGCTATTAATCCAAATACTACTACATTTTTCTTACTAACACAAAGAGGGGGTAGGAGAAACTAGCGACCAACATAGACTACTACCACTGCTACTCTCTAATCACGTTGTCCTCACGGGTTAGAACGGTTTACAACAAAAAATAATCTAATATTTAATGTAAGTGGGTCTGTAAAGAATAATCTATTTGGAATATCGAATAATAACAAAAACATTTTATCCTGTGTCTTCTTCGTAGTCACTCCATTTTTTCTTACTAACACAAGGAGAGAGTAGGAGACACAGAATAAGGGGGAAATGCGACCAAATAAAATATACACATTTATTTACATACTGACAAATGTAAAATGTACTTACAACACAGCATAACAGAACATACAATAAACAGCTTTTTACTCAACACTCGTGATGGGGCTCTACCAGAACAGTAGGTTAAGAATATAATACAAAGCTTCTTCATAATTGCAGTCTCTCTCTCCTCGTCATTTGACTCAGTATCCCCAAAGGGGAATAACCCATCACCGGTTTTAGGTATCGGTGTAAATCTCCCTTTTTACCCTACAATTTTTTTTTAATCCAATAATTTTGGTTTTACCCAAAAGAATCACGTGGTTGTCACGGGTTACAACGGCCTACGATAACAAAAATAATACAATAAATAAAGTAAAGTAAGCAAAAAATGTGGGTCTGTAGACAATAATCTATGTGGAATATCGAATAATAGAAAAGACATTTTATCCTGTGTCTTCTTGGTAGTCACTTCATTTTTTTCTTACTAACACAAAGAGGAAGTAGGAGAAACTTGAAACCAACATAAATACTATTACAACTGCTTATCTTGAATGATATGAGCCGATGCAAGGACATTTTGGTTTAGCAGTCATATTAGTAGCACTAATAGTTGTACAATAATAAATATGTTTTTTAAATCCAATAATTTTAGTTCCACTCAAAAGAATCACATGATCGTGATGGGTTTGGATGACCTACAATAACAACAATCTTATATATAAAGTAAAATAAGTTAAAAATGTGCGTCTTTAGATCTTTTATATACACATTTATCAAGCCTCAATTTTTATTTCTGTTTCGTTATCAACACTTGCCATACTATTGATATTATCATTATCTCAACAAAAATCTATTTTAAATATCGCATGATAGCAAAAATATTTTGTTTTAGAAAAAAGATTTTAAAGATTGATAATTTATATCATTTGGACTACTGTTCTTACGTTGGATGTTATTCTCGGAAATTTGTATAGAATTTTGAATTTAATCTATAGATGTAACTTGTTCTTATTCCATCATTCATGACTAGGTAGACGTGGTAAGTAATAATTAATTGTACTCTCAGTATCGTTTGTGCTTAGGATGTAACCTTCAACCTTTAGTAGAACTGATTATTACTCTGCACTTTTATCTGGTGTGCCACAGGTCCCTATTTTCGAAGGTTACATCAGCCAAAACATTGTAAGAATAGCATTCAAGGCAAGAACAGTAGTTTGAATAATCCAAATAATCCAAAAATATTTTATCTGGTGTCTTCTTGCTAGCTGCTCCATTTTTTCTAACTAACACAAAGAGAGAGTAGGAGGAACTAGCGACTAACATAAAATCTACTATCACTTGCTAACAACACGGACCGTTTATCCATGAAAAACCATTTTGAATTTAGCAGTCTTAGTATCACCAATAGTTGTACAATAATAAATATTAAATTAAATTATCTGATTTAAAAATATACAAACTATCGTTTCTTTTGGAGATAAAAAATTGATAACATAAATACTGTTTTTGTTGACTTAATTATGAAAATAATTTTTATCTTACATAATTACCCTGTGAACATTTGAATTTTTTTTATAATTTGGAAGCATTTAAACTGTTAGCTAGAAAGTCATTTAATTTGGCTTTTGTTTTTACAAATGTATCAGCGCTTTTCAAGGCTGCGAGGATAAGTGTTAATTGGTTTGTCAGTTGACGATGAACAACATCATGAGAGGATTGGAAACGATGAGTAAATTGATTAGAATTTAATTACTTAAGAGGACGGCTCGACAAAAATTTGTTAACATTGGACATGAAAACGACCATGTTGTAGTCAGCTGGGAAGCAGCCCCGTGGTATTGTATTTTAAAGCTAAATGTAAATATAATTCTAAGGTAAAATGGGTTGTACGGTATAATCGATGGGGGTTTGATAACATCACTTAATATAGTAAGGGTAGACAGTCTTTTGTTTTACTCAATCTTCTTGGCCTTTTGGCTAAGATCAAAGTGTAGTATCTGTTCCGATGGATACTGCACCCTATACTGGTGTTGTCTTGGCCTTCGGGTCTTGATTTACGCCGGTCAATGGGTCTGTCCTGTGCAGTTCTGGGAGGTCCACCTTCCCAGGCTTTGCCTCCCCATTTTGGGGAGGAGTAAGTTTATTGCTTACTGCCTGAGGCGCCCCTACCGGGGAATGCCGACGGAACTGCCCAGGCAATTTTTAAACCCCACTTTCCCGACCCGACCTTGGGTCACATCTTACTTGTGGGAGTAAGATAAAAACTGGCCTTGTGCCTAACTCCTGGAGAGGAGTAAATCAATACTCAATCATGTTAAATAGGGCGTGTTTGAAGTTAGATTTCAGTTGTTGACAATATCTTAGTGGATACAGAAATAATGTAAAGTCATGATGGTCCAGCAAAAGCACACTTTTAGCTCCAATTGCTACATAACAAAAGCTGTTAGTTGAATGAGGGGCGGTTGGGGGTTGGAGTTCAGAATTTTACCTTTAGTTAACGGTTGGTGAAACCATGTGACTTCTGGAAGAAGGGGTATCTTCCTCTTTTCGACTGAATTTGTTAACATTGGACTTGAAAACGACGATGTTGTAGTCAGCTGAGAAGCAACCCTGTGGTATGTATTCCACAGACTGGAAGTTCTTGGAAAGAAACTCTGTTCATGGAAGTTCCGTTTAGTTTTAGGTACACATAGGAAGAAAGGAACATTCTGTACAGTGGTTGTAGCGAGACGAGTTTTTGCTGTGAATATTTTACAGGGGGAACCAAAGATTAGAGCTTAGTCAAGCACCTTCCATGAAAATAAGGAAAGAGTAGAGAAAGACTAGCAACGCAACTTCTGTCGATTTTGTACTCTGTCAAGACAGGACAGAATTCTCTGAGCGGTGACTCTACCGATTCTTAGCAAATTCTCAGATTTTTTAAACAATTGAAACTTTTGGAAGATATTTACATTCAAGAAATTAACGGCAGTGCGGTAGTCACTGACACGGACACTCAAGTTATGAGTTTGCTGGTATTGCAACTTGTCAAGAGAAGGAAAACACCAAAATGAAATCAGTGGGGAGCACTACCACTTCTAGTAGCACCCTCGAAAATCTACGTCATTATAAGCATGGTTAGAATTGCATGGAGAGTCATGGTGGCCAACCTTCAATTGTAAAGAGAGAAACTGAAACGGAAGGAATCCGTAACATTTATTGTCAGGAGTATTTTTTAAACAGAAATAGATGCAGAATAATTGGCTTTTTTTTAATCAGGAAACTAATTTTTAAAGTTTCGATCATAGAACCTGGAATATACAGCTGATTTGTGTACAAAGTTTTAGAAGTAGCACTGGGGTTTAGTCATTGTAATTACCACTAAAAACCCTTAAGGTGTTTAGCAAACACTACCCCAGGGAAGTTTCTCACATTTATTCCATAAAACATTTTCCAGTAGCAGCAGCAGCAGTCCCTCCCCTTAAAATCCAAACCCTTCCACATCGTGGCAACGTGATAGTGTCAGAGCTTCCAAGCTAACAGATCTTTAGTGAAAATCCAGGAGAATTCGTCATTAGGATCCGTCATCCTCTGGTCGTCTCTCGCTCCATGTGTGACATGCAAAAATGTGCCAAATGTGGAACTGCAAATCAATGGAATAAGAGAGACAACGTTGTTTCTGTGTTCTCGATGTCGGTGATAAAAACCTGCAATTTTGCAAAGACAAAGGAAGAGGACTTCATGTAAACCAGACAATCTTGAGGTATGACTCGCTTAACAGAAGTCCGACTCGCTTAACAACTAGAACACCAGCAGAAGAAGCAATAAAAATCACCATCGGTTTAACGTCCATTTTACATGTGTGCCTATGTTGGATGGAAATCGACTTCCAAACTAACCTATCTTCGACCAGGTCCTTATTTATCCCTCTTTCTTTCTAATACATCTTTATCACTTCTTCCTAAGTTTTCCCTGGCCTTTCCCTGCCAACTAACCCTACTACCTTAATTGTTCTACATCCACTAACCAAAGGAATCTCATCCATTCTTTCAATGTGACTAAAACAATGAAGTCTCCTGTTCTGCACACATCTCCCTATACAGTCCAAATTTAATTTTCCACTGAGGTCATCAGAACTAAGCCTGTCTCTAAGACTCACATTACACATCCATCATATCATTCTCATGTAATTTCTCTCCATGAAACATGTCTTCAACCATGTCTACCTATGTCTTGGAGGTCCTTTCATCTACTCACAAGTGTATCCTTCAACTTCTTCCACTGTTCTTCCACACATGTTGAAGTGGATCTGGTTACCGAATGCTTCATCATTTGGTCTCTAAACTCGCGTTTCATGTGTTCTTTATTGAAGTTCTATACTTTTCTCCTGGTGATAAACTAATAGACTGTAATTGTATCATTACCCCCCCCCCCCCTCCAAAGTCAAACCCTTCCTCAAAATGGCAGGGGCGGAGGCAACGTGGTAGTGTCAAAGCTACCTGGCTAACAGAACTCTAGTAAAAACCCAGGAGGAGTCAACATCAGGTTCCGTCGCCCTCTGGTCGTCTCTGCCTCTGCGTGTTACATACAAAAACGTGTCAGGTGCAGAACAGCAAATTAATAGAGTGGGATGGCAATGTTGCTTCTGTAACATTCATTTGTGTGTTTGGGCTAAACCTTCTCTTACTTTTTTTAAGGAGAATAGACAGACCAACAGACGAACATAGATTTTATGGAAAAATTTTAACGCATCTACAAATGCTATTTCAAATCAAAATTAAGTGCGACAGACCGACAACAACGTTATTTTAAACTTAAACGTGACATACTTGCGAACGGACATATACTTTTTTAGACCGAGGATAGTAGAAAGTGGACCTTGGGTTTACTTTTGGCAGCCTCGTAACTCTCGCTTCCCTTATTTTGTTTTTTAGTCCTCACATTCCATGAGCGATGTTTCTGACAAAGGGGGAAGAATTGCTGTTTTCTGGGCCGGAATCTATCTATCTAACTTATTGTTGGCTAGTTTTTGACCGTAAAGTAGGTTATTTTTAATTCCTTACATCAAGTGGCTCCGTGCCTTGGCTGGAGCGATTTCCATAAAAAATGCCACCGCCTGGCCTTGCTGCTCCCGGTATCAAGGATAAAATCCTGCAATCTTGTTGGTCTAACGAATAACTATGACTAATGATGAGGACTTCATGCAAACCATACAATCTTGAAGCACGATTTCGTGAGCTCTATGCAGAAGTCTAACTAGCTGATCATCATCATACTAATCATCTATGCAGAAGTCTAACTAGCTGATCATCATCATACTAATCATCTATGCAGAAGTCTAACTAGCTGATCATCATCATACTAATCATCTATGCAGAAGTCTAACTGGCTGATCATCATCATACTAATCATCTATGCAGAAGTCTAACTAGCTGATCATCATCATACTAATCATCTATGCAGAAGTCTAACTAGCTGATCATCATCATACTAATCATCTATGCAGAAGTCTAACTGGCTGATCATCATCATACTAATCATCTATGCAGAAGTCTAACTAGCTGATCATCATCATACTAATCATCTATGCAGAAGTCTAACTGGCTGATCATCATCATACTAATCATCTATGCAGAAGTCTAACTAGCTGATCATCATCATACTAATCATCTATGCAGAAGTCTAACTGGCTGATCATCATCATACTAATCATCTATGCAGAAGTCTAACTAGCTGATCATCATCATACTAATCATCTATGCAGAAGTCTAACTAGCTGATCATCATCATACTAATCATCTATGCAGAAGTCTAACTGGTTGATCATCATCATACTAATCATCTATGCAGAAGTCTAACTAGCTGATCATCATCATACTAATCATCTATGCAGAAGTCTAACTGGCTGATCATCATCATACTAATCATCTATGCAGAAGTCTAACTAGCTGATCATCATCATACTAATCATCTATGCAGAAGTCTAACTGGCTGATCATCATCATACTAATCATCTATGCAGAAGTCTAACTAGCTGATCATCATCATACTAATCATCTATGCAGAAGTCTAACTGGCTGATCATCATCATACTAATCATCTATGCAGAAGTCTAACTAGCTGATCATCATCATACTAATCATCTATGCAGAAGTCTAACTAGCTGATCATCATCATACTAATCATCTATGCAGAAGTCTAACTGGCTGATCATCATCATACTAATCATCTATGCAGAAGTCTAACTAGCTGATCATCATCATACTAATCATCTATGCAGAAGTCTAACTAGCTGATCATCATCATACTAATCATCTATGCAGAAGTCTAACTGGCTGATCATCATCATACTAATCATCTATGCAGAAGTCTAACTAGCTGATCATCATCATACTAATCATCTATGCAGAAGTCTAACTGGCTGATCATCATCATACTAATCATCTATGCAGAAGTCTAACTAGCTGATCATCATCATACTAATCATCTATGCAGAAGTCTAACTGGCTGATCATCATCATACTAATCATCTATGCAGAAGTCTAACTAGCTGATCATCATCATACTAATCATCTATGCAGAAGTCTAACTAGCTGATCATCATCATACTAATCATCTATGCAGAAGTCTAACTGGCTGATCATCATCATACTAATCATCTATGCAGAAGTCTAACTAGCTGATCATCATCATACTAATCATCTATGCAGAAGTCTAACTGGCTGATCATCATCATACTAATCATCTATGCAGAAGTCTAACTAGCTGATCATCATCATACTAATCATCTATGCAGAAGTCTAACTGGCTGATCATCATCATACTAATCATCTATGCAGAAGTCTAACTAGCTGATCATCATCATACTAATCATCTATGCAGAAGTCTAACTGGCTGATCATCATCATACTAATCATCTATGCAGAAGTCTAACTAGCTGATCATCATCATACTAATCATCTATGCAGAAGTCTAACTGGCTGATCATCATCATACTAATCATCTATGCAGAAGTCTAACTAGCTGATCATCATCATACTAATCATCTATGCAGAAGTCTAACTAGCTGATCATCATCATACTAATCATCTATGCAGAAGTCTAACTGGCTGATCATCATCATACTAATCATCTATGCAGAAGTCTAACTAGCTGATCATCATCATACTAATCATCTATGCAGAAGTCTAACTAGCTGATCATCATCATACTAATCATCTATGCAGAAGTCTAACTGGCTGATCATCATCATACTAATCATCTATGCAGAAGTCTAACTAGCTGATCATCATCATACTAATCATCTATGCAGAAGTCTAACTGGCTGATCATCATCATACTAATCATCTATGCAGAAGTCTAACTAGCTGATCATCATCATACTAATCATCTATGCAGAAGTCTAACTGGCTGATCATCATCATACTAATCATCTATGCAGAAGTCTAACTAGCTGATCATCATCATACTAATCATCTATGCAGAAGTCTAACTAGCTGATCATCATCATACTAATCATCTATGCAGAAGTCTAACTGGCTGATCATCATCATACTAATCATCTATGCAGAAGTCTAACTAGCTGATCATCATCATACTAATCATCTATGCAGAAGTCTAACTGGCTGATCATCATCATACTAATCATCTATGCAGAAGTCTAACTAGCTGATCATCATCATACTAATCATCTATGCAGAAGTCTAACTGGCTGATCATCATCATACTAATCATCTATGCAGAAGTCTAACTAGCTGATCATCATCATACTAATCATCTATGCAGAAGTCTAACTAGCTGATCATCATCATACTAATCATCTATGCAGAAGTCTAACTGGCTGATCATCATCATACTAATCATCTATGCAGAAGTCTAACTAGCTGATCATCATCATACTAATCATCTATGCAGAAGTCTAACTGGCTGATCATCATCATACTAATCATCTATGCAGAAGTCTAACTAGCTGATCATCATCATACTAATCATCTATGCAGAAGTCTAACTAGCTGATCATCATCATACTAATCATTTATGCAGAAGTCTAACTAGCTGATCATCATCATACTAATCATCTATGCAGAAGTCTAACTAGCTGATCATCATCATACTAATCATCTATGCAGAAGTCTAACTAGCTGATCATCATCATACTAATCATCTACGCAAAAGTCTAACTAGCTGATCATCATCATACTAATCATCTATGCAAAAGTCTAACTGGCTGATCATCATCATACTAATCATCTATGCAGAAGTCTAACTAGCTGATCATCATCATACTAATCATTTATGCAGAAGTCTAACTGGCTGATCATCATCATACTAATCATCTATGCAGAAGTCTAACTAGCTGATCATCATCATACTAATCATCTATGCAGAAGTCTAACTAGCTGATCATCATCATACTAATCATCTATGCAGAAGTCTAACTAGCTGATCATCATCATACTAATCATCTATGCAGAAGTCTAACTAGCTGATCATCATCATACTAATCATCTACGCAAAAGTCTAACTAGCTGATCATCATCATACTAATCATCTATGCAAAAGTCTAACTGGCTGATCATCATCATACTAATCATCTATGCAAAAGTCTAACTAGCTGATCATCATCATACTAATCATTTATGCAGAAGTCTAACTGGCTGATCATCATCATACTAATCATCTATGCAGAAGTCTAACTAGCTGATCATCATCATACTAATCATCTACGCAAAAGTCTAACTAGCTGATCATCATCATACTAATCATTTATGCAGAAGTCTAACTAGCTGATCATCATCATACTAATCATCTATGCAGAAGTCTAACTAGCTGATCATCATCATACTAATCATCTATGCAGAAGTCTAACTAGCTGATCATCATCATACTAATCATCTATGCAGAAGTCTAACTAGCTGATCATCATCATACTAATCATCTACGCAAAAGTCTAACTAGCTGATCATCATCATACTAATCATTTATGCAGAAGTCTAACTGGCTGATCATCATCATACTAATCATCTATGCAGAAGTCTAACTAGCTTATCATCATTATACTAATCATCTATGCAGAAGTCTAACTAGCTTATCATCATTATACTAATCATCTATGCAGAAGTCTAACTAGCTGATAATTATCATACTAATCTCTCTGGTGCTATCAGATCAGACTGTCTGAAGATACCTGCTTCCTGACCAAAAAGGCACCAAACATTGATGTTTTTGTTTTTTCCTTTCCCAATACAAAACCTAATCATGTTCTGCAAAGCCAAATACAAAAACAACATTTTTTCTCTACAAAACAACCAAACCAAGAACAATGAATAAATATTTGAAACAACAACAACAACATCAGCAGTAGCAGCAGCAGCAGTTGAGGCGCGAGTTTCAAATATTGTCCATTCATGAGAAAGAGATGCCAAACCATATTGTATGTTTCAAAGAAATAGAATCTCCATAATTTTAAGAATGGAACAGGATAAAAAGAAAATCTATGCTATACGTGTAGCGTCTCTGTGTCTGTATAGGATGCATTTGTAAACAAAACCCTATACCAAGATCTAAAAACTTTTCTTGGATAAAATTTTACAGAAAATCCAGTTGTGGTATTAATTTTGTATTAAGACATTCATAAACAAGGAAAAACAACATTTATTTTAATTTAAACAAAGCCCTGTAACAAGATTAAACAAGTTTTTAAATTTCATGAGGAATCCAGTAATGACGATATGGAAAGAAACTAAAGTTGTTACGCATAATTAATTTTACCCACATCTTTTGGTAAAATGCATCTATAAAAACAGGTACACGTCTGCCTCTGCTTTATATGCGTTTACCTTTCTTACCTGTCCAGATTTGATATCCGATTTCATGCTGAACAACACTCTGGGTAAATTCACTTTCTTTCCATCAGGTGTTAAAATAAACTTCTGCCCTGACGGATGCGTGATGGTCCATTTCTCTTTACTAGTCACTTTCTCGCCAGTAGATGATCTCTTACCACCTGATATACAAGAAGACCGCGTTAAAAGAGCCATGAGTATATTTAAGAGCATAAATTATTTCTAGGTAATTAGTTAAATATTGAAGGGGGTAACAATGCAATTATGTAGAAAACACTGTAATGCGTGGAACCAGGATGATATGGATCGTGTAATATTCTTTAAATTTTCTCGGTAAACTTTCTTTTCTGAAAAGGAGCTTTACCTCGGAAATTCAATATATAAATAATAATAAATTGAATATATAAAAACCTAATTATATATATATATATATATATAGTTTTCAGGTTCGATTATTTCGATAGGAATTCGAATCAGAGAGCTCTATGTCTGTTCAAACAGAGCATGAATATATATATATATATATATATAAGGATGTGGTAGTTTTCTTGAAGCATTGTGTGTAGTGTGTAAAAAGTTGAATTTTTGAAGATGATGACAATGTAATTTGGTAGAAAATACTGTTGAATACAAGACAAGTTAGACATATCGAGTGACAATATTGAAGGATTCAATATTTTCAATTAAATATTTATTAATCAATATAATGTGTCGAACACAGATGGTATGGATTGTGCCATACTCTTTAAATTTTAATCCCTCCTTTTAAGGAAAACATATCACTCAATCGGAGTATGTTTTCGCCTGGAAGTCGGGAAATTATGGGATGTCTGTTGTGATAGTCTTGCAGACATTAATATTTAACATTTGGTTATTGTTGAGATTTTAGTTGATATTTCGTCTTTGATTATTATTAAGTTATTGTTATGTAGCAGTTACCTCCTCCTTTCAAAACATAACTACACCGGTTTGCCGGTAGGTGTCGCTTTTTCACCGACAGGTGGCACTGTAAAGCGACACCAGAGTTATCTGCCCTTCTGACTATAAAAACCGTTGCAAACGGAAAATCCATCTCTTCTTCACCGACCAGCCTCGGCAGAACAACGCTGGCACCAGCGCTCCGTTTCACTCGCTTTTCTCTTTTTCTTTTTAACTAGCATTGGCATAACAACTACCAACACACGTGGTCAAACAACGGTAAGAGTTCTCAACTCATTTTCTTTGTGTACGGCTTTCAAAGACTTTCCTCTCGCCGGATTCATTTCTTCTTATACCTTTTTCAAGAACTGTTTTTCCATCGACACACATGCATACACCACACACACTTCATCATTCCACGTACACACACGTTCAATAAACGTTATTTGAACTAACTTATTTTGTTTATTAATTATTACTCTGTCTTTGCATGCAACATTGCTTGATTTACTGAACACGTCCATAATCGGGGGAACACCAACCCTCGATCCTAACAGTTATATTAATTTATCAGTGATTATTATATTATTATTACGTGTTTTTATTGGTTTATTTATTGCTTTTATCTCCCTCTTATTTTAACCATGTGCGTTTTATTTAAGTCAAACTTACATGTATGAATTGTAAAATTTTAGGAGATTCAAAGGTGTCAAAACGTAAATGAAGTCTTTTTTTAATTCGAGAATCTCATGCAATCTTTAGCGTCAGATGTTGCCAAGTTCCATCAGATTAACATACCTTTCATCATCATCATCATCATCATCATCATCATCATCAGTTTAACGTCCGTTTTATATGCTGGCATGTGTTGGATGGCTTTTAGAAATTGACTTCCAAACTTATCTCTGGTCAGGTTTCTTTGGAATTTTTTCCTTAACCGAGGCAGAAGTTTAATAGGGATGATTCTCTTCCTGATGCCAACCCATTGATTCGATGGGGACCAGTGTTTTTTATCGTGACACCATCTCTAGGTGATTGAGCACCGAAAGAATGCTTCACCTGTCCTTTACTGATGTTTAAAAAAGAAATCCATTCTTTTTCGTGTTTGTTTGTTTTTCTTTCTAAGTTAGCCACATTAATCAAACAAACGACATGCATTTTTAAAGTGTAAATTCATCGTTTTTTATGTTTATTTAAGTCCTTAATAGTTATTATTAGTGTGAGCACCAAAATATACATAAACATCTAACACAATTTTCCTAAAAAATCTTTTCATACAGAAAAAAAGACGAACTTAATAAAAATCAAAATCATGTGACCTGCTTACAATTATGTCCGTAGACTAAAGCACTTTTGTACACCAAAAACAAATTTGGTTCCAAGAGAAGGTTGTAGCTAATGAAACA
>OY744515.1:117584002-117604002 GCA_963556195.1 Sepiola atlantica
TTAATATCAGTAATAGTAGTAATTCACGTTGTGATAATATTTGTTAATTGTAATTATAGTATACAAATAATAAAATTAATATATAAAAGAAGTTTAGTGGTGATACTAGTATTAATAAAAAAAAAAAATAATAATAATGCCAATAATACTTACGATAGTCGTAATGACAATAATGATAATAATAATAATAATAATAATAAACCCGCTACTCGCAAGTCAATGGACATAATAAGTATACAGATGATGGTAAGCTATTAGTTCCACCACTAATAATAAAGACTGAATATCAGTCAATAACTAAATGATCAAGGTGGTGATCAGATTTTGGTATTTCAAAGGATTAAGTAATTGAAATTAGATTAATCTAAGTGATATCAGAGTTTACAGCAATCACGGTTATGAGTTTAAGTGGGAGATAATTTTGGTAGAATTGTTTCATGGTGGTAGTATGACAGAGAGGTTTTTGGGGATGAAAATTATAGATAATACTAAGAGATTTGATGTTATTGATGGTTCAGTGGGGTGGTTATATATCTATAGATTTGCCAAGACTTGCTGGGGGTGGGGTTGGGTTATATATATATATCTATATCTATATATATATAAATATATATATATATATATATATATATATATATATATATATATATATATATAGGATAAGTAAATCGTATACCTCAAATGTTCCATCCTTCATTTTCTTGATGACTGTACCATCCGAGATGATGATCCGATGTTTCTCTAGGTACGCATGTTTGTTACGCGTTGATTCGCATGACTGCACACCGTGGTTACGAAATGGATAACTCTGTTTCACCAATATTCGATGTTCATTTGGTATCACTGGTTCTATACCTGCAGATAATTGGGAATGAATTACAACATTAAAATAATAGCATTTAGAAATTAAAATTTGAATTTTGCATTCCATTGAGGAATATGAAATCACTTCAGATGAATGAAACTCTAGGATTAAAATATCTTTAAACTTATGAACGAATAGCATGAACACAAACAAATAAGACACACACTCAGATTCCTTGGCCTTTTGGCAAGGAGCAAAGTGTAATATCTGTTCTGATACTACACTTCATCATTTTTGTCCTCGGTCAGCCAAGGAGAAATCCTTCTAGGCGAAGAGCAATTTCTATTTTTGTAACAATCTAGAGTGTTCCTTTTTGGGGAGACTGGATTAAAAACCGACCTTGTGTCTAACTCTGCCTTTGTGGGGAGGCAAGTAAATAGGGAGACACCTTCAAAATGACATCTTTAAAAATTTCACATTCTGTGCAAACAAAGGCTCTAAATAAAATAAAAGTCGGTTTCAGAGAATAACAAGTGACATGATATGTTTACAGACTACAAATTCTTTTCCAACTCTGTCAAGTTCATATATAAGAAAGTTTGTATAAGATAGTCTGTACGCACATAGAAATAAGGCCGTGTGGTAGTAGTTATCTGTATGCGTGTGTTACATTGTTAAATCTACGTGCGTACAGCCGTAGCCAAGTAGGTCGACGTCAGAGCTTGTGAGCTTGGTGGGAAAGTTGCACGTCAAGAGAGAAGTTCTGTGGCCGGCTAGAGCAATGTGGATGAAATGTTGTCAGTCTTGTCTCGTGGGTAAGAAAAAGAAAGTAAACAGTGGGCTATCCCTTTTATAATCTCCCCTCACGTGCTCAGCTATATGAGATATGGCCCCTGATTGGGCAAACCAGAAAGGAAGTAAAATGCTTGCAACAATCAGCGCCAAGCTTATAAGTTAAGCATAGAGTTGAAATCGTTAACTGGGATCTATCGCTGCTGCTGCTGCTGTCTGTAGTATCGCCGCTACAGACTCAATGGTCACATATTTGTTTCTTTGAAATAAATGCCACCAGCTCTGTGATCACCGTGTTTCCTATAAAAAGGAATATCCAGGTAGTCAATGTAGCAGTACCATACAGTCAACATGCTTTGCAGATGCCCCCAGCTAATAGCTGGGAGGGGAGGGGGCAAAACCTTATCAACTTATTTACATATGATGCCACATGTATGCACACATACTACAACAGAGTGTGCAAATATCTTCACTGGACTATATGTAAAAAGTTAAATATCCAATGTAGCAGCAAATCCTGGGAGCATATACCTGAAAAAACAGTTGGAAATAAGTTATACACCATCCACTATGATTATACAACTCCTACAGCTATATATCTAGAAAACGGAGCTGTTAAACCTGACATAGTGATATAGGACAAAAGGGAGAAAGTAGCAACCCTAGTTGAAGTCAGTGTCCTTAATGATGTTGGCTTAAACAGAGTTGAAAGGGAAAAGATTACAAAATACCAGGGTCTTATTTACTACATGAAAAGAAACTGGAATCTTAGGAAGATCTCCATCATCCCAGTAATTATAGGAGCAACCGGACTAATGAAAAAGAATTTTAAAAACTACCTGGCCGATATATCCGGTGAACCAAGTGCAAGAGAGATACCAACAATTGCACTTAACGGGACGGTTAGAATTTTAAAAAGATCTCTCGGCTGGGAGTGTCTTAAATAGCAGGTGAATGTCTGGCATCCGGTAGGATGCCCCATCCCCAGCAAAAGCAAAATAATAATAAAAAAAATAATGCATATCATCATCATCATCATCATCATCATCATCATCATCATCATCATCTTTGGTTTAACATCTGTTTTACGTGGTGACATGTGTTTGACGACTTTTGGAAATTGACTTCCAAATTAACCTATCTCTACCCAGGTATTTATTCCTCTTTCTCTTAAATCCATTCATATCACATCCTACCATGTTTTACTTGGCCTTCCCCTACAAACTAGACTTTCTACCTTAGCTGTTCTACATCTACTAACCCAAGTACCCTCATCCATTCTCTCAATGTGATCATATCAGCGAAGTCACCTGTTCTGCACACATCTCCCTATATTGTCCGGATTTCATCTTCCGCTGATCCATCGTATCATTCTAATATTATTCTCTCCATGCAATGCATATCCTCAATCCTCACTGGACAGGTTCCACTTCAATACATCATCAAACTGTGCACACTATAGACTATTTCTGAGAGAGATGATATGAGAATGATACTAAGGATGTGTAATGTGAGTCTTAAAGACAGGCTTAGATCTGATGACTTAAGAGGAAGATGAAATCTGGAGAGTATAGGGAGATGTGTGCAGAACAGGAGACTTAGATGGTATGGCTACTTTGAAAGGATTGAAGAAAGTTCTGGGATAAGTAGATGTAGAACAGTTGAAGTAGCAAGGTCAGTTGGTGGAGGAAGATGAAGGAAAACATGGGAGGAAGTGATAAGAATGAAATTGAGAGAAAGAGGGATACATAAAGACCTGGTCAGAGATAGGTTAGTTTGGAAGTCAATTTTTAAAAGCCGTCCAACACATGCCAGCATTTAAAATGGATGTTAAAACGAATATGATGAAACTGATGATGATGATGATGATATATACTACTTCTCTTTTTCTGTGGTTAATTAACTGTGGTTATCGATTTCTTTTACTTATATTCACCCCAAACAAAGCACTTTGCCACTGAGACATAAGGGGCTACTGTGAATTAGGGGCTAGATTTATAGGGTCATGCTAAGTGGGGAGTTGTGCAGGAAGATGTTTGTTCACATTACATTTAAAAGGAGGGAATTCCAAAGGGAAGCAGTTCAAAGAGAGAAGCTATTAGAGTAAAAGGCTTTCCGGAATCTGAGGACCTTAACAGTGAAGGGGTGGGATTTTGCTGATTGTCGGGTTTATTGTGGGTATTTATGTTGAGGGTGCACAAGTGCAGCAAGTTTGTCAAAGCACATTCTATTGAATCACTTTTAAATAAGCACAGGGATGCAACATTGCGACGATGAGACCGGGGCTTGAGCTTGGTAGACAGTGTGGGACCTATATTTCTATGCATAGGTGAATGGTGGCTTTATAGAGATATAAGATACTGGCAGGTGAGATAAGTTTGCTATCCCAGTAGAGGGAGCCCACCTTCTTTGCAGCAGACTTGGCACTATCTTCTATGTATTTGTTCCAGTTCATGTTCCATGTGAATGTTAAGCCGAGGAGTTTGAATGATGGATTCTATTAGCCATCGCAATCGGTGAATGGAAAGTTTTCTTATATCTTACATTAACTACTATTCTATAAACTAATGCGGTCAGACCTCTGTTGTAGTTAATGTTATAAAAGGTACTTATGCAGTTTACGGACCAGGCTGAAATAATAATGTTATTATTTAGAAAGTCATTCTTTACATGGGGAGGTAGGAGGCTTTATTAACTATTTCGTACTTTTACCTAACAATTTAATGCACAAAAGATATCATAAAAATTGAATTTAACTTTAAATCCTATCTAAAAAATAGCCTGGTTCGTAAACTGCATAAGCACCCATTAAAATGACATTGAATAAAGCTTCCTCAAGGTCAAACGATCATTTGTTCTCGTTTTACTTACCATAAGAATATTCTAGATAATATTCAGCCATTAAGACGTATAAAATGCAAATTTAAGAAAACTGGTAGCGGTGACTATTTAATCTTCCTCTGACGTCATCACATCTGAGTCTGAACTTAAGACTCACATAACACATCAATTGTATCCTTCTAATATCTCTTTCATTTCTCTTCATGCAACACATGTCCTCAACCTTCATTGACCAGGTTTCAGTTCCATACATCATCACACTGAGCACATATGTCTGATAGATTCTTCCTTGCCAGCGCGTAAAATGGATTTTAAACCAAATATGATGATGAAGTAATTTTTTTATTTTAAAGAAATCGCTCAAGACAAGGCATATAAAGCTACTTGATGTAAAGAGCTAAAAATGAAATACTACTTCAAGGTAAAAAATATTCAAAGTGCTAGATGGATAGATTCCAATCCAGAAAACAGCAATTCTTCCCCCTTTGTCAGAAACATCGGACTTGTTATGTGAGGACTAAAGGACAATATAAGGGAAGCAAGAGTTACGAGGCTGCTGAAAGTAAACCCAAGGTCCACTTTCTACTCTCCTATGGGTTAGTAAATGCAGAACAGTTGAGGTAGCAGGGTCAATTAGCAGGAGAAAGCGATAATGATGATGATGATAGTCATCATCATCATGATCATGATGATATACACTACTTCTCTTTTACTGTGGTTCAGCAATTTTGGTCAATATAGTCACGGTTATCTTCCCTTGACTAACGAGGTCAGACCTATTCTGTAGTCCTCATTAAAATGACATTGAATGAAGCTCCTTTAAGGTCAAACAGTCATTGGTTCGCGTTTCACTTACCATAAGAACATTCTAGAAAATATTCTATCCTCAAACCATCGGGACATGTTAAATGCAAATTTGGGAAAACTGGTGCCGGCGGTGGCCCTGGTTCTGCTGGTGGTGACGACTCTTCCGGTGGAACTTTAACTTCTTGTTCCAGTTCTTTGACTTCGTCAGAAATCTGAAAACCATATAATGATACTTGTGTCACATTAACTCCCATCCGAGGGGATGTCTAAATACATGGAATCACAAGTAAGCTGCACAATTAAATCCTACCTCATGTTTACCATTTCTCCCGTGACCAGGTCACTTGATATTAATGTTTAACAATAGCATGAAGAAACAAAGAAATTATTGAATTTATTAAGCTGTTGGCATTGCCTTTTCTTTTGCCGGCAGCAAAGGGAGGCATTCCGAGCTATGGATATTTATTGCCGATCTTAAGTCATTCTCTACCCATGTGGTTTGCTCCAATACTTCTAACTGACTGCCTACTCCACTTCCACTCCTTCTCTATTTAAGCCATGTGACGTCATATCTGCTTCTCGTTCACAGGAGGTCGAGCTGACATCCGAGTATACACTAAACTGAACCCTATTTTCTGTTATCCTCAACTAACAAAAATTATACTTGCCCAATATTTAACACTTGACTAGAAAGATTTTTCACCATGAAACAATTATCGAATTAGCAAATAATAATAATGAATAGTGAATCAATGAGATGTCCTTTTGCAAATCAATATAAAAATTCATAAACTTTATGACCTCAATCGCATACCATGATTTGTACATGAGAAAGCTATTGTTATTCTATTGTAAGTATGGATTAAGCGTTTTAATCCCACTGTTAGTGCCATAAATGTGCCAACTTCATACATATACTGATAAGAATTAAACGACAACAAAAGCAACACCTAATGGTTGTCTCTTAGTGGCTATTCTGTTGCCATACAACCATCCTCCCAGGCATTACCTCCTGCTTTGGGATTAGTGATGGGCCTGTTCTGTTGTCATGAGATCATCCTACCAGGCATTACCTCCTCCCTTTAGAGGTAGTGTACTATATGTTCGTTTGTCATGATACCATCATTCCAGGCATTACTTCCTCACTCTTCCAAGGATTACCTTCTTCTTTTTTGGGGAGTGGGTAGTGATATACTAGCATAAATATGTGACCTCTGTAGGCTTTCAACTCCGAGGCAATCCCCAAAGCTATTTATCATCAAGCTTACCTTTATTGTTTCAATAGAATCATAGCGTTTAGATTTTGTCTTCTTTGAACGGCCGGATGGTGTTTCTCTTGGCGATGGTAGGATCGGACTTGTTTCTTGTTTCGGGGATTCTTTTTTCTCTGCTAAAAACAGAAACAATAATAATAAAAATAGCTTCTCCCTTTTTAAATACAAAATTGAAACCAAAATTCGTATATGAGGCAGCCATTATAATATTTTTTTAATAATTTAAATAAAAAGAATTAATTACTTTGTGACTCTTCAAAATTTGAAAGGAATTTAAACTTTTTAATAAAAAATCCTTGTATAAGATTGAAACTTTGAAAGCTATTTACATCCAATAATTTTATAAATAGAGATAATAAAAAACATTAACTTCACAAACATTAGTTATAGTTTTATAACAATTTGGGGTGCTTCTTTAGAGACGTGGTCGAGGCTGGCGGAAATATGAAAGGGGGAGATGAGTCAAACTTTTTTTTGACACAAAATGGACGCAAACGATTTGAACTTAGAAGACCTGTTGTTTTACTTTGAGATAATTGCAAAATAATCGATTTTTTGCAAGCACACAGTCTTATTTCAGGTGCATCTCTGAGATGAGATGAGACTTATCCCATACGCAACTAGAAACGGTGGATTTGTGTGGCGATGCTCAAACTTGACATGTAGGAAGAAGGTGTCCATTAGACAAGGAAGTAACCCTGACCCTGAACCCTAATCTTGTTTTTATTTATTTATTAATTTGATGTTTAATTTATTTCAATAAATCTATTTAATTTTAACATATGCTCAGAAGTTTTATTTTTTGCATTTTAAATTCGATAAATAAAAATCCTTCTCCTCTCCCCACAAAAAAAGTTTGAATTATCTCCCTTTTTCATATTTCTGCCAACCTCGGCCACATCTCTAAAGAAAGACCCAATTTGTTTCAATTGATGCTGTAATAATTAAATTTAACTTTGAAATTTAAATAAAAAGAAACAAGAAAAAAAAAGAGAAGGACAAATTAGAAAGAGTAGAAAGATTCTTGGCTAATAGAAAAAAATTAACTTGTGTAAGGCAGTGTGATGATGTAGAGAAGGGTAACCTGGCCAGTGACGGTTGAGGACATTGCATGGAGAGAAATGATATGAGTCTAAAAGACGAACTTAGATCTGATGACCTAAGAGGAAGATTAAATCTGGACAGTATAGGAAGATGTGTTCAGAAGAGTAGACTTTGATGGTATGGCCACGTTGAAAGAATGCATGAGAGTTATAGATGAGATGTAGAAAGGTTGAGGTAGCAGATTCAGTTCACAGGGAAAATCCGAGGAACACAGGAGGAAGCGATAAAAATGGATTTTAGAGAAAGAGGGATAAATAAAGCCCTGGTCGGAGATAGGTTAGTTTAGACGTCAGTTTCTTGAAGGCGTCTAACGCATGCCAGCATGTAAAACAGATGTTAAAATGATGATGATGATGATGATGATGATGATGATGATGATGATGATGATGATGATGATGATGATGATGATGATGATGATGGAGTATTGTGAAATATTCTATATATTGAGAAACATAGATTTTTAAAAATTAATCTTTTTACTTTTTTGATAATTTCTAAAATTTTTAATTAGATTTTCTTTTTTTTGATAAATTGAAAATATTACTAACCGAATTTTTAATAAATTTTAATTTTTTAATTTTTAATTTTTTTTCATTATCAAATGAATCGAAAAAAAATATTAACATTTATAAATCAAGTCTTGTGAAATATTTTTATACATAAAGAAAAATAAAGATTTTTTTGAAATAATTTTTTAATTTTTAATCCCAAAAAGTTTTTGGAAGGCGATAAATTGAAAGTATTACTAACCGGATAGTGAAGGATGGTATCCTGTAGGTCCAAATTTACTGAAGGATAATGTAATTCCATCTGACAACACAGCACTGATAGAACCAAAATCACTGTAGTTTGTATCAAAACTTGATTCTGTCTCCTGTTCAGAAGAATTGGTCTTTGTTTCAAGGTTCTCTTCTGTTGAAAAACACTCACTATTTGAAGTCGCTGTTTTTGCTTTTTCTTCTTCCTCTTGAAATAATTAAAAAATGTAATATGAGAAAGAGGTCAACAAGATGCATTAAATGGAAAGTTTTATATGAATGGTGGTGTTTGTGTGTTAACACATCTAAATCAATATGTTTAATGTGTTTGTGCGACTGATATGTTAGCATCACAGTAAGCATCGAAAAAAATACTCCCATAGAAAAGCTAGGACGCATTTGCAAATACAGTAGGTTTAAGGTGTATACTAGGTTAAAATATACCTAGTAAAATTATACTAAGTTAAAATATACTAGGTTAAAATATACCTAGTAAAATTATACTAAGTTAAAATATACTGGGTTAAAATATACCATGTAAAATTATAATAAGTTAAAATATACTCGGTAAAAATATACCTAGTAAAATTATACTAAATTAAAATATACTAGGTGTAAAATATACTTAGTAAAAAATAAACTGGTTTAAAATAAATACTAAATGAAAATATTTTCTAGGTTTAAAATATACTTAGTATAAATATACTAGTTTAAAATAAATACTAAATGAAAATATATACTAGGTTTAAAATATACTAGTTTAAAATATATACTAAATAAAAAATATATACTAGGTTTAAATATATTATGTTTAAAATATATTAGATTAAAATATAACAGGTTAAAATTACTATATTAAAATATACTAGGTTTAAAATATATTAGGTTTAAAATATGCAAGTTTAAAATATATACTAGGTTTAAATATATAAAGTTTAAAATATACTAGGTTTAAAATATAATAGATTTAAAATATACTAGGTTAAATATACCAAGTTAAAATATACGAGGTGAAAATATTCCAGTTTAAAATATACTAATTTAAAATCTAGCATGTTAAAAATATAACAGGTTAAAAATATCGCAGGTTAAAATATACTAGGTTTTAAATATATACTAAATGAAAATATATGCTAGGTTTAAATATATCAAGTTTAAAATATACTAGGTTAAATATACCAAGTTAAAATATACGAGGTGAAAATATGCTTGTTTAAAATATACTAATTTAAAATCTAGCATGTTGAAAATATAACAGGTTAAAAATATCACAGGTTAAAATATACTAGGTTTCAAAAATATGCTAGTTTAAAATATATACTAGGTTTAAATATACCAAGTTTAAAATATACGAAGTGAAAATATTCTTGTTTAAAATATACTAATTTAAAATCTAGCATGTTAAAAATATAACAGGTTAAAAAATATCGCAGGTTTAAATATACTAGGTTTTAAATATATACTAAATTAAAATATATACTAGGTTTAAATATATCAAGTTTAAAATATACTAGGTATAATATACCAAGTTAAAATATACAAGGTGAAAATATTTTAGTTTTAAATATACTAATTTAAAATTTAGCATGTTAAAAATATCACAGGTTAAAATATACAAGGTTTTAAATATATACTAAATGAAAATATATACTAGGTTTAAAATATAATAGATTTAAAATATACTAGGTTTAAATATACCTAGTTTAAAATATACGAGGTGAAAATATTCTTGTTTAAAATATACTAATTTAAAATCTAGCATGTTGAAAATATAACAGGTTAAAAATATCACAGGTTAAAATATACTAGGTTTCAAAAATATGCTAGTTTAAAATATATACTAGGTTTAAATATACCAAGTTTAAAATATACGAAGTGAAAATATTCTTGTTTAAAATATACTAATTTAAAATCTAGCATGTTAAAAATATAACAGGTAAAAAATATCGCAGGTTAAAATATACTAGGTTTTAAATATATACTAAATAAAAATATATACTAGGTTTAAATATATCAAATTTAAAATATACTAGGTTAAATATACCAAGTTTAAATATACGAGGTGAAAATATTCTAGTTTTAAATGTACTGATTTAAAATCTAGTATGTTAAAAATATAACAGGTTAAAAATATCACAGGATAAAATATACTAGGTTTTAAATATATACTAAATTAAAATATATACTAGGTTTAAATATATAAAGTTTAAAATATACTAGGTTTAAAATATACTAGTTTAAATATACCAAGTTTAAAATATACGAAGTGAAAATATTCTTGTTTAAAATATACTAATTTAAAATCTAGCATGTTAAAAATATAACAGGTTAAAAAATATCGCAGGTTTAAATATACTAGGTTTTAAATATATACTAAATTAAAAATATATACTAGGTTTAAATATATACTAAATTAAAATATATACTAGGTTTACTGCTTTCTTTAAATATTGGTGGATACTTTTACCAGTTCTTACCAATTGAACTTGCACATTCACACTCGCGTAGTGATACATCAGACGATTAAAACACTTTGCGCATGTGCGCCTTTTTTCATTTCTGCTAAAGGCCGTTTCACGCCTTTTACAAGCAGTTCTTTTAGAGATGTTGCTGCGACCAGACGTCATATATTTCTTCTAGTCTCCCGCAATGGTGTTGCAGGACTAGATAGAACTCAAAGACTCAATTCTTATTTCTACAACGCATGCCTGCCGGCCAAACCAACCTATCTTATATTCTTGTGTTCCTAACTCTCTTTGCACCCTATCTTTGGTTCTGATTTCCTCCAACATTTTAACTTACTGGTGGATATGCGTGGATGCGAACTGATAGATTCTAATACTAAGCTATCATTACCTGCTACAAGTGCATAGGATCAACTCACTGACGACGTCCAGGCTATTCAATACCTTTTTTAGATGCCATTACTTGCATTAAAAGACTAAAAAAGAATTCTTGCTGCAAATCAAAACAGAGGAACATCTGTGACATGAATCTCAAACTGATTCGGAATGAAACAGTTCTTTCAAATCTCAGAAATCCAAATAGATGAGCTTTCTCATCATTCATCAAGGCCAAGAGGCACTCGAGGACAAGGGTTACTGAAATGGGAATTATTGTCAGCCAAAAAATGCTGAACTCGAGCTTGAAATTTGCAATTACTATTTTAGAGTATTTCTTCTCGACTATTTGCTATACTAAAGCCTACTACCCCGCTATACTAAAGCTATACTACCCCACCCCCAGCTAGGGTGGTGGTGGTGGTGGAGGGAGATCGGTTCTTGAAAGCCTCAACATTCTTAGCACAGGCAGAAAAGTCAACAGAATCTGAAGTGACCTTTTGGTTTTAGGTCTGTTTTTATTTCTACTGTTGAGAGATTATGGTCCCACCGGAACGTTGGAAGGATACCAATAATGGCGGCATGCTACCCAACGTTCGGCGGTACCGTATTTATGGTCTCCACGGGGCGTGTGTTATTTATAGTAGAGGGGCCGTGATTTACTAAAGGTCTTAATCTTTATATTATTTAGATAATTGCTACTATTGGTGTCACAAATTATATTAAAGGAAGCACAGTTGAGAAATTAGCCATTAGGTTTACTTAGTCATGTGTGACCTATTTGCGTTAAAAGATATAAAGATATAAGGTATAAGTAGGGAAGGGTATGTCAATCGACCACGTAGGTACCAAAATGGCGAAGGATGTAACTTAACTTTTGGGAATGAACGAATGGAAAAAAAGAAAACATTATTTTCGACAAGTAAAAGAAAATATTATTATAACAACAAAACATTTTAATTTTGTTACGGCGTTAGTAAAGTTGTAATCTAAGAGTTTGTAGTTTTTGCGTAAAAATGTTCTTTGTAAAGTCTATATTTTGTGTGAGTCATATAAAGCTTGTGCGTGTATCTGTGGCAATTGCGATAATGTCTGTGTGTGAATAAGGTTTCTTTGTTTGTGTGAGAAAGTAAAACTTCTACATACTTTTTGGGATTGGTTCTGTTTCTCTTGTTATAAAATTTAAAACATAGTAAAATAGAAAATATCCACTTGCTTATGGCCGTCATATCTCAAATTGGAAATTACGTACCGGTGTAAATCTAAAAAATTCCATATTATATTTTAGGCCAGATTGTTTTTTAGCAAATAATGATTTGTTTTTAACAATTTGTTTAATTATTAACAAATAATAAAACCAAACTGTTTATTATAATTAAACATTTTTACAAACCTTTTTTTAATTTTGAAAATATATTTTAACATATATTCAAATTTTAAAAAATATTTTCAAAACATGCCAATTATAAAAAAAGTTTAGTTTGATTATTTGTTAAAAAGATTAACACCGGTGCACATTTTTTTTTATTTCAGATATGGTGGCCATGAGAAAGTGAATATTTTCTATTTTACCTAAAATTTGACAAGACATGTTCTAGGTTAAAAGTAGTTTCAAGTCAGTAATTATAATTTCCTTACCTGAAAATGTTGCGGAGTCCACACGGTCATTTATTCCTGATGGTGGAGCTTCTGCATTCAATTCAGAAAGTTCTTTTTCTTCTGGATCTCTCGGATTGAGCAAATGCACATTAAAGACATGCCCATTCTTCACAACCGAACACCTCACACTTTGGCAACCTATTCAATCAAAACATAAATGAATGTCTGTCGGCATTCTTGGAATGAGGAGTTCCATCATCATTTACACTGTTTATTTAAGGACTATTATCTTTATTAACGTTGACATTTTTTGGTTCACAGCATTTTTGTATAGATCATTTTGTGTCACATTATCTAATATACAAAGTAAAGTCAGTCTCTGTATCGTTTCTTTGTCATCGATAGTTTTCTTCCTACAAAATCAATATTTGATTCTGGTGCGTCAGTTTTACTAGTGGATCGTTGCAGCATGCTGTGAACACCAAGTTTTGTTATTTCAAAATTTATTTTGTTACTTTCACTTAGCGGATTTCGTTTATCGAAGATGGCCTTCGATATTTTTGGGGGAGGTGCTAGCTAATTTCAGCTTTAAAAGATAACAAGCAACGCATGCGTGGTCCCCCTCTGTATGTGACTCGATGTGGCGAGTGGAAAATGCAATAAATTTGGGCAATTTGGGGCATTTTTGACTCCCCTTTGACACCCTGGGGGCGCGAATCAGAATTTTTCTGAGGTAAAGGATGCTCCTTTTATATCCGGAACAATTGCCTCTACATTTTGGCCAAGTTTCAGAAAAATTGAATGGATGTATCAAACGTTATGGGAGAAAAGGGTCATTTTTTGCCATTTTGGGGGCGTTTGCCCCCTGGAGGCGCGAACCAGATTTTTTCCAAGGTCAGCGATACGTATTTTCTATTAGGAACAATTGCCTCCACATTTTGGCCAAGTTTCAGAGAAATTGAATGGATGGATGAAAAGTTATGGGGCAAAAAATGTCATTTTTTCCATTTCGGGGTCTTTTGACCCCCTGGGGGGCTAACCAGATTTTTTTTCAAAAATTGGAGAATGTTACTTTCTAACCTGACCAAAGTTACAACTTCATGCAAAATTTCAGAGAAATTCAATGGATGGTTGCGGAGAAAAATCCGGACGGACGGAAATGCCTCAAAACATAGTTCCCCAGATTTTATAAATCAGGGGACCAATTAAAACAAAAAGGCTTACAGTACCACTAACTCTTAATCCGAGGGGCATTTCCAGTCGGATTAGCGGAAGCTTTTTTTCTGAAAAAGTTTTAAAAGTTTCAAATTATGCAGGTCGATAAAAACGTAAATTTTCTATCATTTTGTAAAAGTTATTTGTTGAATATTTTGCTTATTTTTTAATTTTTTAGCTGTTAACTATACTGCACTTTTGCTTAAATGTTTATAAAAGCGTTCATGTGATTACTTATATCACGCTCGACACGTTTATTAGTTTATAAAGAGGACAAAATAATCATATTTAAATATGGAAAAAACAAAACAAGCAACATGCTTCGACAAAGGTAATTCATATTCTATGACAGACGAGTTAGGTGGAAAGATGTGACACAAGGTCAGAAGTTGAGGATTGAAAAACCAACGCACAAAAGTTATCTGCATTCTGGCCCACAAAAATCCCTGAGCGTCCCTGTCAGCATTTCTTGGTAGGAGTGCCGCAGGCGATTAGCAATTAACCAACCGCTTCTCAAAGAGAGAAGGTAAAGCGTGGGAGAGTAGACCTCCTAGCAAGGTTAGCAACTCAAAAAATGGCTCAGACTGATTGCCGAGGACGTATCCTCGACTGGTCGAATGTACACTCTCCGTGAAATATGATGGAAAAAAAATTATGCTTCGCCAGTGTTCACAATAATATTCATATTTATATAAAATAACGTCTAAATCGGTGAAGTTTTAAAAAAAAGAGGAAAAAAGAAATAAAACATCTGAAACAGGAAAGTTTGAAAAAAAAAACGTATCAATCGATGTAGAAAGAAGAAAGGGAAAAAGGACGAAAACGTCTCATTATGGAAATGGAGTGAAGAATTTCTTTCCGAATTCATTTAAGGTAAAGGGTGGGGTCTGACTTGCTACTTTCTGCTTTCCACTTAACACTTGAAATGTTTACGTCCGACAGTGTTTTTACTGACTAACCTTTCTGTAATGTGACGGTTATATATTTATTTATATATTTATATTCAAATAAATACACATTGGTCTTTATTATAGAGTGGAGGATGGTGTAAAATATGCAATTAAATATGGAGTTTAAATAATAAGAAGGAAATCTTACCATAAAGATATTCTGTCATTTCAACTCTTATTTGGGCTCCATCACTTGGAAACAAAGTGTATTTATTTGCAGTCAGACAAATAATAGTGTTTCTCATATCATAACCTGTGAACTGTAAAAAAACTGATATTATCGATTTAAAAAAGAATGGGAGCATATTATTTGCATGATTAGGGTTAGGATTAGATGTTTGTTTTCCTTTTTTTTTCTTTCTCGTTCTCTTATGACTAATTTTTCAGGGAAGATTTTTAAAGCACAAAGCAACAATCTTCTAAAGTGTGATTCTTTTCAACAGTGACTGACAAAAATATTATTTGAAATAAAAAAAAATTACTACAATTTTGTAATTAAATAGATAAATAAATAAATCAATAAAAAATAAATAAATAAAACAAATAAATTAAAAATATATTTTAATTAAAAAAATATAAATAAATCAAATAAAAAAAATAATTTAAAAAATAATAAAATAAAATATAAATAAATAAAAAACTTATAAATGAATGCCGAGTTGGGGAGGTGGGAATATAATTACTTCCCTTGATTGGAACTCTTCATTTAATTATTACTTCCTTTGTCACCATTTCTGGTATTTTCTGTTTTTAGACCGTCACAATATAAATATATAAAGATAGATATACTCGGTGCTATAATAATGGAAGTGGCATGGTGTAATTTGCTATTGAATCCATAAAGAAAATTCAGAATCATTTCCATAATCCAACCATGCACACCTTCTTTACCAAATTTCAGTCATGAATAACCAATGGTATTTGCTTTATCACCGGTCAATGATATGGCAGGTGAACTTTAGTGATCGTCAAAATCGTAAGAATATATTATATTTTTGCTTATGAAGGATTAGAATATTTGATATCCTGATTCATCAAGATTAACAACAAGTGCGTAGAGAATTTAAATTAGTTACTAAGAATGGATGTGTATTAATTTGGCAGTAATGCATGTGTCGGAAAATAACTAGATTAGCAACGAGTGCGTAGAGAATTTAAATTAATTTTCTGAGCACGTGTAATGTTGCTAAGAATGGACATGTATTACTTTCGCAGCAATGCATGTGTCTAGCCCAACAAAAATAAGGTCAACAACTCAAAAATGGCCCAAATTTTGACGGACTGATTGTCTAGGATATCTCTTCGACTGGTCAAATGTCCACTCTCCGTCAAAAATGGTGGAAAAAATTTATGCTTCACCATTGAGAACATTTCATTTGCCTGTTTGTTGCCTTTCTTTTTCTTTCTCTGTCTCTTAAGGGAAGCTTTTTAAAGTACAAAGCAATGATCATCTACAGGGTGACCCCTCCAAAAGAATCCATTAAAAAATTCACAATCCTTTGCACAATTCAACCAGGTTTAATGCAAATAAACTTCAGTCTATGCCTGAATTGTCCATCAAGTTTCAGTCATAAATATCTAACAGTCTTTGTTTTATTGCTGTTCAATGATATGGGGACACTTTAATGATCAGAAAGACGATATTATATTTTTGCTTATGAAGGATTGGGCTATTTGATATTCTAATTCATCATGATTAGCAACGCGTGTGTAGAGAATTTAAATTAATCCTCTGAACAGTGTTGCTAAGAATGGATGTGTATTAATGTAGTAATGCATGTGTGGGAAAATAACTAGTCTATAAAATAATTTCTCCTCAAAGGGAGATAACTCTTTTTCCTATACTTATATTTCCAACGCAACTTTTCTTGCACATTTTTTCTCTTTCTATAGAGGAGAGTAGAAAGTGAACCTTGGTTTACTTCCGGCAGCCTCGTAACTCTTGCTTCCTTTATTTTGTCCTTTAGTCTTCACATTCCATGAGCGATGTTTCTAACAAAAAGGAAGAATTGCTGTTTTCTGGGTCGGAATCTATCCATCTAACACTTATTGTTGGCTAGTTTTTAATTTTGAAGTAATAGTTTTGTTTTTAGCTTCATGCCTTGTCTGGAGCGATTTCCATTAAAAGTATATATACCAATAAATTTATTTTTGCCATTCAAAATATTTATTTGAACTAGATCAAGCTTCTCTTCTTTCACCACCAATGCTCGGATCCTAATTTTACCTCAGTTGAAATGGATGGTTCTCTTCTCGAGGAAGCTCCCTGCTTTGATTAGCTTTTAGGACTAACTTTCACTCCAGACCTGAAGTGGAAGACGTACATCAGATCTGTTGCTAAGGTTGATTAAAATGGTTTGATTATTCTACCGCTCGAGAATGTATCTCACTTCTGACACAATCCTCTACCTGTATAAGAGCCAGATATGTCCTAAGATGGAGTGCTGTTACCACATCTGGGGAGGTGCCACTCTTTCTTGCCTTGACAGAGTGCAAAATCGATTTTCTAATCTAGTGGGGGATGCCATCTTCTCTTCTCTGCAGCCTCTTTCTTACAGAAGAAACGCTACCAGTCTTTCTCTACTCTTCCGTTATTTCTATGGTAAGTGATCGAGTGAGTTCCAATCTTTGGTTTCCCTTGTAAAACATTTACAGTAAAACTCGTTTAGCTAAAACCACTGTAAATAATGTTTCTTTATTCCTATGTGTATAAAGAGCTAAACGAAACTTCCATGAGCAGAGTTTCTTTCCAAGAAGTACCTGTCTGTGAAACAGTATACCATAATGCTACTTCCCAGCTGACTACAACATAGTCATTTTCAAGTAGAACGTTAACAAATTCTTGTTGAATCGTCTTCTTAACTAATCAAATTCTTCCAAGTTTCAACCAATGTTGCCAATCCTCAATTTGTTTGTCTCACCGCCCACCTGACAAACTCATTAACCCTTATCCTCGAGTGGCGTTTAAGCCTTGATAAGCGGTGATTCATTAGTACAAACATTATATAGTTTGTAAATAAATAGTTGGCAAAAGTCTTGGAGAATAAAAATAAGATGTTATTTTTTATCTTTATTCTGTGTTGTCTTGTTCAGTTTCAGTAACGGCTTCCACGTGAGGCGTGAAATGCCTACATGTTAAGATCAAATTGCATGTGTTCACATTAGCCATTACTCTGCCGATAGAGCTTTTTAGGGATTCTTTGGTGTTATGAGGCTGCTTATTAAAACTCTTCCGCGACTATGCTCCATACATAGTAGTCCAATATGTTACGATGTGGGGAGGGAGATAGAAGGCTAAATGTTAAGAGTTATGCCGTCAGAAAATTTATCCGCTATCCAATCGGGCATTGCTGCAGCCTTGTGCGATAGTGTTGAGTCTTGTTAAAACACATACAGTTATCTGTTGCACGCCTTATTAATCAATGCAATTTAATAGAAATCAATTTCTACTCACTGGAAGTTCTTCTTCTACTGGCACATCTGTGGATGATCCTAAGTCGATACAGCTTTCTTCTTTTGCCGATTTTATGGGTCGATTCGATTTGAGGCTCGTAGCAGGTGACGCACTTGTTTCTTTCTCTATTGATTGCTCTACCTTGAAAGAAAAAAATCATCAATTTTGTAAAGCATACAAAATGTTTACCATGTCAGAGTCCATGTCAAGGCGATGAGTAACCTAATACTTATTCAGTCCCCCGATTTATAAAATCGGGGGACTTATGTTTTTAAGCATGTCCGTCCGTCCGTTTGGATTTTTCTCCGCAACCATCAATTGAATTTCTCTGAAATCTTGCATGAAGTTGTAACTTTGGTCACGTTAGAAAGTGACATTCTTCGATTTTTTAAAAAAAATCTGGTTAGCCCCCCAGGGGGTCAAAAGGCCCCGAAATGGCAAAAAATGACATTTTTTGCCCCATAACTTTTCATCCATCCATTCAATTTCTCTGAAACTTGGCCAAAATGTGGAGGCAATTGTTCCTAATAGAAAATACGTATCGCTGACCTTAGAAAAAAATCTGGTTCGCGCCCCCAGGGGGTCAAAAGCCCCCGAAATGGCAAAAAATGACCCTTTTCTCCCATAACGTTTGATCCATCCATTCAATTTTTCTGAAACTTGGCCAAAATGTAGAGGCAATTGTTCTGGATATAAAATGAGCATCCTTAACCTCAGAAAATTTCTGGTTCGCGCCCCCAGGGGGTCAAAGAGGGGTCAAAAATGTCCCAAATTGCCCAAATTTATTGCATTTTACACTTGCCACATCGAGTCACATACAGAGGAGGACCACACATGCGCGGCTTGTTATTTTATGAAATTTTTAAAAAGAGAAAATTTCCCCTGCTCAATATTTTGTTGTACTTGTAAGAATTGGCTACACAAAAAGCGCAGTGGAATTACAGGTTGAGAGATGATAAGCAGTTTGTGCGCAAGAAGTGTAAGACAATGGAGACGTATGAAAACTCAGATGTGAAGAAAGTATATTTGTATGGTGAAGCTATTGAGGTTGTTCAATAGTTTTGTTATCTTGGTGATACAATTAGAGCCCACAGAGGAGCAGGTGCTAGTGTGATTGCGAGAGATAGAAGTGGCTGGAGCAAGTTCATGAAACTTCTGCCATTACTGAACCACAGAGCGTTACCACTGTTGACTAAGGAAAGAGTCTAGCAGTGTGATGATGTATGGAGAGAAATGATATGAGAATGATATGATGGAAGAATAATGTGAGTCTTAAACACTTAGATCTGATAACCTCAGAGGAAAATTATACCTGAAAAGTATAAGGATACGTGTGAAGAACAGAAGATTTCGATGTTATAGCCAGATTGAAAGAATTATGAGAGTTCCTGGGTTAGTAGAACAGTTGAGGTAGCAGGTTCAGTTTGCATGGGAAGGCCAAGAAAAATATGGGTGGAAGTGATAAAAATGGACTTGAGAGAAAGAGGAATAAATGGAATTGTAGAGAAAGATGGATAAATAAAGACCTGGTCAGAGATAGGTGAGTTTTGAAGTTAATTTT
>OY744515.1:117609002-117664002 GCA_963556195.1 Sepiola atlantica
GTTAACTAATCAATACTGAAAATTTAGTTATCTAATCAATACTGAAAATTTAGTTATCTAATCAATACTGAACATTTAGTTAACTAATCAATACTGAAAATTAAGTCATCTAATTAATACTGAATATTTAGTTATCTAATCAATACTGAAAATTTAGTTAACTAATCAATACTGAAAATTAAGTTATCTAATCAATACTGAACATTTAGTTATCTAATCAATACTTAAAATTTAGTTAACTAATCAATACTGAACATTTAGTTATCTAATCAATACTGAACACTTAGTTATCTAATCAATACTGAACATTTATTTATCTAATCAATACTGAAAATTCATGTAACTAATCAATACTGAAAATTCAGTCAACTAATCAATACTGAAAATTAAATTAAGATCAGATAATCCTCTTGATTATTTGTGGATTTAAAAAAAAATGGAATATTCATTTTTTTTAAAATCACTTTTACCTTTTTGTTTGATTTTTTCTTGATAAAATAACGCTTTCTAAGTTTCTGTACAGAAATTAACGATTGATTTGCCGGCGAAAGAGGACGTCGACCTTTTAAATAAGTGTTTTTATTTTATGTATTCACTAGCAGAGTACCTGTTCTTGGGTGGGTCTATGCTACGGTCCTAGCATTGTTTACACTCTTTCGAAAGAACTGAACACACCCTGTTTTAAAAACGGAGTTGACAAAAACGTCTATCAATAAACAAGAAAAAGACAGATAAATATCACATACATAGAGGTAGAGATGATGCTTGGGAAAATTTAAAAACCCTTGGCTTGATACAGGACACAGAGAAAACATCGAAAGGCAAAAAAGGGTTTAACTAAGTTTCCGTGTATGCGGTGATGATGATGAATTGAATTTGAGTTTCACGTTTTGCTTGGAATGTGAGAATGCTTTGTGTTTATTTGCAAATTATGTATTCGCTTTGAGGTTCGACAGGGATTAGAGAAAAGTCATTCTGTTTGAATCAAGCTCATGCTGGATCATTTCAATGAATTGTAACAATGATTTCCCGGAATTTCCGGCAAGTGATAAGAGTTATCTGCCCCTTGGATTTCACTTTTTTTTTATTTTCTATGAGTTAGTATGCTTTTATAATTCAAGGGAGATCATCCATGTATTTTCTTATGCATGGAGAAAATGTAAATACCTTGGCTCAATGCTAGACACAGAAAAATACATCAAAAGATGAAAAGAGATTGCTTTAGATGCATACAAGATTTATGAATCCGTCTTCAACAGCAAGCATGTCAGTGAAGAAGTGAAGCTGAGAGTATTCACAACTAAAGTAAAGTGGCGATTATTGTGAGATATGGGACGAATATAAAGAATCAATTGGATAAAAACTCTTCTGTATAAATCAACAATTAATATTTATTCTCCATTTACAACTTAAAGAAGGAACTACTTCTTAGTTTAGACGTATTACTTGAAGAGGGCTGTGTGACATGTCTTAATCCAAAATGTCTGCTGTATGAAATGCAAGGGACGTAACTCACTCTCCAAATCTTTTTTAATGCTAGGGAGATAACTCTTGGATAAATCATTTTAAATATATTTTCTAGATGAAAAATCTGTTTCATCTAACACATCCAAAGCATTTTCCTGTACAATTCAGAACTGTAGATACTGACCAAAACATCAGAATACAACATTGATGTTTTTCGAAGGAAGCTACTGAAAGAGTTATACAAGTCAGTTGGACAATGACAGTCTTCAATAAAGACTTCTACATTCGCACTGAAACAAAACTATGGTGTGCTGTTATACTTAAAAAAACAAAGACTGCCATGGTTTGGCTATTTAATGAGACTGCCATCAGAAACACCTGTATGTTTCATTTTTACTTTGATCTTTTGAGTAAAAATGAACAAAGAAAATCTGTTCTGAGTTTATTTTATTAATAAATATCGCATCTAAACATGCTTTTAAAGGCTTTTTAGCCTCATTATTAAAAAGATGTTTGAAAATTAAAAAAATATGAACTTTCCTATTTTAATACAAACATCGCGTGCATGCGCTTCACCTCATATTTAAAAAGTGAGTGAACCGTTTATAACAACATCACGTCTATTTTCCATTCTTACGGATTGCTACAAACGTACGAAACTGTTACAACCTCACCTCATACTCTGACGAAGCTAGATGTCTAGCGAAATGATTAGTCAAAAGATCAACGTAAAAATGAAAAAAAGTCTGTTCTGATTTGATTTTATTAATAAATATCGCATTAAAACATGCTTTTAAAGGCTTTTAGCCTCATTATTATTAAATTCTTAAAAAGATGTTTAAAAATGAAATTACATACATATATATATATATATATAGACTCAAACGCGAGTCACTTGCATGTGAGGCGAGTAATCTGCTACCTGCGCTATCACACCGCATACAAGAAAGTCTATTAACTAACACAGATCATGCAAACTGCGGTCGAGTGGCCGATGGTAGAATATATATATATATATATATATATATATATATATATATATATATATATATATATATATATATATTATAACTCGGAAGAATACAAAATTTATGACATAATCAATATTATGTAAGCATATTCCATAAATTGAACATCAACAAAATATTTTAATATATCATATAATATATGAGCTCTGTGTGACCTAAAGTCCTATACATTGAGCTAATTTTACACTTGCAGTATTCACTAGTATCCTGCAGTTTGAATTACTTCACTATTCATATTTATAGAATTGAGGTAGAACATTTTCTTGTCACGTTAAGATACAACATTTGACCTTATTTTAATTATATATATATATATATATATATATATATATATATATATATATATATATATATATATATATACAAATAAATTCACATTGCTCTTTATTATAGAGTGGAGGATGTGTGTGTGTGTGTGTAAAACGATCCCTCTTTTTTATGTACTAACGAGTCACCACGTATCAAGGCCCATAGGCCACTCGAGGATAAAGGTTAATGAGTTTGTCAGAATAACAGTGAAACAACAACGAAAGGATTGGTAACAAAGGTTGAGACTGGCCAGAAATTGGATTATTTAAGAGGACGGCTCAGCAAGAATTTGTTAACATTGGACTTGAAAACGACCATACTATAGCCAGCTGGGAAGCAGCCCCTAGGTATTGTGTTTCACAGACGGATTTTTTAACTTTAATTTTCATTCAAAATTTCTCATATTATATACAGAAGAAAATCGAGTGAACATTACCCTTCTGAGTGCTTTTTGCCCCTTTTTCTTTTCCTTTTCTTCTTCCTCCAGTTTGAGTAATTCCTCTTCCCGTTTTTGAGCTTTCAATGATCCTTGACGAATAAAATCTCCATTAGAAGGAAACAGACTTTCTTGTCGCGTCGGACTTTTGCTCTGAGCTGAAATAAAGACGATGGAAAGACAACTCATTTGTCACAATCGTCGGTCGAGTCATACCAAACATTAAAAAAATAGTGCTTGATATTTTCCTGCTAAACATTCAGTATTATAAAGTGAGGGTCTAAGTTAAATAAAGTAATCCAGAAAAAGGAGTGGCGTCCTCCCCTACATCTCGGTATACTAGCCAATGAAAACGGAGCATTTGGATCACCCTCGACTATGGTCAAACTACATACTTTCATTAAATCTCTCTAGATATATAAAACTCAAATCTACATAAAATCTAAAAGTGTATTCTTATGTAAAATTTATCGGGGAAGATAATGGAAGTGTTCTCAAATCTCTAAGTGTACCCCTCCTTAAAGCTTCAAATACATTCTATTTTTATGAAATTTTAATCGTATGTATAAAATTTTCTGACGAAGACAATGGAAGTGGTCTCAGCTCTTAAAGTGCACTTCAAACCTAAAAGAGCTATGGAAACCGAACTTCCTTTAAAACTTCACACATATCCTTTGATGAAATCTATATCATATGTATAAAATTCTCTGGGGAAGACAAGCGAAAAATGAATCGCCCTCTCAGCCACTCCAGATGACTACCCAGAAATTGACCACCAACTGTGAGGTGTCCTCCAGTCTCAAGAGTTCAACAGATTTTTTTATTTTTACTCATCTCACTTCCGATAGCTTGGTGAATCATTTCCTCCCATTGTCTGGGGTCTCGGTTCTGAGCGGGACGGGGCAAAGCAGGATGGTGGGGTCATTCATAATACCCTCCATGCTCAACCTGTCATTTATTACATATATTACAAAACAAAAATCATACGATCATATTACATAACTGTTGTAGACCCGTGCTAGTGGTCACAAAGATAACAACCACAAATTGTGACAGGTTAAAATATACAATGTATTTATTCATAGCAATACAGTAACGCCACTAAATGTGGTAGGAGATGACCGGATTCCTACCATGCGGTAAAACATGAATAGGAATGTCCTCTGTTTGAGTCTTTGCAACCATGGTATTTATTATAGATGGTTGCTTCCATTAGTTCTTCAATAGGGGTGATTTGTACCCCACAACAATAACTTATACACAATTGATACATTCACATTATATAAATTAAAAACCAAATCATACATTCATATTACATAAGTTACGAAACAGTAGTGACATGACAGTCAACCAAAAACAAGAACAACAAAGGGGAAAGAGTCATGTGTTGTAAGTAAGTGGTTGTGAAGTAACTACAGTTTTATGGGTGCAGTTTTGTAGCATTCTTGTAAATTGCTTGTGATGCTAAGGCTTAATATAGTCATTATGGCCCGAATGTGCATCTGCGCATTGCAAGCCCACCTGGATATGACGTGCAAAATTGTCAATAAATCTGACGTCATACTCTTCTCTTAGTACCAGCCGGATTTGAGCTGGGATGGCTCTCTTCAGTTTTTAGCACTACCCGGATCATAAAATAAACAATCTTTTCTGCCGTCCAACCATATTTCTATTTGGAATGGCTGCATTTAGTGATCGTCTCATGAGTAAGAGGTTTTATCCGAAATGGGCTTCACACTCACCGAATCTTAATCCGTCCAATTTTCATCTGATAACTACACCCGGATACGGCGTGCAAATTTGTCAATATCTCAGAAACACTCCTCTCTTGGCACATCCCTGCTATATTTAAATAGCTACATCTCACAGAATATATAATAGAAATATACCTATAAAATTGTTTTAAATACGTCATCAGATAGACCCCAACAAACCCTTGTAAATTCATTCGTTTACTATTATTTCTGCATCCATCTAGTTTTTTTTTAGTTTTTTTTTAGTTTTTTTTTATTAGTACCCAGTTATCAAGGCTAAAAGCCTCTCAAGGATAAGTGTGAATGAGATGACTAGATTGTCAGTTGAATGATGAAGAATATAATGAGGAGATTGCAAATAATGAATGGAATGAATAAAATTTGATAAATAAACTGATACGACATGAAAAAATGTCAATAACTCAGAAACACTCCTCTCTTGGCACTGTCCTGATTTGGGCTATGATGGCTCCCCCTCCCCCCCCCTCCCCCTCCCCCTGCAGTTCAGGAATAGTCTGGGGATTTTTTTGATAGACATTATCTTTGAAGTAATTTCACATATAAAAATTCAGGTCCGATGAATGTGAAACCCATTCAGGATCACACTTCTACTGATAAAACGATCACAAAAGTGCCCCGCATATAATAGAACAACAATAAAACAAAGACTGTTTGGCATTCAGGACTGAAACTTGGTGGACAAGGTAGACATAGAGTGAAGCCTATTTGCACCAAATATGCTTGGACTGCATAGCGGATGGTGAATTTTATTGACGCTTTTATTATTGGCATTTAGGGGGAGTCACCCTATAGATTAATAAAGACTGCCAAAAACTGATCTTACATACTGATATAAAAACAATTAATTATTAACAACCAAGTCGCCATCAATGTGATGATGATGATGATGATGATGATGATGATCGTCGTCGTCATCATCATCATCATCATGTCTTTATGTATCCCTTTTTTGTAGCAGCCCCCTCCCAACCGATGTATGTGTACATATATTATTTTCTAAATGAAAAACATCAAACCATTGAGGATGATGTTAGCTAGGTTTTACCCATAAAGTGAATGTGGTATTTTGGTGACTGAAACTATTTTAGAGAATAGACCAAAAAGATGACAGCCGACCCAATTTCGGCCTTGTGCCACATCTTATTTCATAGAGAAAATTTGCTGTACTTTTTCGTAAAATTTTAAAGATAAATAAAATGCCTCTTTCTCACTTATAACTTCCCCCAACGTTTCCTGCGTTATCAATTTACCTTGTAAGGCCCTCTTGTTGGGCGTTTTCTTCCCATCTTTTGAAACCTTTTCAGCTAATTGTTCAGTAAGAGCAGCTTCAGCTCTGGCTACTTTCTCCTTCTCGATCTTCTCTATTTGCAAACTGTCCAAATGTGCCTCGTATTTCTCTTCTTCTTCCTGAATCCAGTCTTGTATATTAGCGGCAACATGTAGCATATAATTTCTGACCATGAAATAGAAATGCATTGAAAGTGGGTTTTTTTATCGATAATGTACAAAGTCATAAATTTTTATCGATAATGTACAAAGTCATAAATTCTAAAATAAAACAGCAATTTTTAGCATTTGGATTATTTCGACTACTGTTCTCATCTTGAGTGTTATTCTCACAACGTTTCGGCATTTTTCAGGTATATCTTTTCGAACTCGGAGAATATTTCTGTCGAACTCGGGAATCTGGACAGAATTTCGATTGGAACCATTTATTTAATATGGTACTATATCCACTGTGCCACGAGTCCTTGCAGACAATACTAGTATGAATTTTGGGAGCCTTAAACCGATTCTTGTTTTTTTTTTTAATGTGCTGTCTTACAGCTTATAACTACATATCACTATTTTTATTACTATATATCACTGTGTGTGTGTGTATATATATATATATATATATATATATATATATATATATATATTGTTGAATATGACAGACAGCTTATCTCTGGGTATAGCACTAAGTAAAATTCAGTTCTAATTGATAGTTATCTGAAGGTTGAAAGTTCTATCTTTAGTGTTGGCGATACAAAGAATTGTGAATTACTGAAGACTTCTCCTAGTTATGGCTGATGGAACGAGAGTATGCTACCCCTGCGGATTAAATAAAGGGTTCCGTTCGAAATTCTGTCTAGATTCCCGAGTTTGCCAGAAATATTCCTGAGCTCGAAATGAGATCACTGCATAATTGTCGGAACTTAAGGGAGGAAAAGTTAAGATTTGTGAGTCTTTATTTATCTCTCTCCCATGGTGGGAAGATTGGCATAAGGTCAGGAAAGTGGGATTTCAAAAGCCAGCACCATAGAGGAAGAGCACTCTGACAGAAAAAAAATTGCCTGGACAGCCTGTCGGCATTCCCTGACAGGGGCTCCCCAGGTGATTAGCAATAAACTAACCCCGAGAAGGTAAAGCCTGAGAAGGTGAACCTCCTAGAGCTGCACAGAACCATATCTCAGACTGACAGAGAACAAGCCATCCTCCAAAAGCCTAGACTCTGCCGCTCTGATTACTTGAGTCGATTTCAACTTTTCAGACAGGACTGAATGGAGAGAGCAGGCATGAAACATGGCATGAGACGTGGCCTGGTGTTGCTCACTTTGAGTCTGGGACACTTGCAGCATCCTAAATGCAAAAACTAGAAGAAGAAGAAGAAGATGAAGACGATGAAGAAGAAGACTCACCTGAATCCAACATTTGAATGCAATTGAATTTTCCAGCTTTCTTTATTCCAACATTCATCATTGTAAGGATTGTAAAGCAGAATGTAGATACAATTGTTTCGATGATGATAATATTTCTCGGAATACGGCAAAGTGTAAGATGCTTCAAATAAAACCTAAAAGTAAATCAGTTCAAAGGAATAATTTTATTTCTTTGTTATTTACATCAAGCAATTCAATCAAAACATTCATATTTTACATTTGCACGAATTGGTGAAAATAAAACAGCTTTCCATTAAGTAATATTTAATTTTATATATTAATTTAACAATGTGTCGCAATCAGAGTTATCTCCCTTTGGGGGACGTCAAAATCTTTTATTATTTACTACGCAAATTTAATTATATGAGCAAAAAAGAGGAAGCTTAACCTTAATAACTGACAAAAAATAATGTAAAAAATTTCTTTCACTTATAATATCATCATCAATTTAACGTACGTTTTACAGACTGGCATACATTGGACGGCATTAAAAATTGACTTCCAAAGAAATCTATCTCTAGCCAAGATTTTATTAATCCCTCTTTCACTCAGGTTCATTTTATCACTTCCTCCCATGTTTTCATTCGCCTTCTCCTGTCAACTAAACCTGCTACCTCAACTGTTCTGCATCTATTAACCCAAGAACTCTCATCAATTCATTCATCATGGCCAGACCATCAAAGATACTATGGTCTCTTCTGCACATATTTCCCTATACTGTCTAGATTTCATCTTCCTCTGAGGTACATTAAGACTCACATTACACATCCATCATATAATTTTCGTATTATTTCTCTCCATGCAATGTCTTTAAACCTTCACTGGCCAGGTTTCACTTCCATACATCATCATACTGCGTACACATGCCTGACAGATTCTTCCCTTGGTCGGGTAGTAATCACAGAAGTTCCCTGAATTTACTCCACCCACTCCTAATTCTTTCAATCGCAGTCGTATCTGCTCCACTCTGTGCTCCAATTGTATCACCAAAGTAACAAAAGTTCTCAGCCACCTCAACAGATTCACCATACAGATATACTTTTCCAACATCTAAGTTTTCATCCATTTCTATTGTCTTGTTCTTTTTGTGTACCCAATGCTTAGAGGTACCACAAAAAATTGAATTGCTCTCGACTCCACAAACTGTAACTCCGATATAATATGATAACAGAGAAAAAAGTCATGTACTAATACCACTGATCAATGGCTTCAAATGTAGAATGTCATCCTATCGTTTCTAAAGAGTTTCATTGTACACAATTTCACTCACAAATCTTGTGGCATATGGTTAAAGTACTATGCTAGGATTAAATCATCGTGTGTTTCGATGTGTCCAAGCTGTAAGAAGTCGGTCAGTTGGTCATGTTAAAGTTTGAAATAGAATTTTTGTTTGTCTGTCATGCTTAATTATTAAATAACATTTTCATCTGTCTGTCATGCCTAATTTTGAAATAGCATTTTAGTTGGTCTGTCATGCTTAAGTTTGAAATAGCATTTTACGATGCATCCACACATCTCCCTCGGATTGCTTCGTCGTTTTTATTTTTTTGTGGGGCTGAAGTTTACCATTTGAGGCACAAAATGAAAGTGCTCAAAATCGTTTGTGTGCATATGGCTCCATGCATACTTCAGCCTGAATTAACAAAAACAGATAAATATATTTCGAGACAATCAGAGGTGTCTGTGTGAAGTTGTCGAATTTGCTTCTGTGATCCACCTAGAGCCCATATAAGGACAGATTTTCATCAAGAAAATAGATGAGCAAAACATTCAGGACAGAGCTAACATTCATATTACGCTCTGCTTCCCTTGTCCACTTCTGCAATTCTCAAATTACACACACACTGTCATACGCAAAGAAAAAAAAAAAGCAACACATACATAATGCTTAATTCTCTTACACTGTCGTATGCAGATTCATGCTGACCGAAAATAAATGTATAAACACTAGTAACATTTCTCACTGAACTTTCTACAATAAAAACTGTACATATCAAATGAACATCACTTTTATTAATAACTTTCAATCAAATGTAATTTTTGTAAGTGTTTGGGGAAGTTTTGATCATGACTTTCTTGTCCTGTAGATATTTCACAGCATTAAATTTGTCGACTAAGGCTTCCTCAGCTAATGAACAAAAATTCTTTGTTTTCCTTTTCTATGTAAACCTCCAGTTTAAATATATATAAAATATCTCTTTTGTGAACTTCCGCGTTACTCCTCATTATTTTTGTTGTATTCCATATAACCTAATCCCGCTTCCCTAAATCTTTCACAATGAAGTTTGAAATTTCATCGATTGAACAAAAAGAAATATCTCTTCTTCTTTCTAGTTATTCGTCTTATTTTTGTGAGTAAAACTAACTTTTTGTAGGAAAAAGAAAAAGAAATTAACAATTTCGTTTTTTTACCTGTTGCAAAATGTTAGGCTTGAAATGCTCAATGTAATTCCAATTCTCTAAATTTCTTTGTCTGGAATTTACAATAGATTCCATCACTTTTACAACGGATGGTCTGTTATTGTCTTTTTCATTTTCCATCGTTGGATTCCAGTCACTTTCATTCATGTTTTCACCTGTAGATTTGGCTTTGTGTCATGAAATCAAATACAAATAATAAAAAAAAACAAATTTAATTCTCTTTATTCGGTTACTTATGTAGTATTTTTTAAATAAAATTATAACAATAAAATGTTAGGAATAAAATTAACAAAATTACTCCCTTCTTATTATTATTGGTAGATAACTATGTCACATTTCTTAAAGAGATTTTTCGTCTGAAATCTTGAGAATAGTTGTTTTATTTTAATAACAATACTGAAATATCAATCTTGAAATTATCTGAATACCATAACATTTAGTAACAGTTTTTGTTTATAACAACTATTTAAAGTGTTGTTTTACTGTGATGATGCAAGCGGTAGTGATTGCAGATAGGTAAGAACTGAGTATCAAGGATACATAAACAAATTTCAGTAAAATCCAGACAACATTTCTGATCTAAAACTACTAACAAAATTTTCTTTAATCGCTATTGTAATTTTGAACCAAACAATTTGTTTGCATTTCATTTCGTGAGATAACCCCTCTCTAGATTGCGAAGTACATTTTGTACTCTGTCAAAGCAAAAAGGAGTACTTTGAGCCCCAGATTTGGCAGCAGTAATCCATCTGACTCTTTACATAAATAGAGGAGCCAGGTACTTTCGCTTTAGACATCAGATATGGTGTAATGCTGGTTGTATTTCTGTGTGAACGCACATGAACAACTTCTAGCTAATATAAATTATAATGAAATAACAATGAACATTTTTAAGTTCAGGGCACTACTGCCATGTTTTTATGGAAATCGCTTCAGACAAGAGATGAAGCCACTGGATGTCAGAAGCTAAAAACAAGTATCACTTCAAGGTCAAAAACTAGCCAATGATTAGTGTTAGCTGGATAGATTCCGACCCAGAAAACAGCAATTCTTCCCCTTTTGTCAGAAACATTGCTCATGAAAGTGAGGACTAAAGGACAAAATAAGAGAAGTGAAAGTTACGAGGCTGCGGAAAGTAAACCCAAGGTCACCTTTCTACTAACCTTTAACCAGCAGAGCGTTATCACTGTTGACCAAGGGAAGAGTCTATCAAACATGTATATGCAAAGTGTGATGATGTATGAAAGTGAAACCTGTTGAGGACATGCGTTACAAATGATATAAGAATGATACGATAGATGTGTAATGTAATTCTTAAAGACAAATTTAATTCTGATGACCTCAAAGGAAGATTAAATCTAGACAGTATAGGGAGATTTGTGAAGAAGAGTGAGCACAACTGAAGAGTGTAAATGAGTTGATGCTAGAATTCATTGTATATGTCAGGTTTTTAATCAAATACTTCGTGATGGAAGACCTGTATGTATTTTTCAGAAGGTCCACTCTATTCAGCTCTGTAGAGTGAAGGTGAAACCGGTCTGCTAGCTATTTGTTTTAACTTTTTAATCATGAATGGAAAAATATGTCGTCTCTTCATACATGCAGTAATAAAAATCAAGTTAGTCAGATGCTATATTTTTGTCATCGATACGTTTCTTCCTACAAAATCAATATTTCATTCTGCATAACCATTTCCTTTTGTTGAACGTTTGCCCATGTGGTTAAGAACAATAATCCAGGTTATAATATGAAAATAATCTATCAGGTCGGATTTATTTTTATTAAAAGGGAGATACATTTGTATTCGTCTAATATAAACTTATTTCCTTTTGTTTTGAACAGTAAAATAATATTTTGGACAAAAAAAGTGCATAACTCTGCCTATTACAGATTTTATTCGAAAAGAAAAATAATTATTTTGTAAAAGAAAAAGGGGCATAACTCTGTCTTTGTCCATTAAAGACTTACTTCCCTTTCGTTGGGACAAAAAATATAAAATTTAAGAAAAATCAAATGGCATAAGTATCAAAATAAAAAACACGATACAAATTGCACAGTAAGAACAGGCAGTAATTATTAAAATATATTAGTGATTTAATAACTCTTTTTTTATAAAGTTTTTAATTCGAAAAAAAAATCTATATACTCAATGTATGTGTGTGTGATGTTTGTGTGTTTCCTATACAAGAAAAGGTTGGAGAATCTACATAAAATTTAAAAATGTATTCTTATGTAAAATTTACTGGGGAAAACAATGAATGCATTCTCGAATCTCTAAGTGCACCCCTAAGGGTGCTTTGAGGGCATAACCCCATAAAACCTCAAATATATCCTATTTTTATGAAAACGTAAATTATATGTATAAAATTTTTCACAAAAATAATTGAAATGGTCTTGAATCTCTAACAGTTCTCCTAACCTAAGTGAACTATGGGGGCCAAACTTCTTTTAAAACTTCAAATATTTCATATAAAATGTATATCATATGTATAAAACTTTCTGGCAAAGACAATGGAAGTGGTCCTGAATCTCCAAATTATGCTCGATGTTCCCAATATCTCTGCACCTTTTCCTCTAGGTGATCCATTGAGGCAGAACACCCTAAAAACTTCAAATATTTATATCCGATTTTAATGAAATTTAAACCATATGGAAAAGACGCCAATTCAGAGAGTTTTCGAACATTTCAGCTTCTACCAACTATATTAGGGGTCGGAACGAGAGGGTAGGGCAGTAAAATAAAGAAAGTAATATGGTGTCATGAGCATAGTGAACAAGTACATAGTAGTGATCCTCATTCAATCACGAACAACATTTGGTCTTTCTGCTAGTATATAGATATATAAAATAATGTTTTATTTCTCTAATTCTTTTTAATTTTTACCTTTAATACGTGAAATTTTTTAAGTAATTTTTTCTAGCATTTTGAAATTAAACTTTTGTATTTATTTAATAACTGTTATTAAAAAAATATTAATTGAACATTATTAATTAAATGAACTGGATTTAAAAACTGATGTACAAATTTATAAAATAATACATTATAATTTTTTTTAAATCACAGACGTTTGGTCTCCTCACTAAGGCAGATTAGGCACAAGGTCAGTTTTTAATGTAGGGAAAATCCAGTTTACCCTCAAATGGAGCACTTTGGATCGGGACAAAACTTTGAATTGCCCACCCTCGTGGCCAAGAAAAACGAAAGATTACTCAAGTCGGCCTATTTTAAAAAAATGTATACATTTTGTTTATTTATTAAACAGTTTTTTAAATAAAAAATAAAAAACGCACCCTAGATGCAAAAATAAATATTTAATATACCCCTCCCCCCTTGTCTTAATAAGTACAACACGTAAATAAAATAGAATCTTCTATGTTTATTAAAACGTTTTGTAAATAAAACAAGACACACTCTATAAGATTTTATTTCATCATGCATTCTGCCCTCGTGGGGAGGCAAGTAAATAGTGACACGAAAACAGAATTCTGCAATGTTTCGTTTGATTATTAAAAAGTTTTGTAAAGAAAAAAAAGATCCTACATTAAAAATAAATATTAAATAAATATTTCTTTAAAAAAATCTTTCCCTATATTCAAAATCGAGCTATTGACGAAAATCCAAAGAATACAGCTTTATTATTCGTTTGTTTACAAAATGCAACATGCGTGAAGGTCAACCGGTGTAGACTGAATTTCGTCCTATTTCATCTTTTCAATTCCCAGGGTCCTTATTCCCTATATGATCCTATTTATCTTTTAAATAAAACCGTAATAAAATCAGAAAGAAGAAATCAATTCGCCTGAGCAATGGTATGTGTGTGTTTGGGGTGGGGTTCTTTTTTTAAAACTTACAATTTTGTAGTTGAAAATCAAGTCAGTCACCTTAAAGGCCGGAAAGGAACATTTAAACAGAAATGCGAAACGTTTTGTCTATGGGATCAAAACAATCATTGAATCTAAAACCAATTTTTAAAAATATGGCACCATTAACGGGAAAGATGAAGAGAGGAGAAAGATAAAGAAAGAGAGAGAGAAAATGAGCAAGCCAGCCAGCAACCCTATCCCTTCCTTTTTTTCTTCTCGCTTATGTCTGTTGGTAAGAATTCTAGCGAGCAATGTTAGTTTTATTTAAGAAAGGTTTTAGTAAGTTATCCATTTTTAAAATATTTAAATCACTTTAATTAATTACTGTTAATATCGACGAAACAATTGCATATATATATAGAGAGACAAAATAGGACAATAAAGTTACAAATGAATAACACCAAACATAATTTTTTATGAACTGTTAAAAAAATATTTATACAAATTAGGCATTCAAATAAGGTGAAAATACGAGAGACCTACAGGATTGTTCATCTGTACTATATAAAAAGTATTTCAAAGTACTATGTTGTATTATTGATTTAAGTAATAGTAACCCCTTTTGATGGTAATATAGAAGTGATGAATGAAAAAAAAACTTTGCATTTATTAATTTAGAAATTACTGTTCACCTGATAAAACGCTTGGAATTCCGGACATGATCAAGTGTTTCTCTTCAAGAAATTTGTACGGGTAATCCCAGGCAATTAGAGGAATTGGTGTACTCGAATCCATAGTCCCGTCAACATCCACACTCGACATTGAAATGCACTCCAATACATTTTGGCACAGCACTTTATCCACAACTGAAACAAACAGAACATATTTCAAATAAATTTTTGTTTTGGAGGGGGGGGGGTTACAATACAATATCCGTTAGACTTCCGGAACTCTTCTTTAAGTGCGTCTTGTCGAATTGAGGAATCTTTATGTCGAACTCGGGAATCTATATGGTATTTCCAACTAAACCCCTTATTTCATCTACAGGGGTGACTTGCTCTTGTATTGTCAGCCATGACATTTTACATTCGATTAATGTTTACTGTACTCGTAAATATCTTTCGCAAAGGTAATGTTTTCTCTAAGTTATATCATTAGTTCTCTGTGTGCGTGAATTCTTTACACAAGTCGTTGTTTAAGTCACCACTTAACAGGTGAAGGCGATGGCGAGAATTTCGTCCGGTTTGTTTTCTTTGGCGTGCGCCGGGCGACCGTCCAACTGTCTGCCGACAATTAAACTCTAAGTGCTCGTCTACTCTACTGGTCATGCGTGAAAAACGCACATTCTTTTATTGAAGATGTCTATTGGTCGTACACACCTCTTTTCCGCCATCCTAATTCTTGCATGTCTTCCTCTCTCAAGGAGGGTGGGGACGGTCGCCTCACTCTCCCCTTCCCTAAAATAAATGGAATTTTCTTTCTAGCGATTGTCATTGCCAAAACAAACGCTTTCTCATTCTGTCACACAGCTGGGGGGTGATCTATGCCTTGCTCGTAATTAACGATGACAGGCCCCAATAAATCTCTGTCAGTAGGTTCTCCCATGTTGTAACGTTTTTGACAACAGCTGTCCCAGAACAACATCGCTTTATTGATATTTCGGAATTAGATTTAAGATCATGGAATTCCATAATCTTCACCTCCCATCTGGCAACTGTCACCTTGCCTTCGCGAGACCAACTGGTGCCTCGTTCTGGTGCCTGTATAAGTTCGTTTCTATGTCAAATATATACTAGTTTTATGTCTCCACTTCGTCTCGACGCAGGGCCCTCAGTCGGCATAGCATCACCACCAAGATGCATACTAACGCGTCACCAGGGTACTCAATCCCCAAGGGGATACTTTGTCACAATAATGATATAATAATTTAATAGTATAATAATAATATAATAATATAATATGTAGAATCGGGCTTTTTAATGTGCAGAAGTTAAGGTGAGAGATGTATTTTGTAGTAGTGTTGCTGCGTCTGTATTTATCTGACTAGTCTTGTTTTAGATGAAGAAGAAAAACGGTCACCAAGTTCCAGTTAAAAAGGCAAGACTCTTCTCTGCAATATATATTATGATAACTTTACTTAACAGTTCCATCAATACAGTAACATAAGAATATAAGACAGGTTGGTCTGGCCGGCGGGCATGTACTTTCAAAGAAGAATTGAGTTTCAGGGATTCATCTCATCTAGCCAACGATCAAAAAACTGAAACCAGAATTCTTATACTAACAGCCATCTGATGATTCAAAAAGCACATTTAGTTAATCTTCAGAAAATAAAAGTCATATAAATATCTTTCATTCATAATGTAACAGTTATATGATTACAATATATTTTCTTTTGCCTGAGTTTAGCCTCACTCGTGGAGTGATTTCTACATTATCCAATTAGAACACTTTTGTGGGGTAGGCACTTCTACTGAACTTTTTTATTTCATTTTTTCTGCACTTTTGACGATTGGTGATAAAACATCAAGGTGACAAGGTGAACATATTCCTGTCTCGTCCGAAAGTCAAGACTAAACTGGCGCAAGACGAGTGATATTTTTGTCTACGTAACTCTTTCAAGCCTATGAAATGTATGAATAACATTGATGTAAATTTTAATGGAGAAGTTTGTCCTTATAACAAAGAAATGTAACCCATTTTTCTTGACGAAACAAGGCCTACATGATATCTACTCAACAACCTGTTCCTGCTACAAAAAGCGACACTACTTTTTGCACCACGATACATTACATACCCAATTCTAATCTGTATTTTATCTGTCGGTTTACATTTAAATATCCCATAATATTAGAAAAATTAGAGAGCCAGATTAAGTATCCCCGTTTTTTTGTATTTACCTTTCTTAATTATAATTGAATTAACCACCGATTGCTATGGCTGATAATACCCTTCCCTAACAGTCCAATGTTCAAACTCCTTGATCTAACATTCACCGGCAACATGAATTGGAATAAATACATAGAAGATACTGCCAAGTCTGCTGCAAAGAAGGTAGGTTTGGTTTGGTTAAATTGTTTCGTTTTATGGCATATCAACCCTTTTCGAGTTATTTAATGCCGAATCCGGTCATTTTGATAAAAGTTTTTATGCTTCAAGTTCTTTATGTCTTCAAAATTTATCCATGTTGTTTGGTTTGGTTGTTTTGTAAAAGAAAAATGTTTTTTTTTCTTTTCGACTTTGAAGAACATGATTATGTTTTGCAAATAGAAATGATAAAAACAATAACATAAACGTTTGGTGCATTTTAGGTTATGAAGACAGCCTGATCTGGTAAAACCAGAGCAAAGAAAGTGGGCTCCCTTAACCGGGCTAGAAAACTTCTCACACCTGCCAGTATTTTATATCTCTATAAAGCCACCATTTGTCCATGTATGGATTATTGTTGCCACATCTGGGCTGATGCCCCAACCCCTTGTCTCTCGCTCTTGGACAGGGTACAAAAAAGAGTCTTTAACATAATAGGTCTACTGTCTAGTGTCCTTACATCGAAGTTAATTGTATGCCTATTTTAATTGCGCAAACATGCATATCATACTTATAAGTAACTTAAAGGTTTCCATAATGTTGAGAAGTCGTTTGTGAGTGGTGAGACACAAATATGAGGAAATGAATGAATAAAAACGATTCTATGGAGATCAACAATATAAATTATAAATTATTAATTTAACAATTCTAAAACTGGACGAAATTAGGATGTGTTAATTATTTATCGCTAAACCGATGTCAGTAAGCATCTGCATTGAATTTTTCTGTCGATGTCCATCTGATCAATTCCAGGGCAGATCAATACTTCAAAATGTTTTCGGCAAGGAAGATGACTTTTAGTACAAAGTTATTTCCCTTTAATATAAAAATATTTAAAAGTATTAGGTGACTTATGTATCCACCTAACACATGATTATAAAGAAATAATTGTATTACAGTTTATAGGGGTTAATCACATTCACCTATTTTTAATTGAATATATTTTTATTTTTAGGATTGTCCATTTTTCCGGGAACTATTCCCGGAAACATCAAATACGTACATCCTTCTCTCCAGCCATAAATAGATGTCCTCTGTGTGATGCTGAAAAATACCATATATTAAGGGCCATCATTGACCACAATACAGTCTATTTGAATATTCGAGATGAAATCTTTAAGGGATGCATTCACAGGAGAAAAGCACTAGTCATAAACTGGACTTACCGATACACATAAAGGCCTAGATACACCCCCCCCCCCGCTTTCTGCCAAACACATAACCCCATAATTGCCTCATTAAACACCGACTTTCACTCCGGAAAATTTTTCCAACTATCACTCCTCATAAATTAATAAATATGAACAAATACCTTAATCAACCCATATCTACATTACTTTTCAAGAGCAATAATTATAACTTTCCCATAAATATTTCTCCAGTCATTAAGAGGGTAACACCCCCATTTCACATTATTATTTCTCCCATAAGTCCCCACCTTTTCTCGGTCATAATGCTAATCTCCCATATCTCCCAATAGATTCAATCTTGCCGACCCAATCCTTACTCTTATCTCTAAACCAGTTGTAATCAGCATACCATTTTATCACCTTCATAAGCATTCAGTATACCTTAGTTAATAATGCTAAATCCCGAATACAAATCATTAAAAAATCTGCAGAGTTACTGCTCTTAGACCGCCCGAATGATATCTTTATTTAAATTCCTTTGGGATTGATTTAAAGTCCTTTATCCAGAATTTAAACTTGAATTTAATTAATGTTGTTCCTTTTAACCTTTTTATCTCTTCATAAGCATAATCCTTAAACCTATTTTCTCTCCCTAATCCCTTTAGAAGACACATCATTAAACCCCAAAACAGTAACAGTCAAATATACGATATTCATAATATTGGCTCACGGGATTTATATAGAAATCTTTTTTATTTTCTATTTTTTTATTTTTTATTTTTTTATATCTCTTTAAATCTTCACCGGTTAAAATCTCAACTGTTACTTTTCACCGCCCCCCTTTTTTTCAAACCTTATTAAACCTTCCTTACACTAAATTTAAACAAACATAGATAACACTCTAAGCAAATAACGCGCCCAAACGAGAGTGGCACGTGACTTCACACTTCCGAAACAGATGACAACAGAAGCTGAAGAGAGCCGGATGGCTAAGTCCTTCTGTGCTTGAAACCGACGGTACGAATGTTGTACTAATTTTTCTGTACCAATATATATATATATATATATATATACACATATATATATATATATATATATATATATATATATATATATATATATATATATATATATATATATATCGCTTTCACCCCTGTACAAAGTTCGGTAGAGTGTCCTCCCCCATCACCAGCATTACCACATAAATATTCCTCACTGATAGATTTCAGGTGGTATGATCTTTATTGTTGGCCTCAATTGTTTTAGTTGGTCCAAAAGCGTTTACATTGAATTTTCGTGTCACAGTTCGTCCGGTCAAATTAGGGGCAGATAACCCTGAGCATATCAATGCTTTCAAATATCTTTTTGACAAGGGAGATGACTTTTATCTACAAAGTTATTTCCCTTTAATATAAAAATATTTATTTATGTTTGTGTTATTGTATTTTTAACATAGTTCATCCCAAACAAGTCAAGTTGCCACTGTAGACAAAAGGGGCTATTTGGGTGAAAGTTTTAAGGGTCATCCTAAAGACATCATTTTATTACAGTTCATAAGGGTTAATCACATTCACCTATTTTTAATTGAATATATTTTTATTTTTAGGATTGTTAATTTTTCTATGGTTCGAATCGATTTTTTGTTTATTCTGAAAAGAAAAATTACAAATATTTGTGTTTTTTTTTTTTAATCTCTCTTCCACTGTGGGAAGATGTGACACAAGGTCAGAAGGTGGGAATTTGAAAAGCCAGTGCCCTAGAAGAAGAGCCCCATCGGCATTCAATTATCAATAAACTTACTCCTTCTCAAAGCACGAGAAGATAACGCCTGGAATGGTGGACCTTCTAGAACTGCACAGAGCAGGGCCAGAAGATGTAACAACTGCCGGACTGATCATCAAGGACCACCCACAGGCATTTGTGTTATAGTTATAAATAAATTTGGCCTAAATTGTTTTTGTTGGTCCCAAAATTGCAGCACTGTGTCACACATACTTAAACTCTGCGATTTCCCTGAGACCTGACCCAGGAAAGACGTGCAAGTTCAGGATCAGAGACTGCAGCAAACCGAGAAGGAGAGTAGAAAGTGTACCTTAGCATTACTTTCGGCAGCCTCGTAACTCTCGCTTCCCTTATTTTGTCCTTTAGTCCTCACATTCCATGAACGATGTTTCTGACAAAGGGAGAAGAATTGCTGTTTTCTGGGTTGGAATCTATCCATCTAACACTTATCATTGGCTAGTTTTTGACCTTGAAGTAGTATTTTACTTTTAGCTCCTTACATCAAGTGGCTTCATGCCTTGTCTGAAGCAACTTCCATAAAAAAAACAAAAATTTGGTTAGCCACGTTTGTCTTAATCCACCAGCTTTTAGCAATGAACATGCTATTTTAAACTTAAGTGTGGCAGACCAATGAAAATTCTATTTCAAACCAAAACTTGAGTGACAGAAGTGAGAGTAGATAGACACTGTATAGTGATGGTGGTCAAATATAGAATGAGAGAGGGTGAGAGTTATCGACTGAAATCAGTAAAAGATGGGTGACTTAGTGAGTAAATTTCAAAGTTCAGCGAATTAGAACAATTAAAATAGACTTTTGAAAAAAACATAACTCAATCCCCAAACCAAGAAATATTTTAACATATATTTTGCGTGATTAAAATATATGAGAAAAAACGCTTTAGGAAACAAATATGCTGCAGACAAATGTGCTGCAGTATAATATTAGATGGCTATGCAAGCCTGCTATAGCTTCGCAAAGTTCTCTACTTAAACTACTTGAAACAAAACTTTAAAAAATAAGCATTTCATTCTTGTAAACAATCATTTTCGCATTTATTCATAAACATTTAAAGATAAATATTAACATTTTGGCAATTTTTATAAAAAATTTTTCATCTTTTAAATATGACCGTAAAGAAAAGAAAAGAAAGAGGAAATCAATAAGTCAGTTTCTTCAAAGAATAGGCCGGAAAGGAAACAATAATGGTGCATGCACAACTGTCTTGCCTTCATAACCACGAATGAGAACTCATCATCATTGGAATTTCTGAATTCTATTGACTTGCTAAACATTTGTAAACCTGGTGATACCAGATCAGGCTGCCCTGTGGCTCCCTGAGACGAAATTCACCTACATTGACGTTTTTTTTTGTTTTTTTTTTGTTTTTGTAAAACTTAATTATGTTCTACAAAACCAAAAACAAAAACAAAAACAACAGCCCCTCTCCATTTCTCCCTCCCCTTTTTTATTTTTATTTTTCCTACCCTACTCCCGGTCCTGGATATGACCTTAAACTACATCCGATGGTGAGATCCGGCTTACGGACTTTGGGGAATGTGGAGCCTCCTCTTAATTACCATTGCTCCCAGGTCCACCCTGACCCGGAGTGGTAGTACCTGTTAGGGTCCCAACTATGGGTTAAATAGAAACAGATATTAAAAGGGGAAAGAAACAAAAAAGAGAAGAAAACAAGACCAGATTCGGCATTAAATAACCCAAAAAGGGTTGATATGCCGTAAAACAAAACTACCATACCAAACTACCATTTGTAAACGAAATGAAACAATATTTCTAAACAGAACTATTTGTTGTATTAAAATCAAAACAATCTTAGATTTAAAATAACAATAACCAATTATAGTTAATTAATAAATTATCTTTTTGCACAGCAATATACAAATTAGTTTACTTTACTACCGAGATAACATATATACATAAACAGTATATAAAACAGATGGGTTGTTGCTGTTGTGTAAACTTAAATTAGCTTGAAATAAGGTGTTTTGACCTAAGCCGTTTGTACAAGAAATGATCCCAACTTTTGAATTTATTCATTCAGATATCTCTCTTTTTTTTCATTTTACTTAAGTGTACGTTCTCAGAAATCAAGGGGCCCTGTCCTGGGGCTAACACTTTATCTCTATATGAAATAAATAAATATCTGAGTGTTCAACTAACGTTCTCCTTTACTTCTCAAACATTGTGTTCGTAAAGAAGTGAAGAATATTAATTTTCCTCTCCCCAATTGATTGGGTAACTATTTATTGTATATCTTTTTTGTGGTCTCTTGGTCTTACCGGATTCCAAGACAAGAATTTATCTAGTAACATCACTAGGAGAAGGTGCACACTTTCTCATATGAGCAAGTGTATAGCTGTGTCGAGGGGATCTTTTTGGGGCTTCAAATCAAATGTTATTTTGTATATTTGATCAGGGTTTACTTGTAGGGCGAAGTATCCTTATGTCAAGTTGTCCTGACAAACAAACCCTTGTACAAAAATACCAAAGATACTCGAGGATGGTGTCTAGTAAGTCATTCAAACTCTCATGTAGGTAATTGAAAAAGAGAGATCTTTGCATGTATGTAAGAACGTGTGCATGTTTGCAGATATAAAAGAGAGAAAGTGTGTATATGTGCGTGGTCCTACCTGCCATTGGAAGGGAACCTTTTGAACAGAAATGCAGAAACTCTTGAGTCCGAGCAGATAACGTCTTTTTCTCCGAGTCGAGCACTTCTGGGAAAATAAACCCCCCATGAGGGGAATATTCTTGTAGCATCTCTTTTTCCACTTCTTCCGGATCAAAGTCATGGAATGGAACCAAATGGTGCAACTTCTTTGTGATGGTGTCCCTATAGTTAAGCATCTCCAGTTTTGATTTTTCTAGAACTTTTTCTTTGGGGATCATTTCGGCCACAGACTGCAATGCAAAAAAAGCTAAACATTAAATTCAAACCTATTGAAAAACAAAATATTCCACAAAATTACTGTAGTAATATGCATTTTTTAAAAACTTTTATTCACCCGTAAAAAGACATATTGCCACTGAGACGTAAGGAACTACTGTAAATTAGGGGTTATATTAATAGGAGCATCCTAAATGGGGAGTTGTGCAGTAAGATGTTTGTTCATATTACATTTAAATTTCTGCATGTTGGTACCGTCAGGGAAACAGGAAGCAGGGAGGAACTTCGAAAAGCTAGCAGTTCGAGGAAAGAAGCGTAGAAAGCATTCTGGCATCTGGGGCCCTCTACAGTAAGGAGGTGAGATTTTATTCATTGTTGGGCTGGTCGGAGGTATTTACGTAGAGGGGGTACCAGTGCAGCAAGTTCATTGGAGCACATTCCATTGAAGTACTTGTAAAACAAGCACAGTGATGCAACATTGCAATGATGGGACAGAGACCAGAGCTTAGTAAACACTGTGTGATATTTGGTCATAGGTGTATTAAAAACTGAATTTTCCATTACAAGTTAAGTTAGAGGCTATGTGGATGTGTTCAGGAAGTTGTGTCGTTAACAGGAAGTCTCAAAGACACGTAACATATAAAATAGTGAAATGATTTGTTTTGGGCTTTGAGTCTAAAACTCTACAATATGAGTGGGTGTGTTCTTCTCTTCCCACTAAGGGTGGCATTTTGGGGGGAGAGGGGTAACTCATCGTGTTGTGATTGTACCGACCCCACCCCCCCAAAGAAGGGACAAAATTGTAATAGCTTAAATTGCTCCAATATAACTTACTGATACACAATCTTGATCCAGGCTGAGTTTCTGAATCCTCTCCCCTAAATGGTTAGCAACTTCTTGATGGAGACCATCAGTTGTTGGTGGAAGGACTCTTTCACTGGGTGGTTCTATTTGTTCCTCAGTAGCCACAATCTAAAAAAGAAATTAGTGTAATAAAATAACAAAAGCATGATATTAACTTATCAAGTTTTATTTCATCAAAGTACTGCTTGTACCCTGACGCACACGGGGTACAAAACGTACAAAAAGCCAAATGTCAACTAGCCCTTAACTGACTTACATTTTGACAGAAAAATAGATCAAGGGCTACAAGACTTCTCTGAAAACCGTTTTCAACGAACAGAAACTTCAACAAACACTGCCTTTAACAAAACACCAGTTATCAGAAAGGGTCCACGGTTACAATGGAAATTGACTAGATCTGAGTAGCACGCTAAGCGCCAAACTGGCTGAATAGTTGAAACACGCCTGCTTATATTGAGCCCCAAATGTCATTGATTGGTCAGAAAAATAAATCATTCGCATAACCGGAAGTGGGTCACTTTGTTCTCCCGGATGTGCGTCTACAACTGCTTGTTTTGGATAACCACTGTCCTCTTTCAACTGCAGACACAGCACACAAGCCTGTTACATATCGATTGACGTGCGTGGCCGTTATCAATGGAGAAAATGAACAATTGATTGTTCAGATCAGCTCCACTTTATTCAGCTTATTATACCATCGCTAACTATGTACAACTATTATAACTTATTATAACATCGCTAACTATGTATAACTATTATAACTTATTATAACATCGCTAACTATTTATAATTAGCTATAGATTTAATTGATATACAGCATAATCGCATTGACACACAGGTTCTCGTTAGATCACTGGAGTTAAGTGTTGCGGATACTAGCCAGTACCAGATGGGTGACCATTTGGAGATGCCAGTTGCTGTATGCTAGCTTCTCTTGACTAGGATATACATGCAACTGGGAACCGCTTGTGAATTTGATATTCCCTGTAAACTTGCTCCTCTGAAGGAAGCTGGCATAGCCTGAACAGGGCTAATACTACACCAGGTACTACCGGTTTCTTTATATATGTTCTTGACAAAAGCCAGCCCACCAAACACTGCTCTTTATGTTCCAATGTTCCCTTTAAATAAAGTTTATTTATATTTAAGTGAAGATATTGGTATTTTTCCCTGAAAGATGGTGACCCTTTTTATATTCAATATTTAATTCCAGTCAGACACGTCTACTCTACCAAGCTTTGGCTTGGCACTTTGGCTTTGCCTTTTGGCTAAGATCAAAGTGTAGTATCTGTTCCGATGGATACTGCACCCCATAAACTGGTATTGTCTTGGCCTTCGGGGCTTGATTTATGCCGGTCTATGGGTCTGTCCTGTGCAGTTCTAGGAGGTCCACCCTCCCAGGCTTCGCCTCCCCTCTTTGGGGAGGAGTAAGTTTATTGCTTACTGCCTGAGGCGCCCCTACCGGGGAATGCCTACGGGGCTGCCCAGGCAATTTTTAATGGCCAGAGTGTTCACCTTCTCGGGCGCTGGCTTTTCAAGTCCCACTTTCCCGACCCGACCTTGGGTCACATCTTACTTGTGGGAGTAAGATAAAATTGGCCTTGTGCCTAACCCTCTGGAGAGGAGTAAATCAATACTCTACCAAGTGACTTTCTTCTAACGAATCAAATCATCTCATCACTAAAAGACTTAGTATACTAATAGACAATTTTGAAACAAGTTGATAAACTCAGATTTAGTATTAGGTATCCCAAACGGGGCTGATTTCCTAGCGAAATATGTTAAAAAAAGTGAAATTCCCTACAATTTTAACATGCTCTATCTCGTTTATTTTTGGGGTTATTTTGATAAAATTTGGATATAAACAAAATGTATTTTTTTATCTTTATAAAGATACAATTCTTTCTCCTGTCTCATTAATAGTTTTTTTCCCAAACCACTTAAAGTTAAGTCACTATTTTCAGTGACGGACGTTTTATTTTTTATGTGAAAAAAATATATATACTTTTCAAATTTATTGCGCACGAAATTATGTGTCACTGTGCATATAAAAATAGTCCTATCTGAATGTAAAAAGGTTACTCGTTAATGTGGTGTGTTTAACATATGGTTTTAAGTTGCATTTCATTAAAAAAATCCAAGTTTAAAACTTTAGTTAATAAAATCCGAAAGAAATTCAATATAAAAAATTCCGAAATTTAGACCATTTTGTAGAGAAATATCCCGTCTTTGATAATATGCTAGTGTCATATTACTATGCCCATAACTCTAAACGCGCCACGTATAAAACTAGAGGTACGTCCGCGCAAATGAAAAATCTTCAATCATCTATGAGCTCCGCACATCAAGACTGCTATTGAAAAATTGAAAACATTAACAAAACGACTCATCCATTATTTTTTTTGTAATCTTAAAAATAAAACTTCAACATGACGTGTATCGAACATTTAAAAAAATATTTTTTCGTACCCCAACTAGTAAATAAATAAATCTTTTAACTTTTTTTTTATTCATTTAAATTATAATTGTATGTTGTTTTGTCTTTCGGTAGTAGTGATTTTGAATTACCCTATCCGAAAAAATATTGTCCCTTTTTGAGCGAAAGTCAACAATTTAACTAGTCTTGCTGATATAGCAATCAATCAGCAGCAGCTAGTTTAAACGGTAAGCTTCCTAAATTTCGTTTATGGAGTTTTGTAAAAAAAATAAAAAGAAAGACAAAAATACTTTGTGCTGAAAAAGGTTAATGGTGTTTGTGGTTCTTTTATAAAAAAATACTTCAAGAAATACTGGTTGTCAAATATACTCAACTTTCAAACTTTACTTCTAGTAATAATGATAAATAATAATAATAATACTTTGCCAATTAAAAAATAAGATTCTACTATTTTAGGCGATTACGTGTGAACATCCTAATAGTCTTGGCAGAAAAAAGACAAAAAAATAATTTAGAATTTAGAGGGGGAATCAGTTTCGCACATAAATTAAACGCAAAACTACCCCCCTCCCTGGTCATTCTTGACCTTGAGTGTAATTTAAAAAATATTTTAAAAGCTGAAAACATGATATAAAATAAATAATTATTCTACCACTAACTCTAGGTTCGAGTGACAAGCCCACTTCCTAAAAATGCCTTCTCTTGAACGTGTCATACCATTATCCTTAAATCTGAGTGACAAGAACCCCCCCCCCCCCCAAAAAAAAAACTCCCTTAACCATGGCCTACGTAATAGAGTAAACTAGTTTACTATTACAATGGTCACGCCGTAACCCAAAGTCCGAATGACAACCTCTATCCAAAACAAAGCCCCTTCCTTAACCTTATCACTAACCATAAGTCCGAGTGGCAGGCCCCCATCCTACAAAAATCCCATTAAAACCAGACTAAAAAAGAAAAGAAAACGAAAAGAAAAAAAAGCAGACCCCCTATAAAGAAAAACACACAGGATTTATTTCACATAGAAAAAAAAGTAATTAACTGCCCTAAAACGCTAGAATGGGCAGGAAATAGTGAACCATTTCACATTAAATTCACGTGAAACCAATCCCCCCCACTCCAAATTCTAAAATAATTGTTTTTTTTCTTTCCGTCAAATTTTCAGGGCGTTCACACATAATTACCCTAGCCCTACCACTAACCCGTAGTCCGAGTGGCAAGCCTCCCCCACCTCCTCCCACACAGACTTTCTTAAAACTACACATACTCGTCTAAAAAAAAGAAAAAGACCCCCCCCCCAAAAAAAAAAAAACAACAAAAAAAAACAAACACGAAAAACGCATAGTATTTTTTAAAGTTTTAAAGCTTTACAATAAAGATTTGCTTGGAAAAGGAAAAAAAAACATTTTTCTAAATTTTGCTGTGAATCTTTTTTTTAGCGAGTTGAAAACTGCATGAATTCACTCAAGTTAAAATATATCTATGACAAAAAGTATTGATATTGTAGAGAAGACAAGTATTTTTTTGAATTCCTCATTCAAAAATGAGTAAACTTGCAAAGTTTCAAGCTTGTACCTCCAATGGGTACTTTTTTACAGCAAGTTCAGCAGAGTATACTTTTTACTCTTTTTTTTACCCTTTTTTGCCCTATTATCAAATTGTGTTTCTGTCTGTTTGTACAAAATCTAAATATGAGTTTTTTTTATTGATTTACTATTAAAAGAATAATTTAGCTTGGTCTCTAATGTGCTATGAATCATATTAAGAAGATTCAATGCGTTAACTGTTGAACTGAAACTTACATGAACAGTCAAAGTTGCCCTTCTGTGTAATCTTTGCGCTTTTTTGGGGGTGGGGTTGGGTGGGATTTTGCTCAATGTTTAGGCTGGTTTGATCTGATAATTATTGCTTCCATTAGTCTTAATTTTCATTTAGCACAAGATGACATTACATTTGTAAGGATTTTTCATCTGTTTAAAGCATGCATTTTCAGTTATACACTGTTAAAATTGGCTTCGCGACCAATAGCACACAAGACGCCAAACTTTCTAATTTCCGACGAACTTTGAATGGTCATAACTTGGTGGCTAATTGAGCTACCAAAATAAATTTGGTACCATTGTTTATGGTTTGTAAAAATCTATGTCTACATTAAAAGTTTTTAGATATAATGAAAATAAAATTTTGGTTTGGGATACCTATTAGTATAATAAATAAATAGAATTTCAGATGAAATCTATGTTCAGTTCGTAACTATTTTTTTAAATGTATCATTTAACAAACCTGTTCAATCAGGCAGTGGACAATGAGAGGAATGGTAACACTTTCAAGTGGTATTGGGTCCATGAGGTCATTGTAGAATCGTGTATCCACATACACTTGAGTTTTCATAGCTGGTACTTCCAGAACTACAGAACCAGTTTGATGAAGAGAAGTCTCTGCAAATTCCAAAAATATAAACAATTAATGGCAAATAAAAAGAATCATTTTCTTAAACATTTAAAAATTGGCACAAAAACGTTCATATTTTATTGTTATATATCCAATGTAGGGTATGTATGTTGTTCGGCTCTTGACTATGTAGTTACTGACCACTCATTAAAGGATAACAACAAATGTTTAATATACAGTCTGAGGTACCGGACATAATACCTAGATGGAAGAAATAACACCCAGTTAATTGGCACAGACACCCATCTGGTTATAAGAATAAACATCTGGTGATTTGATGCAGAGACCACCTGCAGATACAGTGAGCGATAATACACCCGCCACTAAATAAACAATTAAATGTGTGGCTACATTTAGTGCATAGGCGAAATCACTGAATAAGTGTTGCAGTTGGGGATGTGTGGGTGTCCAAAAATGTTATATTAACTAGCTAGAATTGTGATCAAGAGAAATGTAGCTTGCTAGCGAATTTCAGAGATGAATTTTCATAAAATCGGGACCCTCTGCATTCTCTCTAAGTCCACCCATTCGTCACAGCTGAGTAATAAAAAAAACATAGCATCATGTGTTTGTAATCCTTGATTTAAGTGCAGCAACAAAGACAGAATTTTTACTACTATGGATCCAATTGTTTGATTCTTGACAATGTGGACTAGGTTGCTGATCCCATCTTCTGTGTTCATGACGCTTTCGGGAGGTGATGGTCGTTAAATAGTTAACGACACAGACTGACAACATGAGTGTGCCAAGTTAGAATCAAATTCGTTACACAGAAATACTTTGACTTAGGATGTTGGCAACTTTCACGTGGTCCCTCCTGTAAATACCCGATGTCTTTCTAAAAACAATTCTCACTAGAAATATATCGGGGAAACCAATGCCAACAATCAAATCATCTGATTCATACGAAATAAATAAATGCCTCTTTTGCATATACTTATGAATCCATGCATTTCTTTCTATGTTGTTCCCAGTCTAATTAAGGCTAAGGTCTCTTCTCAACCGATATCCAATATAAAAATCAGACGTTTTCTTTAATAAAGGAAGGGCCTAATAAAAATTAATCTCACATCTTTCTCCAGCTCTCCTGAACATTAGCTCAGTCTAATTATACTAAAACAGCATATGCGTATACTCTCAATGCTTTATATTAGCCTGTCTCACTCATCCCTTTTCCCATAAACGTTCCCTTCCTTCCTTCTTCTATTGGCTTCGAATCAACACTCATTTTATAACATTTTCTATCCAATGTATTTGTCTAAGTGTCATCGTCATCTTCGGTTTAAAAGATTGGTTATAAGATAACAGATGAGTTACTTCCCTTTGATGATTATACAGGAAGTGGAGACTATTTAAGGCAGACATGCTGATTTCGCAAGATTTGAAGTAAGTGAACAAGTGAATGTTTCTGGAGGCTCATCATATTCAATTTAACGTCAATTTTACATGCTGGCATGTGTTAGACTGCTTATAGAAATTGACTTCCAAACTAAGCTATCTCTGACCAGGTGTTTATTTATTCCTCTTTCTATCAAGTCCATTCTTATCACTTTCTCCAATTTTTTCCTTGGCTTTTCCTTACCAATTGACCCTGCAACCTTCATTGTACTACATCTACTAACACAAGCACTCTCATCTATTCTTTCAATGTGACCAAACTAACAAAATCTCCTGTTCTACACAGATCTCCCTATATTGTTCAGATTTCATTTTCCTCTGAGGTCATCAGATATAAGCCTATCTTTAAGACTCACATTACACATCCATCGTATCATTCTCATATCATTTATTTCCATGCAACACACACCCCTAATCCTCACTGGACAGGTTTCACTTTCATACATCATTACACTGTTCACGCATGCTGAATAGACTTTTCCCTTAGTCAACAGTGGTACCACTCTGCTGGTTAGTAATGGCAGAAGTTCCATGAATTTACTCCATCCACTATTAACTTTTGCAAACACATTAGCACCAACTTCTCCCTGTGCTCCAATGGTATTACCAAAGTAACAAAATTTCTGGATAACCTTACTAGCTTTGCCATCTAAATATACTTTCTCCAAATCTGAGTTCTCATCAAATATCTTGAACTCATTTAAATCTATATTTTATATTCTATACTTATACTGCCTATTGCCACTGCTGGCTTACAATTATTAGACTGGGCTACTGATCTGGAGAGATGAGAACAATTTTAGCTAATTTCGGCCATCTATAACGCCCAAAGTTTGATTTTTATAAATAAATGTTTGCAAAGGTGTATCCTAGTGAGGCAAGAGAAGGTTAAAAAGGAATAGGGGCAAGGAGGGAACATGGAAAAAGATTGTACATAATGAACTGTGATGTTTAAAATATCCTAGTTCAAACAATTAGTCAGCTTTCATTTCCTTATACCATCATGTTTATGTTTGATAAACTATTTTTAGATTTTTTTATGCACTAACGAGTCACCACTTATCAAGGCCCAAAGGTCACTCGAGGATAAAGGTTAATGAGTGTGTTAAGTTTATGATGAGATTGACCTTGGTAATCATTCCGACAACCTATTTGTTGACTTGATCAGTGTGAGTCTAAATCCAAACAAACTATTTTACATAAATACAAAAAAATTCAGATTTAATATATTTATTTCACTCAAATTGATATGTGATATACTACCGTTACTGTAATTTTATCTACGTTTGTTTACCATCCGTATAACCGAGTTGAAACGAATAGTTTTTTATGTACAAATTAGTTAGCGCTTATCAAGGGCCAAAGGCCACTTGGGGATAAGGGTTCATGAGTTTGTCTGGTAGACAATCAGATAACGCTGTGAGGATCGTTAACGATGGTTGAACTGGGAGGAATTTGATTATTTAAGAGGACGGCTCAACAAGAATTTGTTTGCATTATACTTGAAAACAACCATGTTGTAGTCAGCTGAGAAGCAGCCCCGTGGTATTGTGTTCCACAAATGGGTAGTTCTAGGAAAGAAACTTTGCACATGGAAGTTATGTTTAGTTTTAGGTAAACAGAGGGAAAAAGGAGAATTATTTATAGTTGTTGTAGCTAGATGAGTTTTGTTGTGAATATTTTACAGATGGAGCTCAGTTGAGCATCTACTATGAAAATAACGATAGAGTTGAGAAAAACTAGCAACATCTCTTCTGTGAGAAAGAGGCTATAGGGAAGAGAAGAGAGCATCAGCTAGTACTATGATCTTTTATACGAAGTAAAGATAATTTTCCATTAACAATAACATCTGTATTATCAGTGATTTATGGCAAAGAATGGTCTTTATTCTAAAAAAGTAAAAATTGTATTTCTGCTCAATTTTAATATTTTAATTGTGATCATTTTTTTTGATTAGTCATAAATAAAGAAACGGTTGATTTTTTACTCTCAGAATCAGATTTACTCCCCCTGTCACACATAGCACCGGGAAGAAATTTGATAAGACACATTTTTAGAGATTCACCATGATGAAGAAAAAGAAAGAAAAGAAGTTTTTATTTGTTCTTTAAAAATTCTTATTCCCCTTTCTTTCGTTGTTTTTACTGACTCACATTCGACTAGAGAGAGAGAGAGAAAGCAAGCAGAAAGAGGGAATGAAGAAAGGAAGCTGCTGGTTCTAGTTTTGACCCACATTTATACAGTTAATAGTGTCACTTTTTCATAGATGCGATAGTGGCTCAATCTATATTACAGTTTGAGTTCGAAACTTATCAAGTATTTTGGTAGTGGTACAGCTTTTGAACAAGACAAAACTGACTTTTTGTTCAGCATCTTCTGACCGTTTACGTGAACAGCCGAATGATGCTGAAGTGCTTAGCCAATCAGAAGGCGTGAGAAGCAAACGGCAACATTACCTGCAAATTGATGAAATCTTAAACTTCCTGGCAGAAAGGCGATAATTGAAAATGAATTCCATAGTTGTAAGACAGACGATTCAATCTCCCAAAACATTGATCCAATTTTGTCAAAAAAAGAAACTCATCGCAAAAAAAAAAAACTTGCACAACATGTGAACAAGTCTGAAAGCTCTTCCGGGTAAAAACGAAACTGTTCTTTTTTAACTCTAAGCTAACCCTAACCTTATCAGTTTAAAAATCTGTAAAAATCGTTATTGCATTGATTATGATCTAAAAACACAACAAAAAGAAATTCAGGGTATGATCAAAGTATTAACTATTTGAATTCCACCGAACACCCTAAGAAATAGGAAGACAAAATCTGGTGTATTTTTACCAATATCATTACCCACAATATAGCCATGGCAGAGGGACCTAGGTATAGTTTAGGATCAAACCTTGTTAATAGCATACAAATTGGTAACTTGCTACACCAGAATGTAAAAGTAAATCCATAATCAGACCAATTCTAACTGTAACAATCGGAAGAATAGGAGACGGACTTGCGTTTGGTTTTATCCACCTCATAGTAAAAATGTTCAAACGAATATCCCTAGAATATATTTTTTAATTTTAGAAGACAACTTTAGGGCCCTACACAGATATTGCAAGCTATTCAATAGAGAGGCAATTATAATCTTTTACTCCATAGTACCTAACTTAGAACAACGGTTATACTATTTGTGTACAACTAAATCAAGCATGACTAAGGCTGCTGCTTTTCTAGTAATATAGGCAAATCAGCGGAGCCATCTTTTCATCATATTGAAGTCGTACACAAATAGTAAACTTGCCCGTTGGTTTAATTGTTTTAGTAAGACCCTTAGAACAACAAATAATAGGCAGTAAATATACAGTAAAAAATAAATAAAGCCCAGAAACTTAATAACCTTTTATTCCGGGCCCGAATGTAATTACATTGATAGAAATATGTGCCCTTGGAATTGTACATGCAAGCACAGGAGCGTCATTTACAAATGCATGGTCAAACAAGGTATACACCAGGACAATAGTTGTAATGATATTAATGGTAGTAGTACTGGTATTGGTAATAGTGATTATGCTGCAGTAAACAATAATCCTAGGCCAACTCTAATAGGCTCTTCTTCAATCAACACCGCATGTTTAGGTTCTACAGTGAGCCCTATTTAAAATATAATCCCTAGATACACATACTCTTTTAAAACTAAACCCCTCTAAAAATTCACGTCCCTTGCTACTCATATCTGGTATCTTAAAGATAATAATACCTCTTATGTCCTTAATTAGCAATTAATACAATGGGTTAGGTCCTATAGACCCTTAGATAGGTACTATAGACTGTGTAAAAAATAGGCCATATCCATAATTAAATACAATAGTCCCTTACTCAACAAAAAAGATGAGGTTCTGTCCCCTAGTATTCATAAAATCTGGTACAAATATAATAATTTTAAGGTTCCGTAGCCCCCGAAAGAAACAACCTCCCCTTATTGCTGGCAAATCGTAAAAATATTTCTACAATAAATTTGTGATCTGGGGATGGAGCTCATCTTATTTTACTGTTTCTTTTCTTCTTCCCTCTCTTTCTTTTCATTTCTTTCACATAATTAACTATATTAATTACATGTAAAGCATATCAGTTCCTGTCCGACATGTATCTACCAGAACATCTTACGTTAGAGATCAATCGTCCACTTATATAGTATAGCAACTTTTTTATGTTAGATGTAGTAATTTTTACATAAATTCAACTTTTTTCTACGTTATCCTTTTCTTACATATTATACTCATACTAACATTAGAAACCATATCTCATGCAACTCTAGCTCTATATATATACACGTTATTCTATAGTAGGTCGATTATTGTTTGCACCCTCTGATATAACTTGATTCTATGTCCCTCACATTACCATAGGTATAAATACGATCATTCCCCTATCATATTCTATAATATCAATATAGAAATGCTTCCCCCTACTTTTCTTTATACATTATTATTATCTATATATTAATACGATAGCGTGTGTGTTCGTGTGTCACGCTTCCGGCAAAAGCTCTGCGCATGAGTGCCGCACCTAGATTTTTAAAAAAAGTCAAGTCGCTTTATTTTCAAAACATTTTTAAGTGTTTCCCTCTGGCGTAACGTTTAGCGACGTAGTATTTTTGACTTCGGCCCGACTGGTTTATAGTTCGATCCCAACCAACCTCTAAGATTTTTTTTTCTACACTTTAAGGGGAAGGTGAAGAGAGGTAGGGAGAGGACAACCGGGAAGACACATATTAATACAATAGCGTGTGTGATTTTGTGTGTCATGCTTACATCGAAAGCAACGACCTTCCGAATCTTTGTATGCTACTCACCTGGTTAAAAAGTACTTTTTTGTGTTGCTTAAAACTATTTTTTTTTATTTTGGTGTTTTTAAGGGCATTGTCTATTTAATTACGTTTTCTTTTGGTTGTAGAGAGGGCCAGTATTATTTTTTTTATTTTTGAACGGATGGCATATCAACCTTTTTTAGTAGATATGCGCAGTGTCCATCGTACACGAGTTACCATTTAAAAAATTATTTCACTCTTATCTAGAAGGGGGGCCTCATAATAAAGCAAGTGTAACTAACAAATAGAGGGTGCTTTGTTACATTAGGACCACGCTAACTTTGACACCGTCGTTAGAGTTAGGGTCAGTGTGGCAGACGATAATTTCGTCAACATTTTCAGTGTTATTTTCAAGAAATAATAAAAAAAACGAACACAACACGGTGTAAGTAAACATAAAAATTTTAAAATTCCGTGTAATTTACACGGGTCCCGATAATAATAATAATGATGATGATGATGATGATGATGATGATGATGATTATTATTATTATATTTTTTAATTATTGTATCTTTAGATCGTTTTATTATTATGATAATTATTATTATTATTTTTATTTCAAAATCTTAATTTAAAAAAAATGTTAAATGTTATTTGTTTACTTATGTTTAATTAACAATTATTTTCATCAGTCTATCTGATATTAATGTTATGACTGTTAAGAGATTGCATTATTATCACCATTTTTCTAGGCACGTCACAAATATGAAGACCCTACTTGGTAGGGTTGAATATATTAGTAGATTCTAATTTCCACGTCTCATTACTGGTGCCAGGGATTCAGTAGGTTTCATTTGATATTTATAAATTCTTTCAACAATGTGTGCATCGTTTGAGATACATGATTTGTTGGATGATTAAAAGTTTAGCTGTCATTTCCGATCTATAATAATTTTTAATTTAATCTGTTATCACTGGCAAGTATCTGATCCGAGAAGATCACAACAAACGTCCCTGTCTGTTATGTTTGTTGTATTTGAAGATTGGTACCAGGCATCAGCTTGTAAGACCACAAGAACTGCATTGTACATAAAGTTCCTGTTATTTCTACATGGTCACTCATCTTAGTACAGGGAAACATAGAAGCAGTCCAGGACGAGTCGATAAAGATTATAATTTTCTTTTCGAACACATCTCTTCACAGTGTCTCTGACCCAGATTAATCTCCCATATGCTCATAAAAAATACTTATTTATATCCCCTATATAGTAATATACTATATTATGTTCATGGGTAGAAACCTTTTCTTTCAAAATAATCAGCTTTCTAGCTTAATTTATAGCGCACCTTACCCACCATGACACCTAGCAACAGTGTTCCAAAATTCATAATGATCAGTTAATTAGTTTAGGAGTGAATCCTGCACACACAAATATATAAACATATACACATACCTAACTTTAAATAAATACAAGAAGAATACCCGTACGAGAACAAGTGAAATTAATTCCCTAAACAGTTTGCACCAATTTTACGTCCCTTTACAAAGATTAAAACCAACAGAGATTCCTATTCAACCTTATGTCTAGAATCCTTATTCCAATTTTGATCAAAATCAATTACATGATTTTGATTCAACAAAATGTCTAGAATTTAAGGTTTAAACTTAACGATTCTTAAGAAGAAATTGAAATTAACGGAATCTTGCTTAATTGGTGACTATGACACAAATTTAATGCAAATCTGAAATATTTGCATTTTCAAATGAGAGGTTGTGCCCATATTATACCCCTTAATAATCCTTTAAATTACACCAAAGAAACTAAAATTTAGGAAATATTTATTAATTGATGTTTAATACCTATTATTTTCACAAAGGGCTTGATTTAAACTAAATTTAGCTCATTTAACCCACTCTTATGTCGAGCAGCTGTTGTAACAAGGATAGCTACCCCTTTGTTTGGGGCGGAATTTCCCCACATGATCGCCTCGTATCGTATTTTCTTTGTCCTCAGGGAGACGAGTAAAATCGAGACAATGGTGTATTTGCATTAAAACAATGAATCTTCCACAATGAATCTTCCACTGAACTCATAGTTGACAGTTGTTGTCAACAAGCTGTGTTGACATTGCATTGGTGGGGGCAAGAGTCAAGTCAATTGAGATATGATCCAGGGATACATCCATAGAAAAGCCAGGAGGATTTGTACTAAGCGATAGTATCACATTTGGTTTCGAAAACCTAAGATTCAAACCAGAAATTGTTCACCCGAGAAATCATTCACGGAAGAATGACATAGTCATCTAAAGGACAGCCACATCGACTTGAACAGAAGAAGAAAAAAGAACACATCGTAAACCCAAGAAACAATTTCCACTGCTAACATTTGTTGGTTTAAATACTTTATAACAAATATTCGTGGATAAAGCTTTGTGTTAAAACATCTGCATTGAAAAAAAATTATAGACAAAGTGACTAACACAAACTAAACCCCATTAAACAAAGTATTCTCAGGTGGATCAAAGATCTCAATCTTTACTGGGATCCGTCCGACCTAAGGCTATCGGCTCTGAAAAAGAAATAGCAACTCTACAAGCTAACAGATCCAGAGATAGTAAACCTGGCGTATGACTTTTCAGACGGTCTAGCATCGGAGAAGATTGGAGAATATCCCGATGACCATCCAAATATCACCACTGAAGAACTGCTTGAAAAATTAACGGCAGAGAACGGCAAGTTTACAAATCCCGCCAAAAAAATAAAGCAGGCTCGATGTGAGCTACTCATCGACTTAGCAAATAGGATAAACCGACTTGTCAAGTTAGCATATAGGTTTAGCTGTGCAAGTGCAGTTAGCTGAATTCTTCACAGATGCAATGAACAACCCCTTTATTAAGGAGGATGTAGCCAGATCAAATATGGCAACATTATCAAATGCCTTGTCTGCGGCAGAAGAAAGCGAAAGGCTCTATGAGTGACTCAGAGGTGGCCACAGAAGGGAACAAGCTATCCTAAATGATAGCTTATTAAATGGCGTCCACTAGCAGCAGGGACAGGGGGGGGGGTATACTAGATAAAGGGTTTCCAAAACCGAATCTTAAAGCGGGAAATGGTCAGAGAAGAGCCATGTTTGCTACAGCTGTAGCAAATCGACCAAATCTGTAAAGAGTAAGTTTTGTGGGTACACTTCGGCAAAATCAAAGAGGCTACAGCGAGAGCATTTTAGGCTTACTAAGCTGTAACGGGACTGTTCATGGTCACCTGAAGAAGAAATAAATTACTTCACCTTAGGAAAAGGAAAGACCAGGGGACCCTCGAAACCTACTCAAAAGCCGGGTACACAGACATGTAAGCATGTCATGTCCTCGAAGAAAGAAGGATTACGGGAAAATATGAATCCCAGAGGTCATGGGTGTCAGGAAAGCAAGATGAAACAGGCCCACTGAAGAAAGAATAAACCCAAAATTAAAATACAGAAAATAGAGGAGTTCAAGGATACAAATTCTTCAACCAGGTCTCTGAAATGGAGTGCATCGTTAAAATTAGGGGTAGACCCATAGAGACAATGATCGACACTTGATCAGAGGTCTCGCTTCTGAAAACATCAGTTCTGAGGAGTTAAAAAAGGAAAAAAGAGAAATGACAGATTCTAACCTAACAGTCACATAAGGAAATGGGCAAAAAAATAGCATGGTCCATTTACCCATTAAAAAAATGACCTATTAAAAAATAGCATGGTTCATTTACCCATTAAAAAAATTACTCATTAAAAAAATAGCATGGTCCATTTACCCATTAAAAAATTACACATGAAAAAAATAGCATGGTCCATTTACCCATTAAAAAAATTACACATTAAAAAAATAGCATGGCCCATTTACCCATTAACAAATTTACCCATTAAAAAATTTACCCATTAAAAAATAGCATGGTCCATTTACCCCATTAAAAAAATTTACCCATTAAAAATAGCATGGTCCATTTACCCATTAAAGTGAGGAAACTAAAGGCTTAATCGAGACTATGTATTACTACAGACTTGGATCAGGGGCTTATATTGGGCACAGACTGGTTTAAAAATGAACCGAGCCCAAATGACATTTCACCCCAAACAATTAAGAGAAGTGAATGAATATACCACATGGTAATAATACCAGGTGTAAAATCGACAAATCCTCAAGGGAGAAATTGCACTGTCACTTCATACACTGTTAGATCGGTTTCTAACAAACAGCCAAGAAAGGATCAACCCCATCAGTATCAGACCCCAGTCCAAAAAGGGAAACCTGTAATAGAGGCAGTTAAGGTGTCCTCAACCACAGAAACCTGTGGGTCGTAAGAGCCTCAGAGACACTGCGGAATTTCCACCGGACATGCAGGCCAAGGAGAGACTTTAAATGACCACTCCCCCTTCACAAAAGGCCAATCATTCCCACCCCGGATAGAATATCTGAGAAAACCCTAATTAAAAAGGTTCCCGAAATTATCTCCCCCACAATATAAAATCATGAGTAGCAAGCTAAAAAAAGAAAAACCTTTAATTAATTGTTGGCTGACACTGGCTTTGATAAAGGTTAAAAATAGAAACCGCCAGTGAACCTTATAACAATACAATGAGTAACTCTTTCTTTCTCTCTGTCTCTTTCTTTTTGATATGTATTCTTGTTTTATTTCTTTCTTTTTGGCAGAGGATTTTACTTTCTTTCTATCCCTCTCGTTTTTATTACCATGACGGAGAATGGAGTTGGGATTTCTTCTTCATAAGTAACAGGCGTGCTCGGAGCAAACTCTGCTGACTTTCGCGGTTTGAAATGTAAAAATAAAAAGTTATATATTTTTATATAAAATGAGTGTTCACTTCTTTACTACAAGTGTCAAACTTTCAACCTAGCTAATTATTTCTCTAGAGAGAATTAATGGTGCCTAATGAGGCCAAAGACCTGTCAAACACACAATAGTGGAATCACCATTCAGATGGCACAAGGCTATTACGTTATAGGATCTTAGACAGTGGGCTTGAATATATAAGCAATAGTATTGTCATTATTTGAACCAGGGAATGTAACTATTGTACCTCACTGGGAAGCTGATTGTGCCGTTCCAGGACAGTAATAGCCCTTCTAGAGACGTCCCCATGGCGCAGACATCCCAAGATAGACTCCCTGACCAACGTTAGTGTTACACCCTGTTCCAAAATGTATAATGATCGGTTAATAAGTTTAGGAGTGAATTCTCTACATAGTAACATATACACATAACTAACTAATGAAAATGCTATTTCATACGTAAGAGTGACAGATCGATAATCTTCAAATATTCTGTTAAAAATCTTACCAGAAATTCCAGACGAACTTAGCTTGCCAATTTCACCAACTTCCGGCACTGTAATAATCTTCATGTTTTTGATATAATTCTCATATTGCCGCTTGCAATCAACCAAATCATACAACATGTGGGCAATGTCGTCAAACAAACATGCACAATAAGCAGCCTGAAAAAGAAAACAACAAACACCAAAAGATTCCATCATATGTGGAATAGCCATCCTAAGATAGCCTCATAATAAAGAGACTCAGATATGCCCTAACATGAAGTACTGCTGTCACATCTGACAGAGTAAAAAATGGTACAAATGAACTTCAGTCACCACAAATATAATGTTTATCAAAACAATCCCCAGACTATTCCAGAACTGAAGAGAGCCATTACAGACAAAATCAGTTGCATCCAGGTGTGCTGGCAATGCAGAAACGCACATTTGGAGCTTAAGTCAAGCATAGAATAAAGTTTATTTGCATGAAATATCGTTAGATTTCCTACATGGGGAAAGTATTTTCTGGAAGGAATTCAATCGAATTACATATTCGTCTTCTTAACAACATGCTGCAATGCCCCACAAGAAAAAACAAAATCAAATATTGACTTTGCAGGAAGAAAGCTATCAATGGTAAAGAAACGATAAAGAGACCGACTTTACTTTATATATTAGAAAAAGAATAGATGAGATAAAAAAATTATCCATTTTCTGATTATATGATAATAGTAAGTTGCACAGCACAGATCCTAGCCCTGATGAGACATACGGAGACATGGCCAGGATGCACACCCAGAATGCGCAGTATTGTAACCCAATCCACTACACAGGTCAGAAACTTAACACCAAGTGATACAAGTGGCTTACATTGAATAACACAGAAAAATAAGTGACTTTTTGTACCACTTGAATGATATTATTTAATGCGGAGTGGTTCAAATTAATGACATATGGGGGAAACTTTGGTGATCGTCTCAGGAGTGATCCTGATTTTATCTGTTGGGTTATCTCAAAGATAATGTCCATCAAATCAATCCCCATATCTATGAACTGATGACGATCATAATAGCCCCAAAACAGGGTAGTACCAAGAGAAGCGTGTCAGAGTTGCTGACAATTTTGCATGTGTTATCCAGGTGTGATTGTAATTAATACTGTCGGACATTCATGACTGAAACTTAGTGGACAAGTCTTGGCTTAGACTGAATGTATTTGTGAATTTTATTAACGATTTTATAGGTGGCATTTTTGGGGGTCACCTTTTTTGGAGGGATCAACTTACATCATTTCTCTTGATGCTTTCAAGTAGAAATTGCCCAGAAGTTTTGTTACTGTAGTGATACCATTGGAGCACAGGGAGGAGCTAGTGCTGGTGTTATAGCAAGGTTTAGGAGTAGATGGAGTAAGTTCGGTGAACTTATGCCATGGCTAACCAGCAGAGCATCACCACTGTCGACCAAGGAAAGAGTCTATTAATCATGTATGCACAGTGTAATAATGTATGGAAGTGAAACATTGCTGGTAAGGGTTGAGGACATGCGTTGCATGGAGAGAAATGATATGAGAATATGAATCTTAAAGACAGGCTTAGATATGACCGAAAGGAAGATTAAATCTGGACAGTAAAGGAAGAGATGTGCAGAACAGGAGACTTCATTAGTTTGGTCACATTGAATGAATAGATGAGAGGTTAGTAGATGTAGTACAGTTCAGGTAGCAGTCTTTGTTGGCAGAAGGCCAAAGGAAACATGGGAGGAAGTGATAAAGATTGATTTGAGAGAAAGAAGGATGGATAAAGACCTGGCCAGAGATAGGTTACTTTGGAAGTGAATTTCTAGAATCTGTCCAACAGATGATGATGATGATGATGATGATGATCCATTTACCTGCACCTCGGCTTTCTCCAAATATGGCATGGGTTCTTGGATCCATTGGTCTTGGACATGTGTGTGAAATAAGGGCGATCCGACAGGTTGATTCATTAGAAGCGGGAAAATCTCCTTCCAAAATGTTTCGGTTCCGGTTTTAATACGAATGTTCTCAGCAGCAGCAGCCTCTTCAGCAGCTGAGAAGAAAAGTGATTTGCATAATTTAATGGACCAAGCAACCCTAATCATGCTGTCAGCTGAAAGGAACGAGTTTTGCATGACACCGTATCTGATTTCATTCAAACAAAATGTAAACAAAACATGTATTTTCTAATTCTCTGGGTCCCTATTTACTTGCTTCCCAATGAGGGCAGAGTTAGATACATGTTGAGTTTTTAACGTGGGGAAAATTCAGCTCCCCAAAAAGGGGCACTCAGGATTGGAAAAAAAATTGCTTCAGTCTAGAAGGATTTCTCTTTCACTGGCCGAGGACATAAAAGATAAAGTGTAGTATCAGAACAGATGTTACACTTTATAGATTGGTCTCAGAGCAACATTTTTATTTTATTTAAAAATCCCCAATTTTATGTTTTCCATATTTAAGGAATTGAATTTATAAAAAAAAGTTTGTAGAATGAGTCAATAAAAAACTTTGAACGGTTCATACAACCAAAGCGAAAGGGGTCTGGCATTCTATGGTTGGGCAAAGTGTAAAAATAATGTTTAATTTATATTTTATTTCGAAAACAAACAAGAATAGGGATATTAAATTACGTATATTGAGAAGCCTCTTATATTTTTAGAACATAATGTGCAAAAGAAAATATGAATATTTAGTTTTTTTATTTATTTATTTTACAAACGAAAATATAAATATTTAGTTATTTATTTATTTATTTTACAAAAGAAAGAAAGAAAAATTTAATTTTGTATTTATTTATTTTACAAACGAAAAAATAAATATTTAGTTTTTTTATTTATTTATTTTACAAAAGAAAAAATATAAATATTTAGTTTTTTATTTATTTATTTTACAAAAAAAAATATTAAGTTTTTTATTTATTTATTTTACAAAAGAAAGAAAGAAAAATTTAATTTTGTATATATTTATTTTACAAACGAAAAAATAAATATTTAGTTTTTTATTTATCTATTTTACAAAAAGAAAACATGAATATTTAGTTTTATATTTATTTATTTTACAAAAGAAAATATGAATATTAAGTTTTTTATTTATTTTACAAAAGAAAGAAAGCAAAATTTAATTTTGTATTTATTTATTTTACAAACGAAAAAATAAATATTTAGTTTTTTATTTATTTATTTTACAAAAGAAAAAAAATATTTAGTTTTTTGTTTATTTATTTTACAAAAATAAAATAAATATTTAGTTTTTAATTTATTTATTTTACAAGAGAAAAAATAAATATTTACTTTTATATTTATTTATTTTACAAACGAAAAATAAATATTTAGTTTTTCATTTATTTATTTTACAAGCGAACGAATAAATATTGAGTTTTATATTTATTTATTTTACAAACGAAAAATAAATATTTAGTTTTTTATTTATTTATTTTAAAAAAGAAAAACATAAATATCTATTTTGTTTATTTATTTATTTTAAAAAAGAAAAACATAAATATCTATTTTGTTTATTTATTTATTTTACAAAAAAAAAAAATATTTAGTTTTTCATTTATTTATTTTACAAAAGAAAAAATAAATATTTAGTTTTATATTCATCTATTTTAAAAACGAAAAAATAAATACTTAGTTTTTTATTAATTTATTTTACAAAAGAAAAAAAGAAACAATTAATTTTGTATTTATTTATTAAACTTACTTAGAAACTAATTAGAATAAAACACAAAACATTATCATCATTCTATATATATACATTTACTTAAAAAATTATTTAGACACTAATTAGAATAAAAAACTAAACATTTTAATAATTCTATTTATATAAATTTACTTTAAAAATTATTTAGAAACTAATTAGAATAAAAACAAAACAGTTTAATCATTCTATATATATACATTTACTTTAAAAATTATTTAGAAACTAATTAGAATAAACAACAAAACATTTTAATCATTCTATATATATAAATGTACTTTAAAAATTATTTAGAAACTAATTAGAATATAAAACTAAACATTTTAATCATTCTAAATATATAAATTTACTTTAAAAATCATTTAGAAACTGATTAGAATTCAAAAAACAGTTTAATCATTCTATATATATAAATTTACTTTTAAAATTATTTAGAAACTAATTAGAATGAAAAACTAAACATTTTAATCATTCTATATATACAAATTTACTTTAGAAATTATTTAGAAAATACTTAGAATAAAAAACAGTTTAATCATTCTATATATATAAATTTACTTTAAAAATTATTTAGAAACTAATTAGAATAAAAACAAAACAGTTTAATCATTCTATATATATATATTTACTTTAAAAATTATTTAGAAACTAATTAGAATAAAAAAACTAAACATTTTAATCATCTATATATATGAATTTACTTTAAAACTTATTTAGAAACTAATTAAAATAACAAACAAAAAATTTTAATCATTCTATATATATACATATACTATAAAAATTATTTATAAACTAATTAGAATAAAAAAAAAACATTTTAATCCTTCTGTATATATGAATTTACTTTAAAAATTATTTAGAAACTAATTCGAATAAGAAACACAACAGATTTTAATCATTCTATATATATGAATTTACTTTAAAGATTATTTATAAACTAATTAGAATTAAAAACAAAACATTTAAATCATTCTATATATATAAATTTACTATAAAATTTATTTAGAAACTAATTAGAACAAAAAAACAGTTTAATCATTCTATATATATATAAATTAACGTTAAAAATTATTTTGAAACCAATTAGAATAAAAAAACAGTTTAATCATTCTATATATATACATTTACTTTAAAAATTATTTATAAACTAATTAGAATAAAAACACAATTTTTTTTAATCATTCTATATATATAAATTTACTTTAAAAATTATTTAAAAACTAATTAGAATAGCAAACTAAACATTTTAATCATTCTATATATATAAATTTACTTTAAAAACTATTTAGAAACTAATTAGAATAAAAAACAAACAAGTTTAATCACTCTATATATATACATTTACTTTAACAATTATTTAGAAATTAATTAGAATTAAAAACAAAACATTTAAATCATTCTCTATATATAAATTTACTATAAAACTTATTTAGAAACTAATTAGAATAAACAACAGTTTAATCATTCTATATAAATAAATTAACTTTAAAAATTATTTAGAAACTAATTAGAATTAAAAAACAGTTTAATCCTTCTATACATATAAATTTACTATAAAACTTATTTAGAAACTAATTAGAATAAAAAAAACAGTTTAATCACTCTATATAAATACATTAACTTAAAAAATTATTTAGAAACTAATTAGAATTAAAAAACAGTTTAATCATTCTATATATATATAAACTTACTTTAAAAATTATTTAGAACCGAACAAGAAAAACAACAAAACATTTTAATCATTCTATATATATAAATGTACTTTAAAAATTATTTAGAAATTAATTAGAATATGAAACTAAACATTTTAATCATTCTAAATATATAAATTTACTTTAAAAATTATTTAGAAACTAATTAGAATTAAAAAACAGTTTAATCATTCTATATAAATAAATTTACTTTAATAATTATTTAGAAACAAATTAGAATAAAAAACTACACATTTTAATCATTCTATATATATAAATTTACTTAAAAAATTATTTAGAAACTAATTAGAATAAAAACAAAACAGTTTAATCATTCTATATATATACATTTACTTTAAAAATTATTTAGAAACTAATTAGAACAAAAAAACAAAACATTTTAATCATTCTATATATATAAATGTACTTTTAAAATAATTTAGAAACTTATTAGAACAAAAAAACAAAACATTTTAATCATTCTATATATATATACATTTACTTTAAAAAAACTATTTAGAAACTAATTAGAATAAAAAACTAAACATTTTAATCATTCTATATATATAAATTTACTTCACAAATTACTTTAAAAACTAACAAGAATAAAAAACAAAACATTTTCATCATTCTATATATATAAATTTACTTTAAAAATTATTTAGAAACTAATTAGAATTAAAACACAGTTTAATCATTCTATTTATATAAATTTACTTTAAAACTTATTTAGAAACTAATTAGAATAAAAAACAAAACAGTTTAATCATTCTATATATATGAATTTACTTTAAAAATTATTTAGAAACTAATTAGAACAAAAAAAACAAAACATTTTAATCATTCTATATATATAAATGTACTTTAAAAATTATTTAGAAATTAATTAGAATATGAAACTAAACATTTTAATCATTCTAAATATATAAATTTACTTTAAAAATTATTTAGAAACTAATTAGAATCAAAAAACAGTTTAATCATTCTATATAAATAAATTTACTTTAATAATTATTTAGAAACAAATTAGAATAAAAAACTACACATTTTAATCATTCAGTATATATAAATTTACTTTAAAAATTATTTAGAAACTAATTAGAATAAAAACAAAACAGTTTAATCATTCTATATATATACATTTACTTTAAAAATTATTTAGAAACTAATTAGAACAAAAAAACAAAACATTTTAATCATTCTATATATATAAATGTACTTTTAAAATAATTTAGAAACTTATTAGAACAAAAAAACAAAACATTTTAATCATTCTATATATATATACATTTACTTTAAAAAACTATTTAGAAACTAATTAGAATAAAAAACTAAACATTTTAATCATTCTATATATATAAATTTACTTCACAAATTACTTTAAAAACTAACAAGAATAAAAAACAAAACATTTTCATCATTCTATATATATTAATTTACTTTAAAAGTTATTTAGAAACTAATTAGAATTAAAAAACAGTTTAATCATTCTATTTATATAAATTTACTTTAAAAATTATTTAGAAACTAATTAGAATAAAAAACAAAACAGTTTAATCATTCTATATATATGAATTTACTTTAAAAATTATTTAGAAACTAATTAGAACAAAAAAACAAAACATTTTAATCATTCTATATATATATACATTTACTTTAAAAAACTATTTAGAAACTAATTAGAAAAAAACTAAATATTTTAATCATTCTATATATATAAATTTATTTTTTAAATTATGTTGAAACTAATTAGAATAAAAAAACAAAACATTTTAATCATTCTATATATATACATTTACTTTAAAAATTATTTAGAAACTTACAAGAATAAAAAAACAAAACATTTTAATCATTCTATATATATAAATTTACTTTAAAAATTAGGTAGAAACTAATTAGAATAAAAAAACAAAACATTTTAATATATATATAAACAAGAAGAATATGCGTTCCAGGGCGAGTAAAAGTAATTCCATTAACAGAACAATTTTATACCACTTTATCTTGCCTTTACGAAGATTAAACCTAAGACATAATAATAATAAACCTTATGTCTAGAATCCTTTTCTTAAATTTTGATAAAATCCATTAGATAATATTGAGTCTAGAAAATGTCTCAAATACAAAACTTAAGCTTAAAAGGTCCTAAGAAAGAATTGAAATTCATGCAATCTTGTTAAATTGGTATCTGATGTCTATGAATTAAATACGGAAATATTTTATTTTCCAAATAGACGGTTGTGCCCTTATTATGACCCCTAAAACCCTTTAAAATGCTCCAAAGAAACTGACATTTCGGGAATATTTTATAATTCATGTCTAATATCTATTGTTAAAATTTCACAAAATTGGAAGTATCTTAATTTTCATGAAGAAATGCCACCCCCCTTTTTACCTTCTTTGCATGAAACTAAATTAAACTAAAAATATAGCTCACATTTGGACTCCTTACGCCTAGCAGCTGTGTTCCAAAATTCATAATGATCGGTTAATTAGTTTAGGAGTAAATCCAGTATATACAAATATATACACATATAAACATACCTAACTTTATATAGAGAGAATATAATGGAATTTAAATAATTTGAAATGTTACCAATAAGTCGTGAGTCTTTTGGCAAACTTTCATCTTTTTCTGGCTGCAGATTGAGGAATCGGTCATAATCCGAGCATCCATATCTTATCACTGTGTCTACGTGAACATCGATTTCAGATAATAAAAAAAGTAATTTTGTATGGTAAAAACCAGAAAGGATGATGTAATGTTGTGGTCCGTCATCTGGCTCATCGTCTACAAGAACAAAAGAAAAGATGTTAAATAAAAACACATTGAAGAATAGGATTATTATTATGTTCTGACATTTTTGAGACGAGGAATTTTTTTATGGAAATCGCTCCAGACAAGGCATGAAGACACTTGAAAAGGCCAAGGCCAATAGGCGTCTCCTCACTTTGCTATAATCGTTTTTCGTTCTTGTTAACTCCTTACATCAAGTGGCTTCATGCCTTGTCTGGAGTGATTTCCATAAAATAAAACTCCTCATCTCAAAATTTATTGGTAATTTGTATACTAGAATTGTCCGCAAGGACCTGTGGTGTAACGGATAAAAGTGCTAAGTTATAATGAGTTTTAAGTGACTTTAGTGAAGTGACGGTGACTAAGTGGTTAACAACACCGACTGACAACGTGAATGTGTCAAGTTCGTTCCACAGAAACACTTCCACTTAGGATGTTGGCAACCTTCACATGGTCCCTCTCGTAAGTACCCGATGTCTTTCTAGAAAAGAATTCAAACTATAAAGATATCAGGGAAACCAATGCCAACAATAGAATCATCTGATTCATACAAAATGAATGAATGAATAAGTGACTTTCATGTTCAGTCAAGATTTACCTCCCTTTGCAGATCGCAAGTTAAGAACACTAGCAGGCATAAAGAATGGCCGGGGAAAACTAATCAGTTCAACTCTGGCGCACATTGAAAACTTCATCTTTGTTCTTTGTTCCTTTTTATCCTTCGTTTTAGTCTGGCGAGCCGAATCTACGACATTACAAGTGAAAGTCTTCTTGAGGTTGAAGGTTCAGTTCTCAGTGTGGACGATACTAAAACTACAATTACGAATTACTAAATACTTCAACTTCGTCATTGTTTAAAAAAAGGGTTCCATTTAAAATTATGTACAGATTCCTGAGTTTGACAGAAAGATTTCCGAGTTTGACAAGATGTACCGAAGAAAGTTGGAGGTTACATCGGACGAAACGTTGTGAGGATAACATCCAAGATGAGAATAGTAGTCCGAATAATTCAAATAATACATGAATATTATTCTGTCAGATAGGCAGAGTGTGTTTAGTGAATTCAAACAAATTATCTAAGCTTGTGAGATACCAAAATATATGGATCAGTAATAAAAGAGGATAAAAATAACTGGCTAATAAAATATAGATGATTAAATAGTTTGCCTTAATAAACTATAACAAACCATAAACGAGACATGCAACGTATATTATACATATAATAAATACATTAGTCCTAAATACAATTGAATGCAGATGTTATTGATACGAGTCTGTCAATTTTCAACCAAATGTTTATGATCTTTTATGGAAATTACTAATTTTACAAAGATAAAGAATATGAACATTGGATATTCTTATTCTGTCAAAGATGATAAAGAATCCTGTTTAACAAGATCTACATTTATTGATAGTTTGAGTTAAAGACTATAACAAACTATAAACAAGGCATGTTAATGTTTCTGTATGCTGATGATTTAGTACTTGCCTGTGAAACAATCGAAGACCTACTTGTTAAGTTAAAGGCTTGGAGGAATGCTATGGAAAGTAAAAGTTTGAGAGTGAATGTTACCAAGGTCAAAGTGATGATCAGTGGTTGTTTGACAATATTAACTGGCCCTATGAAGGTCGGCGCCCAGCATACATGGCTAGTATAAATTGGCCAAGTAGAATATAATATAATTTCTGGTTTGAAATAAGAGTATCAATTTATATTGTCAGAGTGACCTATAGACCTCAAATTAACAAAATGAGAACTAGCTTGATAAATAACATTTCTACACTGAAGATAAACAAGTTCATATATCAATTTATATTGTCAGAGTGACCTATAAACCTCTTATGTATCCATAAACATTAACCAACATTGGACCTCAATTAAACAAAATGAGAATTAGCTTGATAAATAACATTTCTCCACTGAAGATAAACAAGTTCATATACCAAATTATATGGTCAGTGACCTCAAAACATCTTCAATCTCAGATGGCATTATCGGAATTGAATCTTGTTGTTTCGAATTAGAAAACAGTGGAAATGTAATATACTTATAATTTGGATAAGGATAAACAATTTTAAAGTTTGGTTTACATTATCAGAGTGACCTATAAACATTTTATGTCTCAATAACATTATCGAAGTTGAACTTTGTTGTTAGATTCACAAGCGATTTCCATATAAGTGAGTTGAAGTTGAGAGAGTTAGCGAGTCGGCGATAAGCATTGGGTTAGGACTGGCCAGTCGGTGATAAGCATTGAGAGAGGACGAACCAGTCAGCGATAAGCAGTCGGTGAGGACTGGCCAGTCTGCGATAGTCAGTCGGTGATAAGCGAGTTGGCGATAAGCACTGGGAGAAGACAAGTTTGTCGGCGATAAGCATCAGGTGAGGACTGGCCAGTCTGCGATAAGCACTGGGAGAAGACAAGTCAGTCTGCGATAAGCATCGGGTGAGGACTGGCCAGTCGGCGATAAGGAGTTGGTGAGAACTGGCCTGTCGGCGATAAGTATTGAGTGAGAACTGGCCAGAGTTACACCAAGCAGACCGTGAATTAATCAATGAGAGAAACGACATAAGAAAGATATCACACCTATCGAGATACGTGTGTCCTTGCCCAAGCTTAGAAAAGCACGCCACTGATAGAGAGATAAATTGTCCATCGGTCCAATTACATTCTAGAGTGAACTCAACATTATCTGGCCAACTGGCCTAGTGACTCAACAAGTGTATATTTTGTTTCACTATTCATTATTAAGAATAATTATTTTCTAAGAAAACCACAGCGGACTTGACTTCTTTCCTTCAACAGTTCTGCATGAATGACCTTTCATTCCACAGGGATCCTGAGTTGCTGATTCCCCCTCAACAGTCACCCACTTATCTAAACAAACACAACGTAGGGGTAGGCGTGACCTTATGAGAGGCCTCTTCGACAACCGCGGCCTTCTTCGGAGCAGCAACTTTTGTACCAACAGGATCACGTGACTAACCAGCCCAGGAGCGGCCAACTGGTGACGTCACGGGTGGGTTAAAGGCCTTTTTCAGTTGTAGTGTTGGAAATCCGCTAGAAAGAGGAAAGTATCCTTGCTGGGTTTGTGAAAATGGAGTCGGGTGCAACTCAATTTGTTGTGTTACTTATAAGCTAAGGTAAACAAGAAATGCAGTGCAATTACTGGTAGGTTGAGAGAGGATAACTAATTTGTGTGCAAGAAGTATAAGACAATGGAGATGGATGAGAACTCAGATGTGGAGAATGTATATCTGGATGGCGCAGCTATTGAGGTTGTTCAGAAATTTTGTTACCTTGGTGATACCGTAGAAGCACAAGGGGAAGCAGGTTCTAGGGTGATTGTAAGAGTTAGAAGTGAATGGGGTAAGTTCAGAAAACTTCTGCCATTACTAACCAGCAGAGCATTACCACTGTCAACCAAGAGCAGAGCTTATCATTTGATGTATATGTAATGTGAGTTTTAAAGACAGATTCAAATCTGATGATCTCAGATACTGTTTTTGATCTTGGCCTTCGCCTGTGAACTGAACCTGTTATCTCAACTGTTCTACATCTACTATCTCAAGAACTCTTATCCATTCTTTGAATGTGGCCATACCATCAAAATCTATAATTCTGTACACATCTCCCTATACTGTCCAGAGTTTATCTTCCTCTGAGGTAATCAGAACTAAACCTGTCATTAAGTATCACATTACAAATCCATATCATTCTCATATCATTTCTCTCCATGCAACGCATGTCCTCAACCCTCACTGACCAGATTTTACTTCCATACGTCATCACACTGCATACACATGCCTGATTATAATATCATAGAGACTTATTATTTTTGGTTATGCAAGAAGAGTATCTTAACATTTTTTTTGGAAGAGGCTATTTTGCCGGTCACGGCAAAATAACGATTCCTGCGTTATTTTGCCGGTTCATGTATATTTAACTAAATTGTTAAACATACAGTGACGCCCGGCACAATAATTATTTACTAATGTAAAGGGATCGTTATTATGCCGGTTCATTTTTAAAAAAAAACTAATTGTTATGGCCTTGCGAAAGAAAAGGTAATGAAATAAATAAGGGCAAATATTTAAAAACAATTTGTTTTCATCATCAGTTGTGTCGGTTAAAGAAATAAAAAGAAATCGACCTGCCCTATTGTGTCGGTTAAAGAAATATCTGCTTTTAATACAAAAAACATTAAAAGTAAAATAATTTAATGAACGGAAATATTAGAGAAAATTAGATTATTTAGTCGGATTTCATTTGCTGTAAAGCGTATCTGATGTAATTTCTTTACGAATTGCTGTTTGCAGACGGAAATATTGGGACCCCATTCGTACACAAGCATCTGAAATCCGGCTAAAGAATCTAATTGTCTCTAATATTTTCGTTCATTCAATTAATTTTTATTTTCAACCGCTACACATTTTAATCCAAGGTTGAATTATTTTATAAACAAACATTGTGAAGCGGCAGCACTTTTTATACCCGCCACGGGAGCCGGAGATACCACGGGCACCAGTAGGCGTGGCTCAAATGAACCAAACAATCGCAATCATTTTAAAATAGATATTTTACCTTTATTATTAAAAAAAATACTATTTTTCTTTTCGGTTTATTTTTCTTTTGTTACTTTTCATAATAGAATTAATGTTGATGAATTTCCCAACATTACTAAGTCTGCTGTCGATTTAAGTAATTGAAATTAAGGAAAGTTATATATAAAGAAAAAAATAAGCAACAAATAAATGTGACCAAAGGCAACATAAATTATTCTTCTACCTACCTGTATAAGTTTATTTGTTTATTTTATTATTTATTTTGATAAATGATTTTTTTTATAAAAATAAATAATAAAATAAACAAATAAACTTATACAGGTAGGTAGAAGAATAATTTATGTTGCCTTTGGTAACATTTACTTGTTAAAACTGTGCTTTACAAAGGAAAGATTTTAATGTAAAATTCTGATTTTCTTTATGAAGAAAAACTTCGATAATGTTAAAATATACAGAAAATCACTGGATTTAAACAGTTTCTATTTTAAAATGTTCTTTCAATGAAATCATAAAATAAGTCGTAATTTTGAAGAGTTCACTCCTAATCGAATCAACCGGAAGTAAAAATTAATTTTATCGTTATTTTAAAATATATTGTCGCTTAATAAAGTTTTAAATTATACAAAAAATCAATCAGGCAAAGTTTAATTAAAAACAAACAAAAAAAATCAATCAGGCAAAGTTTTAAATTATAAATAAAATTTCGTTTGATAAAGTTTTAAATAATACAAAAAAATTAATTTAAATAATAAAAAAAAATGTAATTTATAGTTAAATAAACACGAGCCGGCAAAATAACGTAAGACTCATTATTGTGCCGGGCGTCACTGTATGTTTAACAATTTAGTTAAATATACATGAACTGGCAAAATAACGCAGGAATCGTTATATTGCCGGTCACGGCAAAATAACGCAGGAATCATTATTTTGCCGGGACCGGCAATATAGCCTATTCGTTTTTTTTTTTTTAACTTAGTTCACCCCAAACAAGGCAAGTTGCCACTGTAAACGTAAAGGGCTATTGAGAATTAGGGTGAAAATTTAGGGGGTCGTCCTGAATTTGGAGCTGTGCAGCAAGATGCTTGTTAACATTAGTTTTAAATTTCTGCATGTCGGATGGTTGCTTTGTAGAAATATAGGATGATACTGTCAGGTGTGAGAAGTTTTCATATATGTCACAGTTTATCAAGTTTTGAATGAAATCAAGGTACAATAAATAGTGGAAGTGGTTGTGACCCGACGGGTCACGGGTATGTCTTGTAGCAAATATAAACCAATCGAAATTAAATTCTAAAAGAAAGAATCAAATTATATTTTACCAAATAAATTTCTTGTAGCAAATATAAACCAAGCGAAATTAAATTCTAAAAGAAAGAATCAAATTATATTTTACCAATAAATGTCTTGTAGCAAATATAAACCAATCGAAATTAAATTCTAAAAGAAAGAATCAAATTATATTTTACCAAATAAATTTCTTGTAGCAAATATAAACCAAGCGAAATTAAATTCTAAAAGAAAGAATCAAATTATATTTTACCAATAAATGTCTTGTAGCAAATATAAACCAAGCGAAATTAAATTCTAAAAGAAAGAATCAAATTATATTTTACCAAATAAATGCCTTGTAGCAAATATAAACCAAGCGAAATTAAATTCTAAAAGAAAGAATCAAATTATATTTTACCAATAAATGTCTTGTAGCAAATATAAACGAAGCGAAATTAAATTCTAAAAGAAAGAATCAAATTATATTTTACCAAATAAATGCCTTGTAGCAAATATAAACCAAGCGAAATTAAATTCTAAAAGAAAGAATCAAATTATATTTTACCAATAAATGCCTTGTAGCAAATATAAACGAAGCGAAATTAAATTCTAAAAGAAAGAATCAAATTATATTTTACCAATAAATGTCTTGTAGCAAATATAAACGAAGCGAAATTAAATTCTAAAAGAAAGAATAAAATTATATTTTACCAATAAATTTCTGATCCAGATTTTCTTCTGATCTTTTCTTTAGAAGTGTTCCTTGCTTTGCACTGGGCGGATCTGGAGTTTTCTTAGCGGCTCCTTTTTTCCCCGCAGATTTTAGTGTCTTACCAGGTTTGTTTTTTCCCGCT
>OY744515.1:118399002-118491502 GCA_963556195.1 Sepiola atlantica
TATGAATAAAAAAAAATTGTTGTATCACTTTCAGGCATCCGTACACACTTTCTTCGGGCTTTTTCCCTGGAAGCCAGCGGTCCCCCATGTCCTCCCCATCTGCTAAAATATAAAGATATTAAGATAAATAAAATAATGATAATTTTAGTTATAATATTCATCAAAGAGATCAGTGCTGTATCGAAACGGTTACTTTAATTTTCTGCGAACCTGCTTTTCTGATCGCCATCTTGGATTTTTTACTTTCACGTAGTCCCTTTTTAGTAATAGTTTATTTCTTAAAAGCAGATAAGTCATTCGAAAGCAGATTGTTAAAGAAAAAGTAAGTATTACTTTTATGAGTTCTTTTTTTTATTATAGGGGCGCGTGCGAATCATTATGTTGCCATTTGGTTCAGATGTCCAAAATGTGCCATCGTTCCAATTTTACATGTAAACAACACCCCCCCCCCACCCCGCTTTAAAAACATTAGAAAAAATAAAGTAAATTACTGGATTGTAATACAATTTTCGGGTATATTTAATAATAGCCCAACAACGAAAACGCTGAAAAAACAAATATACAACAAATAAAAGTTACCGTAGCCGATAAAACTGAATTTCCAAGTTAACTGTGACAGTTATTAATGATTATAATCCGTTAAAAGTGCTATTTTCTATAAGTTAATAGTTTTAGCTTACGTGAAATGAATAAAAAAAAATTAATGGCCGCTCTCGTTCTCGTCTCGTTTCAATTGGTTTTTTACTGGGACTCATAGTCAAAGCGCAATGTTTGCATTTTTCAGCCAAGCAGAAGAACAAAACAAAACTACATTTTAAGCAAAAGGAATAAAATAATTTTCTTTTTATTTACATGTCAGTGTGCTTTTATTTACATATTATTTTCATTCGTCACACCGTAATGTTTATTTTTCCTGTTTCTTAAAAAAATGCCTAACCCTAACCTAAACCCAGTCCTAACCCTAACCTAAACCCAACCCTAACCCTAACCTAAACCCAACCCTAACCTAAACCCAACCCTAACCCTAACCCTAACTCTAACCTAAACCCTAACCCTAACCCTAACCCTAACCTAAACCCAACCCTAACCCTAACCTAAACCCAACCCTAACCCTAACCTAAACCCAACCCTAACCCTAACCCTAACCTAAACCCAACCCTAACCCTAACCCTAACCTAAACCCAACCCTAAACCCTAACCCTAACCTAAACCCTAACCCTAACCCTAAACCTAAACCCAACCCTAACCCTAACCCTAACCAAAACCCAGGCCTAAGCCTAATCAAAACCCCAAGTTTTCATATTTCAGGCAAGCAAAAGAACAAAGCAAAACAACAGTCATCCCTGGTCTTCCAATGACGTAACGACATGCGCGCTCATTCGGTGATCAAAATGATCGTTAAAATGTTCGTTTCATAAAATTACATTTCAAAAATGCAACCCCCCCCCCCCAAAAAAAAAAAAACGCCACTTTGATTATGAGTCCCGGTAAAAAAAAAACACACACACGTGACACCGATAACAAAAACTAATGACGCCATTTTGTTTTTTAAATACATGACGTGAAAATTTTTTTTTTCTTTTTTCATGTCTAATAAAAAGCCATTTATCCTACGTAAACATACAAACAAATGGAATAGATAACTAGGAAAATCTCCAGTGTCTACGTACGTCGAATTTATTTGTTGCATATTCATTTTTTTGACTACGTTCTACAACTTTTTTTCAACCCGACTCGCGAGTTGTAGGGCTATTATTAAAGATTCCCCAATTTTCAGTATTTATATAAAAATAAATTGTTTATATAATGAATTCATGAGTAAACGTAACATTTCCGGGATTTTTTTGCAATCATGCAGTATAGGTAACAACCTAAAAATCGAAACAACGTATACAACTAATTTTTACCAAACACAAGAACATTTGGTGCTTCTGTATTATTGAGGACAGATGACATTTGCATCTTTAATTTAGAAGAGTGAGTTATAAGGGGGGGGGGGTAATTAACTATTATGTTTATTCAATTGTTAGGGGAAAGAACAGAATAGTTAGTAAGCCCCCCGCCCCCTTAACTTCCCATGTTAAGAATGCCTTCTAAATTATAATGTTATTATTTCAGCCTGGTCCGTAAACTGCACAAGTACCCTTTTTAAAATGTATTTTCTTACTAATCCTCTGGATTTTCCTTATGGATTATGGTTACAACAACAACAACAAAAAAACAGTTTGAATTATCTCCGCTTTCAACTGACTCTTCTGAAATGCAAATGAAAATTTCATCTGTCCCCAATAATACAGAAAACCGAACATTTTATTTTCTACCGACTTGCATAATTTTAAAGTTCTGAAGCACTTTTAATTTAATTTTTTAAAATATTATATTTCAATATAAGATTTCGACGATATCTGTCGTAAAAATCCAATATTGCCGACTTACGTGTTGTTGTTGGTGTTTAATTCCTAAAACAAAAACTTACCTCACCTCTAACTCTAAGACCGACTAGCACACCTTCGGACTTAGGGTTAGTGGTAGGATTAGCCGTTTTTTACTATCTTTAAAGCCTAAAATTACCGACCTTATTCAAACAAAATCGACCGCCATTTACTCGCGTTTTGCTAAGTGAAAGTAACGATAACTTATTCATAGATAATAAATCTTACAATTGGTTTTACCACTTTACGTGTCAGTAGAAAATTGTGTTTTTTTACGTTTGGTTAAAGTTATTTGTTATATATTTTGTTTGTTTTGAATTTATCAGCTTTTTACTATACTGCATGATTGCCGATTTCTTTGTTACTTTTTTCATTTTTTTTCGTTTGCGGCTGCTAAAATGCTAAAATGCTTTCTCTGTTCAGTTACTGATTAATAAAATTTGTCATTTGAGAGAATCAAAATTTAAATATAAACTTTCAGTCAATAGAATACATTCTATCTTGACGTTGAGGGTTGTCAAATATTTCTTAACCCATAAGTAAGGCACAGTCACAAAGTGAAAAGTCTGTTATGTAGCAACTTTGAGAAAGAAAGAGGTGGAGGGGCGGGAAGAAAATATCAGGTTGCAAAACGTTGCACTTTAACAATTAATCTTGAGAAGGCAGTTCCCTTCCTTGTCCCTTCTTTAGATCATGTTGTTGAATGCTGTCAAAGAAAGGGAGATAACTTATCTCGGTTTTAACATTGAAAATTAAATGTTTTCAATTCTTAGATAATAAGTATGACATAGATTTTCGATTTTTCCACAGAAAATATATCTAAATAAAAGAAAAGAACTTTTTAATTTATAATGAAGATTCATAGTCACACAGAAAGAGAAACATACAGAAACCATTAGGAACCAGACAGGACATCTTTTTGTTACATTTGATCGAATTGTGAGAGTGACGAGAAAAGGGCCTACTGTTTCCTCGTATTGTTATATGTATGCAAGAGCAATATTTATTATTAAATATTGTTTCTTAATCCTTGTAAAAATAAATTGTTGAAATCTCAAAAAGAACATTCTTGTTTTTGTAAATAAAAAGTTTGACAGTCATTATTTTTTGTTTTAATCTAAAAATGTTTGAAATCATTTTTTTACAAAGATACAAGCATAAAGTCGAGATAAATTATCTTTTCATTGACTTTTCTATCTCTCAATGATGAAAAGAAAAATGCAAGAATATTTGCTGGTACAAAAATTAGAGCACTTTTCAGGTATCTAGACTTTGGTTTAACAATAGATGTAGAAGCTAGAGCTTGGAATATGGTGAATATATTGGAAAACTACACGTTAGAAAATTGCCTTGATCAGTCTTACAAACGTTGCTGATGTATAGGTGCTTGCCTTTTCAATGTATCATTCAACCAACGTAGAAAGGGAGCTATGTTGCACGGATAATAGCTTGCTTCCAACATGATTTGTCAGCATTAAACGACATAAACTAAAAAAGGGCCCTTCCTGTAGGTATTTCAACACGTCTGTGGAACCCGTGTTCCAGCAGTAACAAGAACAGTGTATTGCATTGTAGGAGAATGTTGACCAAAAATTCGACAAATATTGCCAACCTAGAAAAAACTTCACGTTCTGGACTCATGAATTCCTCAACTGTAAACACAAAGACGATCAAAGACTTTGTGACAGAACCAGGTAGTAAAACAAATGAATGTGTTAATAAGTAATGAGTATGTTGCTAGTATATATCTGATGATTTGACTTCTAAGGGTCGCGTTCACATGTACACAGGAATATGTATTCAAATGTCACATCAACCTGGTTGTTAGAAGCGGATGTGACGTCACATACCTAAAAGAAGGGGGAGTGAAAGAAGTCGGTAGGAAGTCTTGGATAAAACCAAACAGGTAGAGATAACTTAGGATCAACGATAAACTAAGGGAACAAATATCTGTAGCTTAGGATGCCCCCCCTCCTTCACCGGTGGCAGAAGAGAAGGCAACACCAACATCTCAATAAAAGGTCCTTTCTGCTAATTGATGATTTTTTTCAGGCTATTGGGAAACATTAATTGCGAGTGCCCCAGTCATGGAACGAGTGGAAAACACTGTGTAAGAAATAAATGTACTGTTATGATTTGTAATTTCATGTATTTTATTTGCTTGTGACTTGTGAGACATTTGAAAGGGGGGGGTAACGTAACAAATGTGAATTTGGAACGATTTCAATGAGACTCGTAATGGATATGTTACTCAGTGGATTAAAAGACAATGCCCTAAGAGAAAGAACCAAGGCTGTAGGAAAATGTTATTCAAACAGGTCAAATTGCTGTAGAAACTAACAGATAATCCAAGATAATGGTGATAAAATCGGAAATAGAAAATATTTATGTGGGATAGTGCAATAAAAAATTGGCACAAAACTACACACATAAGAAATCAAGAAGACAAGATGGCGGACAGACGCTGTCATGAAGATAGAAAACCCGGCAAAAATCAAAGCTTTATAAATAACTGTACGTACTGCTCAACTTCACATAACAAGAATTTTTGCATTTTATGAAAACTGAAAAAATATGGCAAAAGGGACATTTTGCTCAAATGTCACGAACCAAACTAAGATATCCACATACACAGAACACATATAAAACACTGTGCATGAATTTCATATGGACGCCATGACAAAAAAAGTTCTTCACGCTATAACACATGATTCAATAAGTACTGTGTCTTAAATATAGATGGCGCTACTAATAAATAAATCCATATCATTTTTATGAAGTACTGATCTTCAAATGCCGCATGTCAAAAAACGCTGATGAATACAGTATCCTCAAAATCCTCTCTGATGCAAAGTCACCTTTACCTGGTGGTCAAGTCACTGTGATGTTATCAGCAATGAGCAAGTCAATTGCCACTACAATTCAGCCAAGGCAGCTATAAGACGGTCTCATCTAACACGGATGTACCTGGAGAGTCTATGATGACAGGGGGAAAAGCTCGACTGTTGATTGAGAAGAATCTGCAGAAAGACCAAACGACTTTTAGTCTTTTATGCCAAATTTAACGTTGCGATGGACATTGTATGCCAAAAATGTAGGCTTGGTGATATGTCCACATGTTCACCATCCCGCCAGACTACCATCACCTGATGTAGATCCAGAGAGAGCGTTAGCTGTGATACAATAAACTTCCCCTCCCCCACACACACAAAGATGTTGACTTGGGAAGTAGCTCAGTGATCGAAAGTGAACAAGCGATTGGGAGGCTGCTGAAATCTTTTGCACTCTCCAGATGGGTGGCAACTGGCAGGTTGTTTGATGGTTTCCGGGTAGTGAGCTTGGAGTGGCTTAGAGAGTGAGTCATTTCCATTGATCAGCTGAATGTGACTGAGACAAAGACCGGACATTTAGGATTTTTAGTCAAAACTAAATATATTTAGCAGTCAGAGCTTGGCCGAGGTGAGATTTAAGTAGATCAGAACAGATCAGGGTAGACCAGTAGATTGGGTCGATCAGAGGAAGAGATGAACTGACGAGCAAACAACAATGATGTCTTGAAAGACAAATTATCTCCGTTGGGTCTGAGTTGATACACTGGAACTTAACTAAGATGTGTCCTTTTCCAGGAAAGTGTCACACACACCCAGAGCACAACTGACTTATGCAGTTTGTGTTTTCTCTTTCATTGTTTGGCTTTGTATACTTTTAAACCATTGCACACACTCTCGGTGGTTGGCAAGACGACACGGCCACATCAAGTAGATGAAAATAAAGAGAAAAGCACAACACAAACGTCGGTGTCGGCAATTTTCGAGCGGCACATGGTCAACATAGCTACATGAGAGAAGTGGAAGTTCCAGATATCATCAGACCTGGCATTCAAAATAAAGAAAACTGCACCAAGATGATAATAAATACAACAATAGTGTAATGAACAAGGATAATAACTTGGATTGAACAAGGATAATAACTTGGATTGAACAAGGATAATAACTTGTAATAAACAATGATAATAACTTGTAATAAACAATGATGACAACTTTGATTGAACAAGGATAATAACTTGAAATGAACAATGATGACAACTTGGATTGAACAAGGATAATAACTTGAAATAAACAATGATGACAACTTGGATTGAACAAGGATAATAACTTGAAATGAACAATGATGACAACTTGGATTGAACAAAGATAATAACTTGAAATGAACAATGATGACAACTTGGATTGAACAAAGATAATAACTTGTAATGAACAATGATGACAACTTGGATTGAACAAGGATAATAACTTGTAATGAACAATGATGACAACTTGGATTGAACAAGGATAATAACTTGTAATGAACAATGATGACAACTTGGATTGAACAAGGATAATAACTTGTAATGAACAATGATGACAACTTGGATTGAACAAGGATAATAACTTGTAATGGACAATGATCATAACTTGTAATGAACGATGATGATAACTTGAAATGAACAATGATGACAACCTGGATTGAACAAGGATAATAACTTGTAATGAACAATGATCATAACTTGTAATGAACGATGATGATAACTTGAAATGAACAATGATGACAACTTTGATTGAACAAGGATAATAACTTGTAATGAACAAGTATAATAACTTGTAATGAACAAGTATAATAACTTGTAATGAATGAGTAGAAGAAGTCAATGTATGTTGGCATGAGCGTTATACTACTCAGATCTACACAGGGATCGAGTCACTGGCAGAATAATGGCTGCCGAAGAGAAAATGAACAAAGGGAAGTAATTCATTCCTAAAAAGTAATAAAGGGAGATTAAAAGAGTTGTTTATCACCACATTCTTAACCACCTAGGGAAGTTCAAGGCTGTATGTTTTTCTGGGAAATAAAGGGTTCCATGGACTCTTAGGCGAGTTTCTCTACTTAAACTGCAAAAAAGATAAAATCAAATGTTCAAAACAGATAATTTTTATCTCAATATTGAGAACTTCAAAAGATTCCGGTTGAGTGTCAAAGATTCAGCAGATCGGCATCTTCTGAAGATTTTATTTGTCGATCATTCAAGGGTAGAGAGTGAGGACGAGTAGGAACTCAATTCTAGGTGGCAGAGTTTTCGAGAGAACTCGGATGGGGGAAGAGTGTTTGACTCTAGAGGAGTACCCAGTACCTGTTAATTCTCTGGTATAGAATCAGGTTCTATATCTAAGTTACTCGTTTTATCACTAAATAGAGATATGTGGTAAAGGGACACTAAATAGAGATATGTGATAAAGGGACACTAAATAGAGATATCTGATAACGGGACACTAAATAGAGATATGTGGTAAAGGAACACTAAATAGAGATATGTGGTAAAGGGACACTAAATAGAGATATGGGGTAAAGGGACACTAAATAGAGATATATGATAAAGGGACACTCAATAGAGATCTGTGATAAAGGGACACTAAATAGAGATATGTGATAAAGGGGCACTAAATAGAGATATGGGGTAAAGGGACACTAAATAGAGATATATGATAAAGGGGCACAAAATAGAGATAGATGGTAAAGGGACACTAAATAGAGATAGGTGATAAAGGGACACTAAATAGAGATATGTGATAAAGAGACACTAAATAGAGATATGTGATAAAGGGACACTAAATAGAGATATGTGAAAAAGGGACACAAAATAGAGATATCTGGTAAAGGTACACTGTTGTTTCTTGCTTATTATCGAAACAAACATGAGCATAGTTGGAATTGACTTCAAGTACGTCAACGATCTAGACAAATTTAGCTTTCATTAAACATGCAGATATGGAATAACCAGTAGCTAATTCCGTTTAGAAATAAAATAGACGTTAATGGGGAATGCAATTTGTAGAAGTTGAAAGTAAGTAGTGTCGGGCTACATCGAATAGCTTTTTCCAATTAGCAATGTGATATTTTTTGACCATCGAGCCTAACTTCCCATTTACAAGATGATACCATTAAACCTCTCCACTTATTTATTACCTTCAGGATTGGAGGCGATCCTTTGATTGGCAGCAATGGCTTGGTAAAGCAGGTTTTTTTCAGTTTATCTTAAATAAATGCCATATAAAGTGAACAAAAACAGAAAAATAATTAAGTGTTTCCTGACAGTTGCGTCAAAAAGAAAGTTCGACAAACACATCACTCGATAAGTATTAGATCTTACATATTGATGGCACCAGCAATAAAAGATCAATATGATTTTATAAGGTATTATCTATCAAATTGAATGTGTTAAAATTTGAGCCTAGTCAGATTATTACTTTACAAATTACAGTTATTAAAGTGAGGCATGTGGCAAATTTTCAAAACAATGGAAAAATCTAAATTTAGTCTGTTTATAAAGCATTGCTTTCTGATGGGATAAATACTGTTGAAGGAATAGAAGCAAAGCAATGGCTTGATAAGTGTAATTCAGACTCTGCTTGATCGGAAACAATGGTTAGCTATGTTGACTTTTAATGTGGTCGTACAGACACAAGTGATGCTGAATGCTCAGGTTGGTTGGTCAAACTTGGACATTGTTTCCATGGAAACAAAAAAGTCCACAAACGTTTTTGACTGATCATAAATTGAAGTTGTGTGAGATGGCAGATGAGTGGAAGATATCAGAAGGCAGTGTATTCACCATGTTGCATGAACATTTTTTAATGAGAAAGCTGTGTTCAAAGTAGGTCTTGCGTTTGCAGATAGTTGATTCAGCACAGAAAAAAGTTTCTGAATCAATATGTTACAATGGATGACACTTTGATCCACCACTTAACTCCAGAGTTAAATCAGTAATCAACTGAGTTGACAGCAGCAGGGGAAAGCAACCAAAGATGCAAACGTTTTTGAATATGCAAGGTATTTTGTTCATCAATTACCTTGAAAAATGAAGAACCATCAATAGTGAATATTATATAGCATTATGTGTGCGTTTGAAGGTGAAAATCGCCAAAAAACGCCTTCAGTACCCATCCCATTCCCCAACGACTATTGTCTGTTCATAGACAACAAAAGAATGTTTCAGAAAAAAAGATTTACCTCTCATGATGATTTGTGGATAGTGAGGGACCTATTAAGCTGGCGACTCTTTTTTTTAACCTTGTCTAAGAGAGAAAGACAAGTGGATGATGCACCAGCTCAGATGTGACAACAATACTCTATGCATGGACAGAGGGTGGCTTTGTAGAGATATAGGATAATGTCAGGTGTGAGAAGTTTACTTGCACGGTAGAATGAGCCTACCTTATTTGCAGCAACCTTGACAATGTCTTCTATGTATTTGTTTTAATTCATGTTACCTGTGAACGTTAGGACGAGGAGTTTGAACGTTGGACTTGGATACCATGGTAATCGGTGGGTAAAAAGATTTGTTATAGTTGTTGAAAAAAAGAAGCTTTGTCTTAGCAGTATTAAATGTTACCATCCATTTATGACCCCATTCCACTACAGACTAGAGGTCACTTTCTAAGGATTCCACCATTGCTTCAGGTATTTGCGCATCCGTTTTACTCACATGAAACATAGTGTCGTCAGCAAATATAACCATCTCAGACACAATGTTATCAGGGAGGTCGTTTATGAAAATCAAGAACAATAAAAGTCTACGGATCGATTCCTGGGGTACACCTGCATTTATGTCATGTTGTTTGGATGAACGACCATCGAGGACAACCTGGATCTTTCTGTTGGATAGAGAGGATCTAATTATATTAAATATTTGTCCAGTAATACCATATGAATTAATTTTAGTAAAAGACTTTTATGCCAGACCTTGTCAAACGCTTTGAATATAATCGCTACTGCCCTAGTTTCACCTGCCTTGTTCAGTGTATGGTATATGAATTCAGAGATGAACGTTAGTATATAAAACCTGTTTGCCTAAATCCATATTGATGGTCAGAAAGAAGTTTACTATTAACAAGGTGCCGGACTATTGCTAGATTGATTAAGGATTCAAAAAATTTAGCGAAGAGTGGGAGTAGGCTGATGGGACGATAATTCTGAGAGCTAGTTCTATCTTCAGAATTCTTGAACACTGGTACCACACAGATAATTTTCCAGCTATCGGAGAAGCAAGATTCAGCAAGACATTTGTTGTAGAGTGTGGATAGGAAAAAGGCCAGTTCAGCAGAGCATCTCGTTATTAATATTACTGGTATAAGATCAGGCCTACATACTTTGGAGGTGTCAAGCTTTTTTAGTATGTCCATGACATAAGATGGGGTGATTACAAGGTCATCGAGTGAGGCTTCAGTTCGTAATGGGAAATTTGAGAGAGTAGTTTGCAGAGTCCAGTGTAGTTCACAGTGAAACGCTGGGCAAGTAGTTTAGCCTTATCAGTTATTGTGCAAACGTCATATATATATATATATGTATATATATATATATATATATATATATATATGTATATATATATATATGTATATATATATATATGTTAGGTATATATATATATATATATATATATGTATATATATATTGTGTGTATTTAGGCAGCATTTTTTCATTAAGGCATGTTTTATTAAAGACGACAGAAATCTTCTGTTTAGTGATTCCTTTTTTTATTTTTTCCATTCGTCGAATGATCTTTTTGACGTGTAGATGGAATGAATTGATGAAGGATCCATGTGTTTGACTAACGTTTTCGATTCTCTCCGGAATCATCTTCAGGTCTTTTATGGCAAAAATGAATAAAAAGCGAGTGAAATGATATATATGTTAGGTATATATATATACATATATGTAAATATATATATGTTCGGTATATATATACATATATGTATATATATATGTTCGGTATATATATACATATATGTATATATATATGTTAGGTATATATATATATACATATATATATATATATATATATGTTAGGTATATATATACATATATATATATATGTTAGGTATATATATACATATATATATATATATGTTATGTTAGGTATATATATATATACATATATATATATGTTAGGTATATATATATGTTAGGTATATATATATATATATATGTTAGGTATATATATATGTTAGGTATATATATATATATATGTTAGGTATATATATATGTTAGGTATATATATACATATATATATATGTTAGGTATATATATATGTTAGGTATATATATATATGTTAGGTATATATATATATATATATATATATATATATATATGTTAGGTATATATATATATATATGTTAGGTATATATATATGTTAGGTATATATATATGTTAGGTATATATATATGTTAGGTATATATATATATATATATATATATATATGTTAGGTATATATATATATATATATATGTTAGGTATATATATATATATATATATGTTAGGTATATATATATATATATATATATATATATATATGTTAGGTATATATATATATATATGTTAGGTATATATATATATATATATATGTTAGGTATATATATATATGTTAGGTATATATATATATATATATGTTAGGTATATATATATATATATATATGTTAGGTATATATATATGTTAGGTATATATATATATATATATATATATATGTTAGGTATATATATATATATGTTAGGTATATATATATATATATATATGTTAGGTATATATATATATATATATATATATATGTTAGGTATATATATATGTTAGGTATATATATATATGTTAGGTATATATATATATATGTTAGGTATATATATATATATATATATATATATGTTAGGTATATATATATGTTAGGTATATATATATATGTTAGGTATATATATATATATGTTAGGTATATATATATATATATATATGTTAGGTATATATATATATATATATCTATATATATATATATATATGTTAGGTATATATATATATATGTTAGGTATATATATATATATATGTGTTAGGTATATATATATATATATATATGTAAGGTATATATATATATATATGTAAGGTATATATATATATATATATATGTAAGGTATATATATATATATATGTTAGGTATATATATATATATGTGTATTCGTTTCGCAACTACGCAACTACGGCAGTTGATTAACACACGCATGTCGGACGTCTAATCACACTGATGCAGTTGATAGACACTCCCTTGATCTTCTGAACATACTCCTTTTATTGTCCAAGTGTTCATCATCAGCCAATCGGTGGTCAGAAAAACAGTCACGTGAGGCCTGACGTCATCGCTCAATAATCGTACAAAAAACCACAGCCGCCATTAATTTAATTTCCGCCCTCCCTGCGATCATCCCAGCAGGTAAGACAACACGCGCAAACATTCATTCTGTCTGACTTTACACTCCCCTCTGGTCTCAAGATCACACATGCGGCATTGCTGCCGCGGTCGTTTGTTATGGGCACTCCTACGGAGGGGGATTAGCTGGACTTCTTCATCTTCATCAGAGCTCTCAGGAGGGGTAACAGATCTGTCGCCATTAACGTTGCCAGCAGTCCTTCCATCAAGCTGGGCTCCATCGTCATTGGGGCTTTCAGAAGTGGCGCTGGAACTATCGCCATCTGTGCTGAGGGTCTCAGCCATGTCATCACGGCAATGGGGCATAGGTCGGATCCACATTTCATCATTGGATGATTCATCAATTTCGCTGTTCGATATTTGGTTTGTATCAAGGGCGGGCCGGACATCCTTCACATGCCGTGGAGTAACATCAACCAGCACAACCTGCTCACTAATTATGCCGGTGATCCGTCCTCTTCTGAAACTGGTCGTATATCCGTTACTGGGAGGCCTTACCCAAACGGTGTCCCCCAACTTGTACCGTCCTTGCGTCCTCTTCTGATTAGGCAGGCAGGCGTCAATGCCCTTAACACGCACTCGATAGCAATGTATCGCATTAGCAGGTGCACTTTCAGCAGTTGCGTCATCCTTTGGTGTCGTATTGTACCTATATACTGCCTCTGCAATCGTACATTGCTTCCTTGCTGCTATCCTCTTCACACTTCGGTGGCACCGCTCCGCTATACCGTTGCCACTCGGTACATATGCACACCTGTGTCTAAGCCGGATTCCCCACTCATCTACAAAACGCCTGAATTCTCCGCCGCAAAAGGCTGTGTCGTTGTCAGTGAGAATCTCTTCAGGTGGCCCCCGCTCGTAAAATATGGACTCTAATTGACGGATGACACTAGCCGAGTCCTGTCTTGTTAATAATCGCCAGATCGCAAACCTCGTTGGTCCGCAATCGATCAGTGTGCGGAAGTGCTGACCACCATAATGGGTTATGTCCATGCCCAGTCGGCTCCAATTCTCGTCGACTTCCAGCCGACCTTTCTGCCATTTGGTGGGAGCAGGGTCGATTGACTGGCATATTTGGCATTCCTTGACCACTGCTTCTACTTTGCTTTTGGACACTGACGGGTTGGTTAAGCGTACGAAATAATACGTCCGTCTCACTCCGGGGTGTCCACTGTCATGGTGTACCTTCTTGATTTTATCCGTCTCCTCAACAGAGGCAGCACATAAAGACCCTGGTTCGGCTTCTTTCTTCATTGCGTCGAACCATCTCTGGGGCACACGGGTAAGTCTATCGGCAAGATTGCAGGTTGAAGTGACAAGCACCGCATTCACCGATAGGTCGTACTCTTCCACCAACTTCCTTATTGTCTCCAACCTTCATCTGATTAGCATTTTGGTAGCCGCCTTGGTGCGCACTCTCGCTTTGCCTGTTAGTGTGTCAAGTATCCAGTGGTATACGCACAGCGAATCTGTGTGTATGCATAATTCTTTGACTTTCCACTGGAGTGCCAAGTTTATTCCTTTTGTTACCGCATCCAACTCCGCCAGGTTGATGTGAGCAGCATCATCCATTGGTCGCAACCAGTAGGCGTCCTCAATCATGGACCCGTTCATCTCCAATAGCGCCCCGATCGCGAGGGAGCTCGCATCCACCCACACATTTAGCCTGTCTCCCTGGACGCACCAATCTCCTTTAGCGGGGTCCTCCTGCTCGACTCTTGTGATGGTCTCCTTCACCATGCGCCGCAACAAATTGTCCACCGTTTCGTCATCCCAACCTTTGGTAACTGCACTCGCCCTCCTCTTCATGATGGCTGTCGCAGCCCGAGTCCATCCACCTACTGGTAGGTGTCCCACCAGTTTTCCACACAGGGAAAATATAGCCCGCCTCGTAAGGACATGGGGCACTTCAGGAAATGCAGTTCCGCGCCCCCACTTCAAGGTCCCTCGCTCCTGTTGAACGCTCAACCCTAAGACACGAGCGCCATCCTCCAAGCGTTCTGGATCCTTACACATCAGTCCAAGTTCGGCTAGCTTGGCCCTCACACGTGATGACGGCACAATGTCTTCATCCACGTATATGTCGTCAAGGTATGCTAATGTCCCTTCTTTTACAGTCTTATCCTGTGACAATGCAGCATTGACAATCGTCTTCATTATTTGGGGCGCAACGTTCAGCCCAAAGCCCAGTCTTGTGAGGCAATACCTCCTACCGGCAAACACTACCGTCTGAAACGGCCACATTGTCTCGTTAACTCGGACCTGCAGATATGCCCTTCTCAGATCCAACAGGGACACATTAGAACCCAGCTGGCGCCACTCTCGTAGTTTGCTAGCACACATGTCAGCATCAGCTGTAAACGCATCGACATGCGAGTTCAGTTCTCGGTAGTCCATTACCGGCCTGACTTTGGCTTTGTTGTGCTGAGCGACCGCCATTAATGGGATCAGACCCTTAGGAGGTCCAAGTTTTTTGTATGGGTAGGGAATCAGCCAGCCATCCTCGATCCATTTGCGAAGTTCCGCTTCCATTTTTCGTCCGTATAGTTACATTGCCCACGCCGCAACATGTGCGCGTCTCTCCACTGATGGTAGTCACTCTGACGTTCTTCTTTCTCCAAATGTGGCAGAGATCTGCACATACGATAGTGCGGGAGCACCCGGAATCGAGGAGTGCTGAGCACAGTGTTTCGTTGATATATATCGGGATGATCGGCAGCGTCTCATTTAATTTCTGCGTGGGGAAGAGGTCGACGCTGACACCTTGTCCCCAGTTCCGTTTCCCGGACAGTCTTGAGCTATATGGCCAGCTTCCTTACACCGGTAGCAGCGAACAGCCATTGCTTGTTGCCGGCAGTTCCTTGCGATGTGGCCCTGTCCATTGCATCTGTAGCATACGATTCCACCACGTGGACCGGGTCCTTGATACGGTTTCTTATCATTCGGTGTGGACTGAGCAGCAGCACTTACTGATTCCATCATTTCGGAGTAATTCTTCATTACAGTCCTGGCCCGATCTACTAGGTCATTAAGGGGCAGCGAATCTGCACTTGAGCTAGCTCGTAGTTGTTGCTTCGCTCCTGTCGGGAGTCCCGCTAGGAATTTGCATACTAAGGCCCGCTCAGGCAGTCCACCAAACAACACTGTCAACTTCGTCAGCTCTGCCAAGTACACGTCGACCGTTTCGCCCGGACGTAAGGTCCTTGCCTCAAGTTGCTCCCAAGCAGTGGTGGGGTCAATCGCAAACGCCTTGAACAGTGCCACCTTTATTTTCCTGTAGTCCTGTTTGCCCTCATGGCTGAGCTGTTGATACACTTAAAGGCGCCGCCGGACAAGCGCAGAGGAGCAACATGTTCGAGGTTTTTTACGCCAGATAAAAGGCAATGTAATTCCACCTTTTCGACCCAGTCAATTATCGGGTTCGATCCATCAAACTCTGGTATTAATTTGAGGTCAATCTTTTCCCCCATTTCGCCGAAATAGCTTGTATTCGTTTCGCAACTATGCAACTACGGCAGTTGATTAACACACGCACGTCGGACGTCTAATCACACTAATGCAGTTAGTAAACACTCCCTTGATCTTCTGAACATACTCCTTTTATTGTCCAAGTGTTCATCATCAGCCAATCGGTGGTCAGAAAAACAGTCACGTGAGGCCTGACGTCATCGCTCAATAATCGTACAAAAAACCACAGCCGCCATTAATTTAATTTCCGCCCTCCCCGCGATCATCCTAGCAGGTAAGACAACACGCGCAAACACGTGGTCGCTTTCTTCCTTCATTCTGTTCGACTTTACAGTATGTTAGGTATATATATATATATATATATATATATATATATATATATATATGTATATGTTAGGTATATATATATATATGTATATGTTAGGTATATATATATATATGTTAGGTATATATATATATATATATATATATATATATATATATGTTAGGTATATATATATATATATATATATAATAAAATGACGTAAGAAGCCCTTTTTAACAATGCGTGAAAGAATTTATTTCTTTTTTTTCTTTTTCCAATCAATTTCGAAGTCTACAAACTTCATCTTCAGGGGTGTATTTTTTTTTTTTTATAAAATAAACAAACTTTTGTTTATAAGTAGCATCGAGGTGGTGTGACGCTCTCCGCCAAGATGGAAAAGGGCGGAAGTGAAAAATATTAAGAACGATTATGCAAGGGGCATGCCGGGAGTTATAAAGATATTGTTCGTTCTTTTTTTTTTTTTTTTTTAAGCATTGAATAAAATGTAATAAAATGACGTAAGAAGCCCTTTTTAACAATGCGTGAAAGAATTTATTTCTTTTTTTTCTTTTTCCAATCAATTTCGAAGTCTACAAACTTCATCTTCAGGGGTGTATTTTTTTTTTTTTATAAAATAAACAAACTTTTGTTTATAAGTAGCATCGAGGTGGTGTGACGCTCTCCGCCAAGATGGAAAAGGGCGGAAGTGAAAAATATTAAGAACGATTATGCAAGGGGCATGCCGGGAGTTATAAAGATATTGTTCGTTCTTTTTTTTTTTTTTTTTTAAGCATTGAATAAAATGTAATAAAATGACGTAATAAGCCCTTTTTAACAATGCGTGAAAGAATTTATTTCTTTTTTTTCTTTTTCCAATCAATTTCGAAGTCTACAAACTTCATCTTCAGGGGTGTATTTTTTTTTTTTTATAAAATAAACAAACTTTTGTTTATAAGTAGCATCGAGGTGGTGTGACGCTCTCCGCCAAGATGGAAAAGGGCGGAAGTGAAAAATATTAAGAACGATTATGCAAGGGGCATGCCGGGAGTTATAAAGATATTGTTCGTTCTTTTTTTTTTTTTTTTTTTTTTAAGCATTGAATAAAATGTAATAAAATGACGTAAGAAGCCCTTTTTAACAATGCGTGAAAGAATTTATTTCTTTTTTTTCTCTTTTTCCAATCAATTTCGAAGTCTACAAACTTCATCTTCAGGGGTGTATTTTTTTTTTTTTATAAAATAAACAAACTTTTGTTTATAAGTAGCATCGAGGTGGTGTGACGCTCTCCGCCAAGATGGAAAAGGGCGGAAGTGAAAAATATTAAGAACGATTATGCAAGGGGCATGCCGGGAGTTATAAAGATATTGTTCGTTCTTTTTTTTTTTTTTTAAGCATTGAATAAAATGTAATAAAATGACGTAAGAAGCCCTTTTTAACAATGCGTGAAAGAATTTATTTCTTTTTTTTCTTTTTCCAATCAATTTCGAAGTCTACAAACTTCATCTTCAGGGGTGTATTTTTTTTTTTTTTATAAAATAAACAAACTTTTGTTTATAAGTAGCATCGAGGTGGTGTGACGCTCTCCGCCAAGATGGAAAAGGGCGGAAGTGAAAAATATTATGCAAGGGGCATGCCGGGAGTTATAAAGATATTGTTCGTTCTTTTTTTTTTTTTTTTTTTAAAGCATTGAATAAAATGTAATAAAATGACGTAAGAAGCCCTTTTTAACAATGCGTGAAAGAATTTATTTCTTTTTTTTCTTTTTCCAATCAATTTCGAAGTCTACAAACTTCATCTTCAGGGGTGTATTTTTTTTTTTTTATAAAATAAACAAACTTTTGTTTATAAGTAGCATCGAGGTGGTGTGACGCTCTCCGCCAAGATGGAAAAGGGCGGAAGTGAAAAATATTAAGAACGATTATGCAAGGGGCATGCCGGGAGTTATAAAGATATTGTTCGTTCTTTTTTTTTTTTTTTTTTAAGCATTGAATAAAATGTAATAAAATGACGTAAGAAGCCCTTTTTAACAATGCGTGAAAGAATTTATTTCTTTTTTTTCTTTTTCCAATCAATTTCGAAGTCTACAAACTTCATCTTCAGGGGTGTATTTTTATTTTTTTATTTTTTTTTTTTTTTATTTTTATAAAATAAACAAACTTTTGTTTATAAGTAGCATCGAGGTGGTGTGACGCTCTCCGCCAAGATGGAAAAGGGCGGAAGTGAAAAATATTAAGAACGATTATGCAAGGGGCATGCCGGGAGTTATAAAGATATTGTTCGTTCTTTTTTTTTTTTTTTTTTTTTTTTTAAGCATTGAATAAAATGTAATAAAATGACGTAAGAAGCCCTTTTTAACAATGCGTGAAAGAATTTATTTCTTTTTTTTCTTTTTCCAATCAATTTCGAAGTCTACAAACTTCATCTTCAGGGGTGTATTTTTTTTTTTTTATAAAATAAACAAACTTTTGTTTATAAGTAGCATCGAGGTGGTGTGACGCTCTCCGCCAAGATGGAAAAGGGCGGAAGTGAAAAATATTAAGAACGATTATGCAAGGGGCATGCCGGGAGTTATAAAGATATTGTTCGTTCTTTTTTTTTTTTTTTTTTTTTTTTTTTCACTTCCGCCCTTTTCCATCTTGGCGGAGAGCGTCACACCACCTCGATGCTACTTATAAACAAAAGTTTGTTTATTTTATAAAAAAAAAAAAATACACCCCTGAAGATGAAGTTTGTAGACTTCGAAATTGATTGGAAAAAGAAAAAAAAGAAATAAATTCTTTCACGCATTGTTAAAAAGGGCTTCTTACGTCATTTTATTACATTTTATTCAATGCTTAAAAAAAAAAAAAAAAAAAGAACGAACAATATCTTTATAACTCCCGGCATGCCCCTTGCATAATCGTTCTTAATATTTTTCACTTCCGCCCTTTTCCATCTTGGCGGAGAGCGTCACACCACCTCGATGCTACTTATAAACAAAAGTTTGTTTATTTTATAAAAAAAAAAAAATACACCCCTGAAGATGAAGTTTGTAGACTTCGAAATTGATTGGAAAAAGAAAAAAAAGAAATAAATTCTTTCACGCATTGTTAAAAAGGGCTTCTTACGTCATTTTATTACATTTTATTCAATGCTTAAAAAAAAAAAAAAAAAGAACGAACAATATCTTTATAACTCCCGGCATGCCCCTTGCATAATCGTTCTTAATATTTTTCACTTCCGCCCTTTTCCATCTTGGCGGAGAGCGTCACACCACCTCGATGCTACTTATAAACAAAAGTTTGTTTATTTTATAAAAAAAAAAAAATACACCCCTGAAGATGAAGTTTGTAGACTTCGAAATTGATTGGAAAAAGAAAAAAAAGAAATAAATTCTTTCACGCATTGTTAAAAAGGGCTTCTTACGTCATTTTATTACATTTTATTCAATGCTTAAAAAAAAAAAAAAAAAAAAGAACGAACAATATCTATATATATATATATATGTTAGGTATATATATATATGTTAGGTATATATATATATACATATATATATATATGTTAGGTATATATATATATATATATGTTAGGTATATATATATGTTAGGTATATATATATATATGTTAGGTATATATATATGTTAAGTATATATATATATGTTAGGTATATATATATGTTAGGTATATATATATATATGTTAGGTATATATATATATATATATATATATGTTAGGTATATATATATATATGTTAGGTATATATATATATATATGTTAGGTATATATATATATATATATATATATATATAGATAATATATATATGTTTGGTATATATATATATATATATATATATAGATAATATATATATATGTTAGGTATATATATATATATATATATAATATATATATATGTTTGGTATATATATATATATAGATAGATAATATATATATATGTTAGGTATATATATATATAGATAATATATATATATAGATAATATATATATGTTAGGTATATATATATATATATAGATAATATATATATGTTAGGTATATATATATATAGATAATATATATATGTTAGGTATATATATATATATAGATAATATATATATGTTAGGTATATATATATATATAGATAATATATATATGTTATGTATATATATAGATATAGATATATATATATGTTAGGTATATATATATAGATATAGATATATATATATGTTAGGTATATATATATAGATAATATATATATATAGATAATATATATATGTTAGGTATATATATATATATAGATATATATATATATATATAGATAATATATATGTTAGGTATATATATTTATAGATAATATATATATGTTAGGTATATATATATATATAGATAATATATATATGTTAGGTATATATATATATAGATATATATATATATGTTAGGTATATATATATATATATATATAGATAATATATATATATATATATAGAAAATATATATATGTTAGGTATATATATATATATATATATATATATATATATATATATATATATATAAGAGAATATCTGTTCGAGGGCGGCTTAAATTAATTCCCAAACCGAATAGTTTTGCATCACTTCTAGGTATTCTTACAAAGATTAAGATATACAGTAGGCCGCCACTATTCGTGGGGGTTATGTTCCAGACACACCTGCGAATAGCAAAAATCCGTGAATAGATTTTGATATCTAAAAGGTCATTAAAATCAGGTTTTTTGTACATTAGCCTTTTTTTTGCATGAAAGCTACCAAGTTCGCATAGATTAGCCCTTGATTGATTTTTTTAAAAATATTTGTTTCGTGTAAAATTCATGAAAATTTGGAATACCAATGCTTTTATATGAGCCGTATTTAATATGAATCATACGGAATAATTAGCATATTAAATTGCGTTTTTTTTTGTCATATTGGCCTTAGTTGGGCTTAAATGATTATCATATTTGTAAGTTCTACTGAATTTATGAAGAAAATGTTAAGTCAATGCTTATGTTGAAAGTTGGCAAGTTTGTGAAACCATAAATGGTGAGCCCGCAAATAGCTGGGGTCCACTGTAATGCTACTAAACGTTATGTCTAGAATCCTTCATATAATTTTGATCAAAATCTTTTATATGATTTCGATACAAGAATATGTCTAAAAAGGTATTTCTTTACTTCATCCTCCTTTTTTCTTCCTTAAGTCTTTATCTATTCCTCCCTCTCTCTATCTCTCTCTCTCTCTCTCAACTGTTTCGTTTTTCATTCACTTTCTCTATACACTTTCTTCTTATTTTACTTTTCTTCTCCTCTTTCATCAATTTCAAATTTGCAACAAATCGTCAACAAGACAATTAAAAAAACTTGTCAATGAGACGATCAGCAGTATTTTTTAAAATCAAAAACAAAATGCATCAACTAGAGACACAACTTCAAATTTCGTCATGCGACAAAGAAAAAAATCAAATAAGAAAATATTGTTTGAAGAATAATTTAAATTTCAAATTCAACGTGACTTTATAATTCGTATTGCATCAGCCGATGATGATCATTTTAAAATTAAAAATAATATTTATTTATAAAAAAAGAAATTATACATAGACTTTTCTTTTTTTTATCCAATCAACATTTTCGAATTTAATTATTTGATTTTAAATTGGAGTAATTCAGTTCAGATTTACTTCTACTTTTTGATAGAAATATTGTTTCTCTATATAAAAAGAATCGTTCATTTTTGCAAACATTACCTTCTATGAGTTTAGAAATAAAACCAGAGTTGCGGAGTTGGAGAGAGTTGGAGGTTTCAGAAGGAGTCCGATTTAGGCTCATAAGAATGCTAGGAGTCGGAGTTGGACTTATTTGTATCTGACTCTAATTCCCAAAGTCCAATTAAATAAACAAAAATTTGAACATTCTTTGTCTATTTTTACTTAAAATTGAATGATTTGAAATAAAATAAGTTACAGTTCGCTTCTTATGTGATTATGGAATTTAAATTGATAAACAGTTTGAATATTGGAAGACTGAGACTGATTATTTTAAAATAAGGAGTCTCAATCAGAAATTTAAATTGATAAACAGTTTGAATATTGGAAGACTGAGACTGATTATTTTAGAATAAGGAGTCTCAATCAGAAATTTAAATTGATAAACAGTTTGAATATTGGAAGACTGAGACTGATTATTTTAGAATAAGGAGTCTCAATCAGAAATTTAAATTGATAAACAGTTTGAATATTGGAAGACTGAGACTGATTATTTTAAAATAAGGAGTCTCAATCAGAAATTTAAATTGATAAACAGTTTGAATATTGGAAGATTGAGACTGATTATTTTAGAATAAGGAGTCTCAATCAGAAATTTCGGAATTCAAGGAATCGGAGTTGCAGTCGACTCCGCAATACTGAATAAACCACGAAATTTGTTACGAAGAAAAATAATTTTATCAATTATAATTTATAAAATTATTATAATTTATAAAATTATCTCTTTTTGCTAAATGTTTGAATTTTGAAGCATATTAGTATTTCCATTTTTAAATCATGTTTTACACCTGGTAATCTTGTAAATTTTGTTTCTTCTTAGTTTTTCTGTCACAAAGACGAACAAGAAAGCACAAGCAAGTATCCTCGAATCATGTGCATGCATTTTTGGTGTTATTAAAAAAAATTAATTGCAGAAACATGTACTCCTTCAAATTAGTAGATAGTTCTCATGCTTAAACGATTCCTCATTTGCATGTATTTTAGTATGCATGTTGAGTCATTATAAAGCAGACACCCTGGGTTTTAAACATCCAATCCGCTTTTTAAGTTCTGGTTCGTTTTATCACCATGACTGCATGAAAGTCAGGGTTTGCTAAGTCTTTCCTGTTTTGCTTTGGTATCATGGCTTTCTAACCTAAAATTATAATTTAGTTAAATGGCTAGAAAAGACAGAGTTGATGAGTTGAAAAGCTAAGTGAACTAAACGAGTGCACAGTATTTTACAAGTGGCACATACGACTTGAGTGAATAGAAAGCGGGAGACTTTAGTTACATCAAAGAGGTTGTATATATTATATATATAAACAGTTTGCTGGAGAATCTGTCAATGTGTAAACTCGGAATTTTTTTCAGATTTATGTTTTAATATGTGCTTGCTCTTGTTCCGTCAACCATAACCGGGTAGAAGTATTTAGTAATTCGTAATTGTATTCTTAGTATTGCCCGTACTGAAGATTGAACCTTCAACCTCCCGAAGACTATCACTTAGAGGTTATTTCATAGCACTTATATCCATTAACCAAGGGTCCTTGCTATACATGGTTGACAGAATGGAAATTAAATAAATCCGTTTTTAACATAAAGATTCCCGCGTTCTAAATTGTGATTTTGTCAAGCATTAAAAAAAAATGTTATTTTAAAAATGAATGTGTATTTGCATTCCCAGGACAGTTATATTTTTTCAGTCATTTTAGGAATTGACTTTCAGATATTTCTATATTTCCTTCTTGGAAGTGGTGTTCATCATGTGATCAATACCAAAGTGTTTACTTTAAGAGAGAGGAAGAAATCTTGAAGAGAAATAAAACAGAAGGAGACGTGCGTCCCTTTCGACAATCGGTGATCCTAACGCTTGTGTGCCGTGGTTTCTTTCTCCTTCATCTTCTGTTTTCATTTTGGCTGTGTCATCATTTGGTTTAAAATATTATAACAAGTTTCGAGTGAGGAATTGCGCTATTTATGAAATTATCACTAGGAAATTTTTTATCTAGGCGAAACTGCGCAGCAATATTAAAAAATAATTAAAAAATTAAAGCTATTAACATCTTTTGCCCAACCTTTACATATTTTGTATTCAATTAACCTGACAAATAAGTATGTAAAATAGGCATTATAATTTTAGTAACCATGATTTAGAGTGTTGAGTGTCTCATCAAATTGGTGTTAAATCAAATAATTTTATTAGGAAAGTAACTGAATTTTTGTGTCAAAACCCTGAATACATTTTTAGTTTTTGATCAGTAAATACATGAAGATCGGTGATGATTATTTGACCATTCATACATCAAACTGAACAGTCCTACCTTTTTCATAAGTTTAATGAGTGTACCCGGTTTTATTATTATATAAGTAATCAACAAAACAGAAAATTAATACATGTAGACCCTAATCAATCGTTCGATTTTGCCTTCTCTGATTTTTTTTCTGAAGTTTGTTTTGCCATCTTTTAAGACAGGGTTGTTAACCATCTGGAAATTCCTGGAAAATGTTTGAATTTAAATGATTGAATTGTAATAAAATATTTGTTGCTTTATATCTTTTATAATTCAATTAATATTTGTTACATGGTCATCCCCATTTAGCTGAATTTATGATTTCTCAATGTACGTCAAATGTTGAGGATTTTTTAAAGAACTTTATTCATTTGTTGTTGTAAATTTTACAACAAAACAACGAATAACAATTAAAAATCAAAACAATTAGTTTTTTTAAAGAAAGTAATACTAAAACAAAAGTCGCCAACATGTTAAGCAACATTTTCAAATGTAAAACATTAAACAATCCTAATGTTAGTTATTAATTAACTATTATCCTGGAATTTATATTGTATTATATAGTATATATTATGTTATATATAGAAACATACCTTGGAAAGTTCAAAAAATGGAATTCAGAAGCCATGAACAAATTTTTGTCTAATTTAACACCTAAATCTAGAAGGAAAATATTTGTCGCGGTAATGGCTTCAAGACTTAACTAAATATCTACTATCAAATGGATCTATCGACACATCCGTGCAAAAGGTTGTGTCTGTGGAATAGCTGATTGCTTGGATCATTGGAAGCATTTGATGAGGGGGTATCTAAAAAAGTGAGAGTTAAGACTAACTTGGATGTCATAGTGCTAGATTTTGCTAATTCACATGGGTCTGTATCTCATCAAATCATTTTACGATCCATTCTGATGCATCATATCCCAAGGAAGAATATGCAAGATGCTTGCAACATATTTTGATGGGGTTACATATGCGATTCATCACAAATTAGTATACCACAAACTGGATAAGGCTCCAGGTGAGTATAGTTGGAAAAAAGGATTAATCATTAGTAATGAGAATTGATGACGTGTCCAATGTGTCAGCCTTGTTTAGTAAGAATATAATCCTCTACTTCTCTTGAGAATTCTATTAATAATTTCAGCATTCAACCTTGGGATTATCGTCTCAGCTGGCGGTAGTTACATTGAAAAATAATATAGTATGTAACTCTAACTTGCTAAATTAACTATCCGGTCTTTGTATATACAACTTTTTTCTTTATTGCCAATTTCGTTTTCTTTATGTCAAGTATCGGATTTTGCTGCAACAATATACATATGGAATGTTGTGAAATAAATTGATGTGAATGCCCATTTCAGTTATTCTTGTAATGAATGATTTGTTTAATATTTTTCTTCGTTCACAGATAACAGCTACAGTGGAAATATGAACTTGTAAAATGAAGAAGAAATAAATCTTATTCTTTAATTGAATAAAATATATCCAAACACATGCTTAAAAGAAGGTTTATAATTATGATATTTGTAAATAAAACATTTTTACAAACAAGCACATGCTGGATATAAAATACTATCTGGGAATCAATATGGAAGCAAATACTGGTGAGAAACGTTATTCTTGTGAAGTATGTGGGTCAGCATTTTTACAAACTTCTCATTTACAAAAACATATGCGGACGCACACTGGAGAGAAACCTTATTCTTGTAAAGTATGTGGGTCAGAATTTTCAGAAAATTCTAATTTACAAAGACACATGCGAACACACACTGGCGAGAAACCTTATTCTTGTAAAGTCTGTGGGTTAGCACTTTCACTAAATTTTAATTTAAAAAAACACATGCAAACACACATTGGAGAGAAACTTTATTCCTGTGAAGTATGTGGATCGGCATTTTTACGAAAGTCTACTTTACAAACTCACACACGAACACACACTGGAGAGAAACCTTATTCTTGTGAAGTCTGCAGGTCAGCATTTTCGCAACATTCTCATTTAAAGAAACACATGCAGACACACACTGGAGAGAAACCTCATTTTTGTGAAGTCTGCGGGTCAGCATTTTCACAAACTTCTAATTTACAAAAACATATGCGCACGCATACTGGAGAGAAACCTTATTCTTGTCATGTCTGCAAGTTAGCATTTTCACAAAATTCTATTTTAAAAACACACATGCTGATTCACACTGGAGAGAAACGTTATTCTTGTGAGGTGTGTGGGTCAGCATTTTCAAAAAATTCTATTTTAAAAACACACATGTTTACACACACTGGAGAGAAACCATATTCTTGTGAAGTCTGTGGGTCAGGATTTTCACAAAATTCTCATTTACAAAAACACATGCGGACACACACTGGAGAGAAACCCTATACCTGTGAAGTATGTGGTTATGCATTTTCAGAAAAGTTTACTTTAAAAATACATATGCGAATACATACTGGAGAGAAACCTTATTCTTGTAACGTATGCGAATCTGTATTTACGCACAAATCTTCGTTAAAAATTCACATGCAAACACATACGGGAGAAAAACCTTATTCATGTGAAGTATGTGAATCTGCATTTCATGAGAATTCTAAATTGAAGACACATATGCGGATACACAGTGAAGAAAGTTTGAATGCTTACGAGACATAATCTCAACATTCTTTTATCTTTTGGTTTATGATCTTCCTATTATGTATAAACCATGACCACATATTTTATAAAATGACATAGCATTCGAAGCTCAAATAGTGTCTTCTTTGCAAGTAACAACATCAAGCTTGATACTCGGAAATACCAGACCAATTCAGCCCCTGGAATCCGGAAATACCAAACAAGTAAAACAACATAGTTAAATGATCCTTTAGTTACTCAATGTTTGAGAAGTATGGAACACTCGAATATATTTATAACTCATAAAGAAATTATATGTTAGCCACAGGAAATCCTACTTTTATTACTATATTACAAAAGAGAGAAAGCATATTCTTGTGAAGTCTGTGGTTTAGCATTTCACTAAATTCTACTTTTAAACAACATGCAAAAGCACACATATAAAAGAAACTGTCCTTTTATGAAGTCTAATTAGATATTTCTGCAATATTCTGATTTAAGAAGAGACGTGCAAGATCATTCAATCTCACTTCTGCAGAGAAACATTATTTGTGTGAAGTCATTAACACCTGATTCCATAGTGTACTGCCATCACATTCTTGTGAATTATGTGGGTTAAAATATCCAAACTATTTTAGTTTTAAAATACACCTATGAATATACACACTATAGACATCTTATCTTTGTGAAGTCTACATGTCAGCATTTTGAAACTATTCTCATTCTCATTATTTCTCGTTGTAAAATATAACTTACCATTTTCAGGTAGTTCAAATTTTTAAAGACACATAAAAGCACAAACAAGAATATAACTGCAATGCTTGTTACCACCTTAGTAGAGGCAGACAATAAAAGAGGCAACCATCTACTCTACGGACGATCTTAAAGTCTATGTAGACACAGAAAAACACCTTGTCTCCCTTCTAGAAACTAAAAATGTTCACAGAGGATGTCTGCATGGAGTTTGGATTTGAGAAGTTTGTTAAATGCACCATAATAAAGGGGAAAGGGCAATATCAGAACATCTTCAGATAAAAAATAGCCTTATTCAAGACATAGAAGAGGATGCCACATACAAATACCTCGGCAGAGAGGAACATGAGAAGATGAGAAATAAGGTGGAAAAAGAGTACATCAAATACCTTTAAAAGATCATCAAATCAGAACTAAGGCTCAAAAACAAAACTTGCAATCCCTCTAATATCGTATTGATTCGGTATTATTGACTGGCCACAACACAATATCAATAGGCTCGATACTAAGACCAGGAAATTATTAAAATTACATAGGATAATATATCGAAACATATGCATTGACAGGATATATCGGCCACGAAAAGAAGGAAGTCTTAGTTTCACTGAAATAAACTGCATATCAAGCCACAATAGTAAGCATATGCCCAGTATATGAAAAACTCAACAGATATTCCAATGGGAATGGTTAAGGATTATCATGAACACTATCCTAACAAACTTCGATCACAAAACTTGCTGAAAACTTTGGGGAGTCATACTGGAGAATACTGCCAATGTCTATGATAAACCAGCATCCTGGATTGCAAGAGAGAAAAGAAAGAAATACACATAGAAGGAGATAGAGACAAGAAAACAATGAGGGAAACAACATAAGAGAGCAGAGAAGTTCCTGGATGAGCTTAACCTGAAATATATCGACAGGGAGGCTTCACTCCAATGACTCAAGAGTGGCATACTTTCATTTGATGAGGAGGTACCTATTATAGCCGGACAAGTCCAAGGCTTACGCACAAATGGATTTTAAAAAATTGCTGGCCTACAAACAAGTGGTCAGTGTAGGTTTTGCCATTCAGTGATTGAGAGCCCGAGCCACCTAATGTCTGGATGCCAGATCCTATTGGCAGATGACCTTTACACTGTTCGTTACAACAAAGTATGTAAATGTCTCCATTGGGAGATATGTGGTGAGATACAGCTGGACAGATTGCCAAACATCTGGGAACATAAACCATCACCGATAACATCAAACGGAAAGGTGACTCTAACCTTATGAGAAAAACATACAGGCAGGCAGATACATAAGGGATGAGGCAATCAAGACGGACATTTTTATATGGAACAAACCTGAAAGGACTGCGCTCATTATTGACGTAAACATTCCAAATGACTTTCGCCTCAATAGAGCTGAACGCGAAAACAACGAAATACCAAGACCTCAAGAATGATGTAAAACAACATGGTCTCTGAAAGAAAGAAATATTATACCGGTTGTAGTAGAAGCAGCTAGCCAAATGAAAAACAATTTACAGAATACTTAGAAACCATCCTTGAAAGACTGAGCTGTAGATAGCAGCTATAAAAGGGGCAACGTTTATCCTAAAAAGATTAGATTTTTTATTTTATATAAGATCTCATTTAAAAATTCGCATTAATTCATACACTGATTTCAGAACATTTGAGAGAATGAACCTGCACCATAGCAACAGAAATGTTGCAGTATTTTTACGAAACCGCATTGTCATATAGAATAAACATAAATATCAAAGACTAACACGAAGAAAAAGGGAAAAAAAACAAGACGTCAAGAATGACTTGAACAAAACGTACATCCTAAAAAAAATTACGTTGTGTTCAGAGCAACTGATCTAATCGAAGAAAATCTAAAAAAAAAACTATTTCTAGAAACAATTCCAGGTCACAGATATGGCTGTCCGGTTTGCAAAGATATTACACATCACTGACACACCATAAACCCTTTTTAAAATACAACAATAAAAAATAAATATTTAACCATTAAACATAAAAAACAGCAATTTGACATGAAAATAAAAACGATTATTGTTTAAGAAAAAAGGCTTTCTAATGTTTTGTTTATTTATTGATACGTGTATGTATGAATTTTGTTTATTTATTGATACATGTATGTATGAATTTTGATGCACTATTTTCTATTTATGTTAACAAAGTTAAGCGTTGAGTAATTGGTTCATCGACGAATATGATTGTATTGGCATATGAATGCAGTTCATTAAAGAGCTCCCACACAGATTTCTCCCGATATGAAAGCAGTTGGGATTGAGGAGCCGTACGAATCAGATAGCCCTTTGGCTGGCTCTACCCAGCTCACCAGGTTAATGTGTGTCTGAAGTAAAGCCACACACTAAGAAGGCATTCCTGTTTGGTAAGATGGAATTTATTGACAATTAATCTAGCGGGTTGAGGGAGAAGGAGAAAATTCCTCTCTTATGTCCGAATTTATCTATGCAAAATTGATTTTGGGGATCCAGAATAAGCCTCAAAGGGCACATGGTTATTAAAAACGAAATTACAGGAGATAGAAAATTTTTGGGAATTTTGTACTCAGCTAGAATTTATATTTTTGACCAGACTAAAAAATAAGAGGGAACATGAGGGTTTCTGATACAATAATATGGTTGTAATGTTATTCGTTATTCAAACAAAAGTTAAGTGTTCGATAAGTTAGGCAAAAGAAGATGAGGGAATAAATACTCAAAAGAGAGTGATAGAAGGATGAGAGCATTCTTTATTCACGCCGATCAAGTTTTGACAATTAGTTTGTTCCAGTTTGCTTCGAATTAGCCTGGATTACTGGTAACAGAAATTCTCCACTTAGTGAAATCCTAATTATTATTTTCTTTTCGAAAATCAAACACATATAGCATCAATAGGATAGCATTACTCGTCGCTGACTTTTGGTGATTTTGTCACTATTGAGTGTTGAATTTTGTGGTGCTGTTTTTGTTTTTTCATGCGTGTTTTCTGAATATCGAATTATATTTTCATAATCTACTTCGTTTATGCAAATGTTTTGTTTTAAGGAGGTTGTGATTCAAGATACTGCAATAATTTTCATATGTGGTGGGTTAAACAATATAAAAACCGTACTTTTTTGACTGAAGAGTTGAGTTGAGTTTGGAAGAGAAGAGAGTGAAGATTGGAGAGAGAACTTTTAATATTGGAGATTGCAATTGTCGGTGAAGGTGAAGAAAATCCAATTTTATTTTTTTTATTTAAGTTTGGATTATAGAGGTGTTGTCTGTTCCGTTTGACTGCCTTACTTTCTGTTGCTAGTAAATATGAGTGAGGTTTCTTAATTATTTCACCTTTTCTTAACCAATTGTTATCAAACTTAATTCTAACGGTATCGTGTGGTTTTAATTCTAGGAGTAGTTTTTTAATTTCTTTTCTGCTCGTGTGGCCCGAGAACAATTTTGTCGTGTTGAATGTATGAGAGATTTTTTCTATTTATCATGTGATTTGCATTCTGTAATTTTGTTGTGCGTAATGCTAAGAGCGCTAATTGATGTTTTTCGCCACTTTTGAAAGATTTTGTAACGTCTTTTTCATTGTCTGAATATTTCTCTCAAGCATTCCGTTTGCTTGATGATAATGTGGACCTGTTTTCGTGTGATGAAAATGCCACTTTTTTGCAAATTCTCTAAATGAAGCCAAATTGAATTGTAGACAGTTGTGGAATGCCGAATTTGGCAAAAGTTCTTTTTTATTACAGTTTTTGACTGGCAATCTTTTATTTCGTGTAAATCAAAAAATGTTGTTGTGTAGTCAATGATTGTGACATACAAATTTCCATATAGGTGAAATATGTCTGTACCTACTTTGGTCAATGGTGTTATATATATATATATATATGTGTGTGTGTATCAAGCATGAACGGAAAGGAATAGTATTGAAAAATCGAGAAAAAGAGAAGGAGATGTAAAGACGTGGTATAAGACAAGAGAGTTTTTTTTTATTATACTCAAGTTTACACAAACAGGAGAGTTCAAATTGTCTCTGAAACAAGGGAAATAACTGGGCGACGCTAATTGTCTTGTGTATGTACTATATGATGATGATGTTACAGATATCAACATATTCCTTTTTGTTTTTATTTATTTTATTATTTTTCTCTGTACCTATAGGGGAGGATTACTCGTGGTCCACTTTTTGTGGTTTAGTAACTTTGGAGTGTGGAATTTTATAGTGCTATTTTGTTTTCTCATGCGTGTTTTCTGAATATGGAATTATATTTTCGTAATCTTCTTCACTGTTTATGCAAATGTTTTCTTTTGTTTTAAGGAGGTGTTGTCTGTTCCGTTTGACTGTCTTACTTCTTCTGTTGCTACTAAATATGAGCGAGGTTATTCTAGTTTCTTAATTATTTTACCCCTTCTAAACCAATTGTTATCGAACTTAATTCTAACGGTATCGTGTGGTTTTTATTCTAGAAGTTCTTTTGTAGTTTTTAAAAATTTTCTGCTCGTGTGGCCTGAGAAAAATTTTGTCATATTGTTTGGGATATTTGTTCGCAATGTCTATTTTTGGACAGTAGTTTTGTTCCCCTTGCGTTGTTGCACGAGATGCAAACGAAACAGGTAACCATCTTTCGTTGTGTTTCTGCTCGAGTATGATTCATAGCCCATGCTTACTAGCATCTGTAGTTATTTTTACTGGTATATCAGGATCATAGAATTGTAGTACTGGTTTTCTGGTAATCATTTCTTTTCTTTTTTTTCTTCGATTTGAGGTTTGTCAAATGACCATAACGTATCATTCTGCAGAAGCTATCGTAATGGTGCTGTAACTTCGGAGTAGTTTGGTAAGAATTTACATATGTGATTTGTCATGCCTTGGAATTCTTGTAGATCTTTTTTGCCTGTAGGTAGTAGCATGTGAATGATCGCTTCCACTTTGGTTGGATATTGTTTTATCACTTCGCTGGTTAATATATGTCCAATGTAGGTTATTTGCAGGGAGCAGCTCCAAAAGTAGTGGAGCACGTAAAGCCCTGGTTATTTGTGATGCATTGAAGATACACTTGGATTTATTTCATTTTAATCCGTGTTTTCGGATTCGTTCGAAAACTTGTTGTAGTCTATTTGTGTGTTCTTCTAAAGTGCTGGACCAGATTATAATATCATTCTGTGAATTTCTTACTTGTTCTTTGCCTTCTATCATTTTTGCGATTTCATTTTGGAAAACTTCACTGGCGCTGTGAATTCCATAAGGTAATCGAGTGAACCGATATCTTCCAAAAGGTGTGTTAAATATTAGTAGGTGGGAGTTTTCCTCGTCAACTGGAATTTGGCAGTATCCATTAGATGCATTAGTTTAAGATTCTGTGAATTGTGTTTAGATCTAGAGCTGTCTTTGCATCTATAACAGCGTCCGATTTAGCTTTAGCTACAATGAATTTTATTTGCTTCCTTACTCCCTTGTGTTTAACACTTGCTGTGCATTTTCCTAGCACATTTAGTTCAGTCAATCTAGCTGATTTTTTGGCTGAACCTCAAACAAATTGCTAACAAAGCTTTTTAACTTGGATATTGGGCATGAATAAACTCACTTTCAGATAAAAAAAGTTTACCAACATTATCCTTGCCGAAAGGGGTCACCGGGCGCCATCTTTAAAGATTGCCGCCGATTCTAGCCTCCCCTCTCTCAACTCAATTTCTGTAAATTCATCTTAAAAAATACTAAGTGTAGCAATGTGAAATTGGATAAAACCAACAGTTTTCATAAAGTTAAATATAATTATAACTTCTTATGCCTTATTTTTGTCTCTTTTGATGTATTACTGCCGGAGCTTAATCTGTCATACTCTAATTTCATGTTGGCCAAAGTGAAGTACCGATAATTATGGATGCTGACAAGTGTGCTATTTGCAACAATAAACTGTCCAGTAATGAAGAAACATTCATCGTCAGCCAGAAGGGAATTGATTCCATTAACAGATAGAGGTGTTGATGCTTTCAACGTATAAACTATTAAGTTTAAGGACAGAGTGTTAAGAAATTGTGAGAAAGTCCGAAAAAATGATGGCTGGCCATCGATAGTAAAAGGAATAGATTATGTAGCTGACCTTGTTTCAGAAGAAGCACGTTATCACAGAACATGTTTTGCAAATTTTGATTCCAATAACAACATTCCTAAAGCATTCTCTTCTGTTGATTCTTCTAAGAAATAAAACCTTGGTAGACCAGAGGATTCAGACAGCAAGCAGGCATTTCTGGAAGTTGCTAAATATTTGCAGCAAAATGACGAGGAGCAATTCACCATTGTCGATTTTGTTAAAAAATTGTCTTTTGTATGTACTATATGATGATGATGATGATGATGATGATGATACAGATATTAACAATAACCACGAACGGTGACTGATTTTTCTTTCTACCCAAGAAGGCCTACAGGATAGATATCTACTCAACAACCTATTCGTCCTACAAAAGCGACACTCCTTCTTCACTACAAGTTACTTTTTTCTTCAGTTGTACGAATAACGCGTTTCCTTTTCGTTTGTACTTTTATTTTTAGTGAACTTGCCAAGTTGAGATGACGACCTGTACTGAGACATATAATAATAAGAGACCAGTATTTCGTTGGTAAATGATTTTTTTTACCGAATAAGACATTATTAACTCCGTCTTATTATAAAACTTTAGGGGATACTGTAACAACATCAGAGGTGAAAGTGAGCAATTAAATAGTCTTCGTACTGACTGACGAGTTCATTCGGGCGGGGGAGGGGTCAACACATTTACACTCACCATAGTAGTATTTTTAGACCCGAATTATCTCCCCTTCGAAATCTAGAGAGTGCTACGATAAAAAGCATCAGATTTACGTACTATTTGAACAAAACATATCCAAATAATATTGAAGACATAAACTCTTATTATGCGACCATATATTACTTCATCAGTCAGTTCAAACATAATAATATTAATGAAAATACATTAGAAACAGCAAATTAAATATTTAAAATATTCAAAATACAGGATGAACCAGGAAGAAAAATAACAATGATAATAATAAGAAGAGGAAGAAGTAGGATAAGAATATATTAAAAATATATTAAGAATTTAAAAAATAGGTAATATAAGAAAAATAATAAAATAAAAAATGTTTTAATAAAGAAATATGTTAAAATTATAACAATTAATAATTATAGAGAATACAATATAATAAAGTATAATAAAAAATAAGAATAAATATAAGAGAATAAATCTAATTATTAATGAATAAATAAATCAATATTTTATTTTATTTAAAAAAAAACAACCAGATAGAGAAGAAGTTAATCTAAGAGAAAAAAATAAAATAATAAGAAGATAAAATGTCTATAATAGAGTATATACAAATGTACAGAGAAATAAAGATACAACTTGAAAATATAATTATAAGAAAAAATGTACCTTAATTATAAAACATAGGTAAAATAATAATGATGATGAGTAGAGGAATAAACCTATATATAATAATGTCAAGCAAGTCTTCAAGAATTCTAGAAATAAAACTGACCGTCAGAATTATCGCTCCATCAGTCTACTCCCACTCTTTGCTAAACTCTTTTAATCTTTAATTAATCAAGCGATAGTCAGTCACCTCGTTCATGCCAAACTTCTTTCTGACCATCAGTATCGATTTAGGCAAGCATAGTATTCTGCGGATATCCTAATGGTCATCGGTGAACGCATATACTATGCACTGGACAAGATAGGTAAAGCAAGGGGTAAGCGTTTGATATATTCAAAACCTTTGACAAGGTCTGCAATAAAGATTTTCTCATGAATATTAATTCATATGGTATTACTGGACGAATATTTGATATAATTAGATCCTTCCTATCAAACAGAAAGTATCAGGTTGTCCTCTATGGCCGTTCACTTAAACAACAAAATAAATGCAGGTGTACCCCAGGGATGCCTCCTTTGACCTGTGTTGTTCTTGATTTTCATAAACGACCTCTCTGATGACATTGTGTCTGAGATGGGTATATTTGCTGACCACACCACGCTCTACTCTCGTCATGTGGGTAAAACGGATGCGCACATATCCGAGGCAATGGCTGAATCTTTAGACAGTGGAATGGGGTCATAAATGGATGGTTACATTTAATGCTGCTAAGACAAAGCTATTTTCTTTCACCAACCTCTTCAGCCCCCGATTATCATGGCAAACAACCCTAACTTAGTGTCTGACGACCATGCTCCTCAGCCTAGCATCCACAGGTAACATGAATTGGAACAAATACAAAGAAGCCATTGCCATGGCTTCCGCAAAGAAGATGGGCCTCTTCTACTGTGCTAGAAAACTTCTTCCCACCTGACAGTATCCTATTTCTCACAAAGCCACCATCCACCCATGCATAGAGTATTGTTGTTACATCTGGGCTTGTGCACCGTTAACTAAACTCTCCCTCTTAGACAAGATCCAAAAAACGAGTATCTAATCTGATAGGTAACTCACTATCCACTAAGCTCTAGCCCTTGTCCCACTGCCGCAACGTTGTATCCTTTGCTTGTTTTACAAGTACTTCAATGGAATGTGTTCCGATGAACTTGCTGTTCTGGTACCCCCTCGACGGAAATTCACTAGACCAACCAAACAATCTGCTAAATCCTATCCATCCACTGCGGAGGTCTTCAGATATCGGTGAATCTTTTACTCAGATAGCTTCTTCCCTCGAGCTGTCGGCCTTTGGAACTCCCTCGCTGCTTCCTGTTTCCCCGACTGGACCAAAAATGCAGAAGTTTAAAACTAATGTGAACACGCATCTCTCCTAATTTCGGATTACCGTAATTCTCAGTAGCTCTTACAATGCCAACTTACTTTGTTTGGGGTGAACAAAGTTAAAAAAAAAAAAAAACTTTTAAGCGTCGCAAAGTAAATTCAACCTCTTTTCTTTACTGGAGTGGTCTCCAACGACACACCACACCAGACTCCCTCGCTTTTTTTTCATCCGGGGCTGGGCATTATGAACACACCACACAACACGTGTACGTTCCACACAAACACACTATTCGGTATGTAAGACGTTCCTCTCTATTTACGTACACATACATCATTTGCAGACTCTCATAAACTCATCTTCATCAACACAATTTTATAGTGAACCCAGTCGGGTTCGTGAACAATATATGTTTTTGTATACTTCATTGTTTTAGAGTTGTTGCTTTATTTTTATGTGTATTGCTGTATTCGAACACATTATCATTCCCCTAAAACTCCGAAAGCGGTAAGAATATTATTTACCATATGACCCTTGCAACCACAAACAAAAATAACAAACAAGCTAGACATCTGTGCATAAACTGGAAGACCAGCTCCTATAATATTTTGTAATGAAAGAATCGTCAAATGATAGGAAAACAAAGCCCTTATATAAATAACGCATAATATATTTATTTGATTGGCCTACACTGTTGTGTGTAGGTTACTGAAAATTAAAACAATTTCACAGTGAAGGAGGTAATAATATATAGTGAAAAAGGTTGGTCGCCAAAAGTAATTTCTTCCAGTGGAGATAGCTGATTAGAAATTATTATAACGCAGTCGTTTTTATGTGGCTTGTGATTGGATGAAAATCAACCAATTGCAGCCACCTTTCCCTACCACTGCAAAACTGACGCCAGCAGTCTTTTAAAACTAACGTTCACTTTCTCAGCATCAGCCAACTAAAGCAGTTAGTTTCTCCCTTTCTCCGGCCGATAAGACACTAACTTCTGTGTCTACCCTTAATACTTGATTCAACAAGCATGTATGTATATTGTGTGTATTTTGCCCACTTGAGTAAAGAAAAGCTCCCCTATAGTTATTATACCTTGTTTAACACATTTCACCCTAAAAAAGGCATGCCGCCATTGTAGTCGTAAAGGATTACTGAGAATTTGAGTGTGGGTTTTGAGTGTCACCGCAACTTGGGAGCAGTGTAGCGAGATGTCTGTTTACATTAGTTTAAAACCTCTGCATGTTGGTACTGTCGAGGAAACAGGGAGCAAGAAGGGAGTTTCAGAGGCCACCAGCACGAGGAAAGAAGCTATTGTAGTAGAAGTCTCTCCGGCATCTGGGGATCTCCACAGTGAATGGGTGAGATTTTGCTGATTGTCGAGTTGGTCTAGTGAATTTACGCCGAGGGGGCACCAGAGTACCAGGTTCAGCGGAGCACAATCCATTCAAGCATTGGAAAAACAAGCACAAGGATGTAACATTGCAGCGATGGGACAGGGGCTGGAGCTTGGTTGACATTTAGGGACCTATTAGGTTGGCGACTCTTTTTTGGACCTTGTCTAGGAGGGAGACACAAGTGGATGATACATCAGCCCAGAGTTTGCAAAAAAACTCCATGCATTGGCGGATGGTGGCTTTGTAGAAATACAGGATAATGTCAGGTGTGAGAAGTTTTCTAGCACAGTAGAGGAGGCCCATCTTCTTTGCTGCAACCTTGGCAATGTCTTCATTGTATTTGTTTACAATTCATGTTACCTGTGAATGTTAGGCCCAGTAGTTTGAATGTTGAACCATGAGGTAGGGTGTTATTTGCCATGACAATCGGTGATTGAAAAAATTTCTTGTACTTATTGAAGGAAAGGAGCTTTGTCTAAAAGTTACCAACCATTTATGACCCCAACTCACTACAGTCTGGAGGTAATTTTCTAAGTATTCAGCCATTGCTTCGGATATGATCGCGCCCGTTTTGCCAACATGAGAGTAAAGCGTAGTGTCGACAGCAAATATACCAATCTCAGACACAATGTGATCAGGGAGATTGTTTATGAGGATCAGGAACAATAAAGGTCCAAGGATAGATCCCTGGGGTACACCAGCATTTATGTCATGTTGCTTAGATGAACGGCCATCGAGGACAACTTGGATCTTTAATTTGGTTAGGAAGGATCTAATTATATTAAGTAATTGCCCAGTAATACAGTATGAGCGCATTTTCAGATGAAGCCCTTTATGCCATACCTTGTCAAATAATTTGGATATATCAAGCGCTACTGCCCTAGCTTCACCTGCCTTGTCGAGTGTATGATACATGCGTTCAGAGATAACCGTTAGAGATATCTGCAGTAGATCGTGCTTGTCTAAATCCATACTGGCGGTCAGTAAGGAGTTTAGCATTACCTAGTGCCAGACTATCGCTAGATTGATTAAAAATTCAATGATTTTAGCAAAGATCGGGAGTAGACTGATTCGGCGGTAGTTCTGAGGATCGGTTTTATCCCCAGAATTCTTGTAGACTGGTACCACAGAGGCAGTTTTCCAGCTATCGAGGAAGCAAGATTCAGCTAGGTATTTGTTATAGAGTTTTGAGAGGACAGGTGACAGTTCAGCAGAGCATTTCTTTATTACTATTACAGGTATAAGATCAGGTACATATGCATTGGAGATGTCAAGATTTTTCTGGTGTCTCTGACATGGGATGGGGTGATGACCAGGTTATCAAGTGTGGCTTCGGTCCGCAGTGGGAATCAAGTGAGGGGATGGTTTTCTGAGTCTAAAGTGGGGTTTGAGGTGAAACGCTGGGCAAGTAGTTCAGCCTTATCAGTTGCCGTGCAAACGATATCATTGTGGTTTGATAGTGAGGTAATCGTTGATTGGCGATTGTTCACCACACTATTGTAGAATTTCCAGAAGTCGCGAGTATCTAGTTTCTGTGACTTAATCCGTTTTTTGTTAACTCAGTATACCTTCTCTTTGCTTCACCTATCACAGCCTTACAATTAATTGTTGACTATAAATTTCTGTCTATTAGTTGCTGACTTATGGCGGCCGAATTTACGGAATGCTTGCTGCCTCTCAGCAATGGAAGCTGCATATTCTGAGGTGAACCATTGGGGAGAGTGGGGCTTGCTAAATAATTTTCGCATGGGGACATAGGCTTCAATGCCTGCTTTGACCCATTCAGCTAACTCATTTGTACACTGGTCAGCTGGGAGTGAGAAGGTTCCCCTCTAGGGGGGGATTGCTGATGTGATCTCTGATTGACTCAAAATCACCCTGCTCGTAGTATCTCGTTATTTTGAGCAACGGCTCATCAGTTATTAGACGACTTTTTAGGGTGATATGAATCATTAGCACAATGTGATCGGGCATTGAGGTGAAGAATATGTCTAGGCGTGAGGTTTGCTTGTCTGCTCGATCGGGGATGCGGGTCGGGAAATCGAAAGTCTGAGAGGGGGGGGGGAGCTAAGGAGAACATACGTAATGTTGCCGGCTGCGTCAGTAAGGCTAGAGAATCCCAATCAGTCCCGGTCGTGTGCATTACAATCCCCGAATACACGTATGTGGGCATTCGAGTCAAGTGTGAGTTCTCTATCTATGCTTTCAGAGACAGAGTTTAGCAGGGTACAGTAAGGAGAACGGTATAAGAAATACAAGTAACTAACGCTGTGATGTAAATCAGTCTAAAGCACATGTAGTCTTGGTCATCTGATTCTAACCTATGTTCTCTAGTCAGGGGGAGGGTGTTCCGAACATAAAATCCGAGCCTGTGCATATGTTTGTCAGATTCTTTACGGTAGAGTGGGAGGTAGTCAATTATGTCAAAGTTGTGAGAGCAGTTTGAGGATTGATGGTTCGTTTAACTTAGTGCTAGGATATCCGGGGAGTTTGTCAGGAGAAAGGTTTCTACGTCGTTGATGTTGGTTCTAAGTCTCCGGATATTTGTGAATGCGAGCCTCAAGGGCGAAGGCGAAGATGTTTTTTGTTGGGTGTCTGGTTTAGATTTGATTTGATTTTTTTGTAATATCATGTTTGTTTTGATATAGAGTGGGTGAGCAAGGTTGGTGATTGTTAGGTACCAATAAGCTCACACAACCAGTCCATTAGTCGCAGCCTGGTCCATGGGGGTTGTGGCCTTGGGAAAGCCAACGGGAGATAACTGCAGGGTCCCATTCTATGCTCGACATGGCACATACTACTTCCCACGTTATCATGCAACTGATGATGGAGCAGCCGTTCTTAGCGCTACCTAAGAGTTTAGGCTCCTGTTTTGTCAGTCGGAAACAGCAGCTAGACAAGCTGTCTAATCTGTACCCTCAACCTGTCGGAACAAGAGCGACCCAGACCGGTCAGGTAAGACTTAGTGACGAAAAAACTTCCCTTAAGTTGCCCAAATAGAGAGAAAGAGAAACGGCGTTCATTGTCCTAGTAAAGAAACAAGGCCAGGCACTGGGTGTTTTGAGGCGTCCCAGCGCTAGTACCTGTGCACCTGGCTAATAGACAAAGAAGGAATGTAAAGGCCGGCGATACGCAAAAGCTATCTACCTATTAAGCAATTGTAAGTTTGCAAACCGGATATTTTGTTCGAGATTTCAACTTCCTTCCCCAACGGGTTGCTGCCACGACGTAAGTAGTTGATAGCAAGGTTTTATTATCAGAGATTTCCTTCTCTTAGATGGATGGTTTGACAATGTCTTACGGGGCCAACACACCGAGAGGGGAAAAAAGCCTGCGCTCGTGTACTAGTCGGGTATTTACGAGCCCCCGCATGTTAAAAAAAGGAAAGAAATAAAACAGAACTTCTCTCTCTCTCTCTCTCTCTCTCTCTCTCTCTCTCTCTATATATATATATATATATATATATATATATATATATAGATAATAATAAGTTCACTGAACACTGCAGAGGGAACAAAAAGTTGAAGATAGGTTTCTCTCTCGCAAGTTAGTACAAATTAGAAAGACAGTCATAACTTCAGGCCACCGTGTGAGTTACTTCAGTATATATATAGATATATATCAAGACTCAAACACATTTAAGGAAAACACAGAATTAAGTACATTCAATTAATGCACATTAGAATATGTGGTGGCCAAAACTGTGAAAGAAGAGGAAATTAAAATAGAAATAAAAAAGTGCTTATCTTTGCATCAGTGGCATGGGGAAATATCGGGTCATGCTTAGTGCGGCTAGCCTTTTCATCAAAAGATCGAACCAAACGAGGAGACCCTGTTAAGAAGATGAGACGACAAAGTTAAGTTTGACAATTACTACCTTGTTTTGCAACCAAAATTCTTCTTTCCTTCTTTCTTTGTTTCTTTCTCTTTCTTCCTTTTTCTTTAGTTTTATAAAATTTCTTCATTAACTGAACCGTTGTTGTTCTCTCTTTCTTGTCACGTTTTAAGCCTTGTATTTCCTACACTGCGGACAAGAGGTTTCATCCCGCGTTTAAACGAGAAAAAATCCCAACAAGCCGTGCTCAGTGTCAAGTTGACTGAGGTGAAAGAGAAGATGTTTTTCTTCATTGGTGCTTGGAAGCTCTCTGTGACTGACTGACTTACTTACCGTGTCTGCTGTGTAAATCCTTAAGGGTTTGGAAGTTGTCCTTCAATAGATCGGTCGAAATTAATAAGCCCTGGAGGCTGATTGGTCATCGTGTGACCCAACCACTTCATAGAGGTTGCTCTCTTCACAAGAAGAAAGAAAAGTCATTTGGCACTTTTAAGGGCTAAAGAAAAATTTCTATGACATCTAGCTGACTGACCGACGTGCAAACGAACGATGGACGAAGCGACCTGTTCCCTTCAAAGGCGACTCTCAAAAGGGCCACACATCTCTTCCCTTGTTATCGCTACGCCTAAGGGAACTGGCCGAATCACGACTCGAGTGTAGGGGCTTCTAATATTTTAATTTCAAATCTATATAAAACACGGAATAAGTAGTTTATTTATCTTATTCATATGTATTTATATGATTAGTACGTTTTTATTCTATCTAGAACGATCTTTTCTCTACCATTTTGGCTTTATATTTAGGATTTATTTCATGGTAAGGAATTTAAACGAGAGACTATTGAGTTTCGGTATTTCGACACTGTGACTCATACAAAAGGAGATACAAGTACAATGTAGCCCATCAAACGAATCTGGCGGCAGTCACACTTACCACTAACCCTAAGTCAAGGTGTCTCCCCAAGATACTAGCTTGTATAAGGTACTCTATTTTTTTCTCAGTTCGTTTATTTTGGGAGAGGCGTTGCTACCAAGACTTAAAGTTTGTGATAGATTCAAGTGAGGGTATGTTTTGTTTTGTTTTGTTTCTGAAAATAAATAAATTGCATTCATTTTTAAGTTTTAAAGATGGTTTGAGGGATTCTATAGTGATCACTCTGGGAGTTTTTTGATTATCTTTTTTTATTTTGTAATTTTGTAAGAAAAAAATAATAAAATCAAACGGTGTTAATTCAAATAAAACTAAAATATATTACAAAGTAAAAATAATTATACAGAATATTGCCGACTATTTTTCTTATACGACGGACTTTCGCACAATAGACTAATTTGAATTGTCACCTCTATGAAAAACAGACAAAGTAATGGGATAAAAAATGGCAGTCACTTTCGGAGCTAACCGCTTCAAGATAATCATTTATGGTTATTCGGAAAAGTAACCCAGCCCTGATTTGTACGTTTAGCTTTTGTAAGTATGGATGTTCGAAAAGACAATAATCTCGGTTATACTAACGCTCTGTGCGCGAATGAAATGTATTTTTCGGCAATATCTTGTACTACATATATCCGTTTGTATTATGAAGTTTAAAGAAATAAATTATTTGTAAAAACAGAAAAAATACATACATTTTGAACAAAAATAAATTATTTGAAAATCCCATGACATTAATTTTATGTACTTATTTTTAGTATTAATAAATTTTTAAAAAATCGTATTTTTAGACACATACAACTTTTCTTCAAGAAATATGTCTATAATGAATAAATTATATGACGTTAATTTTATTTATTTTAATACTATAAATAAATTTTTTTTAAATTGCATGCAAAAAAAAAATAATTCCAACACTTTTTAAAATTATTTTATTTACTTTTAAAAAGTCATTGACCGAGCTTTTAGATTTTTACAGAGATTAGTGTCTTTCCCGACATCCATACTTACAAAAGCTGGGTTACTTTTCTGAATAATCGGAATTACTTTTGAATAATTTAAACAAAGAGTTTTCCTTTTATTTTAATTCTATATTAACCTCATGCTGTCTCACATTGAAAAATATTTTGCGGTTTTGTCAGCCGCAATCTGATTGTGATTGCGCTATTTTGGGGGCACTCTTATAGAGAACGACGCCCGTTTCCGTGATTTCGCGTCGTCAACGTTCGGGCAGGTTTCGGAAGCGTCCGAGAGTTGGCGAAACTATTAACCAATCAGGTTGCAGCAGGCATTAGACAATTAGGTTGCAGCAAGCAGACGATAACTTTTGAAAACAAAATGATTTCTACGACCTGCAGCGCGTTAAAAAAAAGAAAAGAAATTAATTACTACGATCTGTGTCAGCGCGTTGAATCTTCTGAAGGACTCATTGAGTTCTGTCAGAAACGGTCACGGTTCTTCTGCTGTTTAGGCACGACATGTATTGACAAAAAATAGCTAAAGAAATGTATAAACTTTGTTATGTACTTAAGTGGTAGCTTAATAGAACACTGTACACCAAAAATTAGGCAAATTCATCCAGTATTTATTAAATTAAAAATTAAAAAACGATTTTTAGCGGGTTCGCCATCTTGTATATTTCAATCGCCCGATTTTAAATTATTAAAATTTTTTTTTAGTTATCTCCCTTGTTACAAAATGCAAAATGTCTAATAATACGTAAAAGCGTTTGTTTTTCTTTTTCTTATAATTTAATAAATACTAGATGAATTTGCGTATTTTTACCGTAAAAACTTATTTTCAGCTAACACGTAAGTACATAACAAAGTTTATACATTTCATTAAATATGTTCATGTTGTGCGTAAATAGCAGAAACACCACGGGCACTTCTTACCCTAACCCTAACCCTAAACCCTAAACCCTAACACAGAAAATGTTAAAAAGAAAAAAGCATTGAAAAAAAAAACTGAAAAAAAAAAAAAAAACAAGCAAAAAAGAAATTGGTTAAAACCCAGTTGTTTCGTTGTATGTTATATATAAAGAAAATCATTTTTAAACACTTTTCGTTGTACAAAAAACAAACATTTTATTTAAAAACATTTGCGTAACTATGGTTCCTTGAACAAAACAAAAATCTAATTAATAAGAGTTATTTAGCTATGGGTTGTCCGTTCTTTATTTTTATATACGTATTTTACTTTTATTTTCTTCGTCTAACTTTTGTTATTTGCAACTTTCTTTGAATTTATGGTCTGGCAGTCTTTAATTTATCGTCTGGCAGTCTTCGCCTCGTCAACTTATGGGCGCTTCTAAGATCTACGTTGACGACGCGAAGTCACAGAAACGCGGCACATTCTCTATAAGAGTATTTTTTTGCAGCGGGAGGGAGTCGCCGTCCTTCGACATACTGCTTCATGTTATCCAAAATGGTCACCCATCTTGTACTGATCAATCGCAACGTCACTTAACTTCGGTGATTTGAATTAAATAAAAAAATTATGCCATATATTTTTATGAAACAAGAATATTGAAAAGGGCAAATCAGTTATCTCCCTTGATAAATTTATAAATTTATCAAGGGAGATAACTCATTACTTTTTTTTTTGATATACAAATATACACCTTCACATTTTAATGTTTTTTTTTGTCCCTTAAGAAGTTGTTTATCCATTTTATATGTATAGAGTCACTATTTGTGATATTTAGCTGATACATATAATAATCTTAAACCTTATAAAATAGGTAAAAATATAGATATAAAATTTAAATATTTTTACCAAATCAGTTATTAAAAAAGGATACTAAGTTATCTCCCTTGAACAACTGACATTTACGTTCCTTTCTTAAATATTTATAAATTATTTAATTTTATATTATTAGGTATATTGTATCTTCATTTGTTTTTTTCCCTTGAAAAGTTACTTTGCTTGTTTATATATATACGCAAAATATTTGCGTTATTTATTTGTGATATATTATAATCTTAATTTATTAAAATAAACAAAAAAGGCAAAACACTTAATGAAAAACAACTTTTTATAGAAATCAATCCGGACAAGGCATTGAGCCACTTGATGTAAAGAGCTAACAAGTACAAATATTATTATCGGAAAGAGAAGATATGCCCTTAGTCTTTGAAAGACCAAGATTATAAGTAGGAGGAAAACAGTCAGCAGGAAGAGAGTTCCAAACGCCTACGGTTCTTGGAAAGAAGCTACTGGTATAGGAAGCTGTATTACAATGAGGTATCAAAACAGCAAATTGATGGAGACCACTACAGCAATGAGTCAAACAGGCTGAAACAAAAGAAACAGGGAATAGATCACATAATTATGAAGAGGATAGGGAGAGAGAGAGAGAGAGAGAGAGAGAGAGAGAGAGAAGGGGTGCAGAGAAGAAGAAAAGGTAGAGGCAATCAAATTACTATACGTTTCTGCACCTTATCAAGAACCCTCAAATGGGACAGAGATTCACCAGCCCAAACATGACAACAGTACTCAATACATTGTCTTATAGTAGATTTGTAGAGATAGAGAATAGCCTCAGGTGTGAGAAAGTATTTAGAGCGATAGAGAGAAACAAAATTACGAGAAGCAGAAAGAGCAATAGATCTAATGTATGAACTCCAAGAAAGATTTGATGAGAGAGAAAGACCAAGAAGTTTCAGAGTCGATTTCCCCTCAAGAATCTCAGGAATAAAAGATTGAAAGAGACGAGCTGAGTCTTAACTGGAGTACATGAAACAAGCCATTTCGTACCCCAATCCCCAACTGAACCCATGGCAACTTTTAGATCAGCTGCATATTTCGATTGATCCGAGGTAGATGGGCGAGAAGCAACACCAGAATAAAGAGTGTTATAATAAGCATAGACGTTAATTTTCTGAACAATATTCTCTGGGAGATCGCTTATATAGAGAAGAAACAGTGTTAGGCCTAGAATAGAGTCCTGAGGAACACCAGAATTGATAGGGAAAGAGAAAGAAGAGCCACTGTATAAAGTTACTCGCAAGGTTCGATCAGAAAGAAGAGAATGTGAACAGGTCGTTCAGCGACCATATAAATTTTCAAGGAATATTTCCGACCAGCACAAATCAGAAATGCTAAAAACAGAACAAAGCGTTTTAGAAACACACCTAAGACAGGCAGAAAGTGGAAGTGGAAGAAAGCAGACGGTGTGTGACCGCAGGAATAGAACTTAGAAGCCATGAACCAATTTTTGTCCAATCTAACTCCTAAATATAGAAGGAAAATATTTGTCGCGGTAATGGCTCTAAGACTTAACTAAATACCTACTATCAAATGGATATATCGACACATCCGTGCAAACGGGTTGTGTCCGTTGAATAGCTGGTTGCTTGGATCATTAGAAGCATTTTATGGGGGGGGTATAAAAAAGTGAGAGTTAACAAGACCGACTTGGATGTTATATGGCTAGATTTTGCTAATGCACATGGGTCAGTATCTCATCAAATCGTTTGACGATCCATTCAGATGCATGGAAGAATATGCAAGATCCTGGCAACATATTTTGATGGGTTCCAAATGCGGTTTATCACAAATTAATATACCACAAACTGGATAAGGCTTGGGGTCCGTATAGTTATAAGTAAGGGTAAATCATTAGTAATGAGAATTGATGAGGTGTCCATTGCGTCAGCCTCGTTTAGTAAGAATATAATCCTGTACTTCTCTTGAGAATCCTGTTAATAATTTCAGCATTCTTTAGGTTTCTTTTACTCTGCAATGTACGCCATCGTGTACGCTCTTTAATATGTCTGTTGTTAGGGTTTGTGGAGGTACTATTATATCTGCAATGTATATATCCTTTGTATATCTGTTTTATGTTTAAATACTTTGATAATTGGGGTTACCGCTAGCATTTGAATATAAAAACAAACTCTTCCACTATATTTAAAATCAGTTTTATTCATATATCGCTTCACCAAGAAACAGCAAGTAATTTTTTATCCTATTATGTTAGGGAACTCCATACTCGACCATTGCCTTAACTTGAATTAGTAAAAAATAACTTCTTTATCGGTTACGTAAAAAAATCTGTTAGGTAAACAACTTTTTCATTTACTGTTTGAATTTAATATTTTGTTGAATTTATTAGTATTGTTGTACAAAAATTTAAATTAAAACCCGTTTGATAAATTTTAATAAACAACATTTTAAAAATGTTTTTAATTTGTTATTATTTCTTTAGTTTTAATGAAAACTAACAATTGAAATTGCCTTTTTGTCAGATTTTGTGAAAAAATAAAATGGAGTTATCGCCGTCGTATTCCCATCCTAATGTACAACTGCGCCGTTCAACATCGCTTAAGTAAGGTGATCTCACGAGAATCGACGTGTCGGCGTGATTATGCAGTAAGAATGTGAATATAACGCTGTAAATAATACATTCATTCTGATAGGAATTTGTGTTTTATTAAATTAAAATAGTACAAAAAGAAATGGAGTTATCTCCCTTGAAACATAAGTTGCGTCCCTTAGATGAATTCTTTACGCTTAAATTTGGAACGTGGTGTCATCGTCTCTAATATTGTAAGTGTTTTTTTTTAGGGGGGGGGGTCTCTTTTTTCGTTCGTGTTCCTTTTTACTTTCCTCCCCATGAGGGGAGAGTTATACACAAGGTCGGCTTTTAATATAGGGGAAATCCAGCTCCCCCAAAAAGGTCCACTCTTAATTGGAACAACAATTTAAATTGCCTCAGTCTAGAAGGACTTCTCCTTCGCTAACTGAGGACAGAAAAAACTAATTGTAGCATCAGAACAGATACTACACTTTGTTCCTAACCAAAAGGCAACCATGTTGTTTTATGCTGACAAAGTAAGGCAGATAACTCATCTCAATTTTATGCTTGTATTTTGTAAATAACTACCGATTTCAATCATTTTTTATTTTCATTTAAAAAACAAACACTGTCAAAATGTTTATTTACAAAAGAAAATAATTTTTAGTGCTTATCCAGAATTACATAGACATGTGGGGGGGGGGAATAAAACAAACTGAGAAATATCTGTATGATTTTCGTACCCGTGACAGAATAAATATATATCGTATATCAAAAATCACGTAAATCAATCAATTACTTTTTATTTTATAAAAGAAAATTAAATTTTATCGATTAACGAGTAATGGTGATATATCGGCGGCATTATTGGCATATTCAAGGGAGATAATACCCACAATTCCAGACTTTATTTCTCTAGTTTGCAAAAGTTTGGATTATCTCCCTTGAATATGACCAATATCGATCAAATTTGATTTTCTTTTAAAAACTAAAAAAAAACTACTTGATTACTTTACGTGCTTTTTGGTATACGATATATTCATTCCGTCACGGGGACGTAAATCATACACATATTTCTCAGTTTCTCTTATTTTCTTTACCTCATGTCTCGGTAAGCACCCATTTTTTGCACACGACTTGCACGCACACAAAAGAATCGGTGCTATTCGGCACTGACATTTTAATACGAAATCAAATGAAATTTACATTTGAATTATCTCCCCTTTCAACCCTTTCTTTTAAATCAGGGTCGGGCAACCTTTTCAGGGTGAGGGCCAGATGACACTTTTGGAAGGAGATCGCGGGCCGGAGTGAAAAACGAAATCTCAGAATTACTATATTTTGTTTACATGAATAAATTGTACAAAAATTGCATTGGACACTCTACAAATCTGATATTTTTTCTCAAGAGACTTCTGTATGTGATGTTATAAAAGGCGCCGACGAAGAGTCATTTTGGAATCATAAAAAATAATGACGGGGAAGTAGCAAGTGTATCCAGCATTCGATTTGACACACCTCACATAAGTTCTCTGTTTCATGCCCTTTCCTCGTCTCTCGTTTCTAATTTGTTTCTCTCTTTCGCTTTTTCTATTTTTATCTCAGGCCAAGGATTTGAAATTAATAGTTAAAGAAAAATGAAATATGCATGCATCATTGCTCGCTGATATTTATACATTTTTATGCCACTGTAAATCGTAATTGAAACTTACTTTTACGTCTATGTCACAAAATGATATGAGTTTTACTGGGAGGTCCGCGGGCCGGATTGCAATAATAAAGAATAGCAGGTTGGCGGGCCGGACGCTAAACCTTCGCGGGCCGGATGTGGCCCGCGGGCCGGAGGTCGCCCGCCCCTGTTCTAAATTAAAGATGATATTTCATCTGTGCACAATAATACAGAAGCACCCAATTATTTTATCGCATTATCTTCCGAACGCTATACTACTTTTTAAACTTAACTTGTATATTTTTTCTAATTAAAGTACAACATTTTTATGAATTTATATAAATCCATTTTCATATAAGTTTTAATTTCATTATAAATTTGAGGATCTTTAAAAATAGAAACAATATTTCTCAGTTTGTCTTATTTTTCTCTACGTGTCTCGGTAATTCTGAATAAGCACCTAATTCTTTTTATTTGAGATTTCAAGAATTGATTTTTTTAAGAGCTTAAGAAACAATGGAAAAAAAACAATGTAACAGGAAAAATCGTAAATCTATTTGTCATACTTAATATTTGTATATTAATATATGTTTTTAAAAACGTTTAAAAATAAGTTTAAAATTAAATATGATATTTAATTTTCAAATTATTTTTAAACTTTTTTAAAAACATGATAAATTATTTTTTTTAAATTGCAATTGTTTGGGTGTGGATGCTATCGTAATCGAAATAACTTTGTAATCTTTTATATGCCATATAAATACTATAATAAAATTAACAATATAATTATATTAGTTAAATAAAAATAATAATGATAATAATTATAATAATCATAATAATACTAATGATAATAATATAATTATATAAGTTAAACAATAATATAATTATATATGTAAAATAATCATAATATAATTATATGAGTTAAATAATAATAATATACTTATATGAGTTAAATAATAATATACTTATATAAGTTAAATAATAATAATATAATTATATAAGTTAAATAATAGTAAATACTTATATAAGTTAAATAATGCTAATATACTTATAAAAGTTAAACAATAACAATATAATTATATTAGTTAAATAATAATGATATAATTAACTGAGTTAAATAATAATAATATAATTATATAAGTTAAATCATAATAATATAATTATATATGTTAAATAATAATATAATTATATCAGTTAAATAATGATAATATAATTATATAAGTTAAATAATAATAATATAATTATCTAAGTTAAAAAATGATACTATAATTATATGAGTTAAATAATAATAATATAATTTTATGAGTTAAATACTAATAATATAATTATATGAGTTAAATAATAATAATATAATTATATGAGTTAAACATTAATAATATAATTATATAAGTTAAATAATAATAATATAATAATATAAGTTAAATAATAATAATATACTTATATCAGTTAAATAATTACAATATAATTATATAATTTAAATAATAATATAATTATATGAGTTAACTAATAATAATATACTTATATAAGTTTAATAATAATAATATAATTATATATGTTAAATAATAATATGATTATATAAGTTAAATAATAATACAATTATATAAGTTAAATAATGATAATATAATTATATAAGTTAAATAATAATAATAATATAATTATATGAGGTAAACAATGATAATATAATTATATCAGTTAAATAATAATAATAATAATATAATTATATGAGTTGAATAATTATATAATTCTATGAGTTAAGTAATAACAATATAATTATATGAGCTTAATAATAATAATATAATTATATGAGTTAAATAATAATAATATAATTATTTAAGTAAAATAATAATAATATAATTATTTAAGTTAAATAATAATTATATAATTATATAAGTTAAATAATAATAATAATATAATTATATGAGTTAAATAATAATAATATAATTATGTAAGTTAAATAATGATATAATTATATGAGTTAAATAATAAGAATAAAATTATATAAGTAAAATAATAATAATATAATTATATAAGTTAAATAATAATAATAATAATAACATTATATGAGTAAAATAATAATAATATAATTATATATGTTAAATAATAATGATATAATTATATAGGTAAAATAATAATAATATAATAATATGAGTTAAATAATAATAATATAGTTATATCAGTTGAATATTAATAATATACTTATATAAGTTAAATAATAAAAACATACTTATATAAGTTAAATAAAAATAATATAATTATGCATGTTCAATAATAATAATATAATTATATAAGTTAAATAATAATAATATATTTATATAAGATAAATAATAATGTAATAATATATGTTAAATAATAATAACATAATAATATGAGTTTTATAATAATATAATACTTATATGAGTTAAATAATGATAATATAATTATATATTTAATATAATAAAATAATTATATAAGTAAAATAATCATAATATAATTATATGAGTTAAATAATAATAATATAATTATACAAGTTAAATCATCATAATATAATCATATAAGATAATAATAATAATAATAATAATAATAATAATAATAATAATAATATCATTATATAAGTTTTATAATCATAATATAATAATATGAGTTAAATAATAACATAATTATATATGTAAAAAAATAATAATAATATAATTATATGAGTTTAATAATAATAATATACTTATACAAGTTAAATAATAATAATATAATTATATATGTTAAATAATGATAATATAATAATATGAGATAAATAATAATAATATAATTATACATGTTAAATAATACTAATATACTTATAAAAGTTAAACAATAACAATGTAATTATATTAGTAAAATAATAATGATATAATTATCTGAGTTAAATAATAATAAAATAATTATATAAGTTTAATAATAATAACATACTTATATAAGTTAAATATATATAATATAATTATACATGTTCTATAATAATTATATTATTATATAAGTTAAATAATAATAATATATTTATATCAGATTAATAATAATATAATTATTTATGTTAATTAATAATAACATTATAATATTAGTAATATTAGTTTAATAATAATATAATACTTATATAAGTTAAATAATGATAATATAATTATATATGTTAAATAATAAAATAATTATACAAGTTAAATCATAATAATATAATCATATAAGATAATAATAATAATAATAATAATAATATCATTATATAAGTTTTATAATGATAATATAATAATATGAGTTAAATAATAATATAATTATATATGTTAAATAATAATAATATAATTATATCAGTTAAATAATAATAGTTTACTTATATAAGTGTAATGATGATAATATAATAATATTAGTTAAATAATCATGATATAATTATATGAGTTAAATAATAACATAATTATATATGTTAAATAATAATACTATAATTAATTGAGTTTAATAATAATATACTTATACAAGTTAAATAGTAATAATATAATTATATATGTTAAATAATGATAATATAATTATATGAGTTAAATAATAATAATATAATTATATGAGTTAAATAATAATACTATAATTATACAAGTTAAATCATAATAATATAATTATATAAGTTTAATAATAATAATATAATTATATAAGTTAAATAATAAAAGTATTATATAAGTTAAATAATAATAATATAGTTATATCAGTTAAATAATAATAACATACTTATATAAGGTAAATAAAATAATATAATTATATAAGTTAAATAATAAGAGTATTATATAAGTTAAATAATAATAATATACTTATATAAGTGAAATAATGATAATATAATTATATGAGTTAAAATCATAATATAATTATATAAGTTAAATAATAATATAATTATATATCTGAAATAATAATAATTGTATTATATGATTTTAATAATAATAATATACTTATATAAGTTAAATATTAATAACATAATTATATATGTTAAATAATAAAATAATAATCTAAGTTATATAATCATAATATAAATATATAAGTTAAATAATGATAATATAATTATATAAGTTTAATAATAATATAATTGTATAAGTTTTATAATGATAATATAATTATATGAGTTAAATAATAATAATATAATTATATGAGTTTAATAATAATAATATAATTATACAAGTTAAATCATAATAATATAATTGTATAAGTTAAATAATAATAATATCATTATATAAGTTTAATAATGATAATATAATTATATGAGTTTAATAATAATATAATTATATATGTTTAATAATAATAATATGATTATATCAGTTAAATAATAATAACATACTTATATAAGTTAAATAATAATTATATAATTATATAAGTTAAATAATAAAATAATTATATAAGTTAAATAATAATAATATAGTTGTATAAGTTAAATAATGATGATATAATTACATAAGTTTAATAATAATAATATAATTATATTAGTTAAATAATAATAATATAATTATATAAGTTAAATAATACTTATATAATTATATAAGTAAAATAATAATATAACTATATAAGTTAAATAATAATAATAACATAATTATATAAATCATGTTTGTACATGCCGTCTTCAAAATGATGCAGACCTTCGTATGCAGCCAGGAAAGCAATACTATCATCATTATTATTTATCTTATTTGCAGATGGCTTCCTTCCAAAAAAGTCCCTTAGCGTATGCTATTTGTTGACCGACAATCACCCCCTAAAAAATAGGGTATCTCTATTATATTCTCAGCATTAAACAACATGAACTTAAAAAGGGCCTACTTTTGTCCCTGAAAACGTTACTTTATTTATTCGTTATATTTACTAGAAAATATATGCTCCCTCCGGTTGCATATTTTTGCTAGGCTGCCGCGTCAGAAATGAACGCTCACCCGTAAACTGATGGAGCCCCAGTCATATTTCTTTATTTTCTTTATTGATGACCAAGAATATTTTTAGTTGAAAATAAAGAAAAAAAGAAATTCGACCTTCCCCGATTTTTGTTTTACCCTCCCCCATAAATAGAAATATTTTTAGTTTAAAAGGAAAGAAAATGAATTTATTGCACCCACCCTCAATTTTTTTTATTTTATACTCCCCCATACATAGAAATATTTTTAGTTAAGAAAAGAAAAAAAAAATTTTGACCGCCTTCCCCAACTTTTTTTTATCCTTCCCCCCATACATATTTTTAATTAAAAAGGAAAAAAAAACCTAACCCTAACCTCCACTTTGAACTTAACTCTAACCCTAACGACGGGGTCAAAATTAGCGCGGGTCCTAAAGTTAAAAAACACCAAAAAATCAAATACAGTGAACACGATGTGTGTTTGTGTGTGTGTTTGTGTGTGTGTGTTTGTTTAATGATCTTTTTTTAATTAACCAATTTGATTCTAAAATCAGTTTTTTTTTTGACAGTAAAGAAAAAAATCACATCTTTTATTAAATAAATAAAACATGGAATAATAAAAACAGTTTGTAAATAAAAGCATATAAGGTGTAATCATAAATTCAGTTGAGGTCGTGAAAAAAATGATAATATTGGATATGAAAGTATTAAAAAATCAAATACAGTAAACAGGAATAGTTTTTTTTAATTCTCGGAAAGAAATTCGTTATAATGTGTGTGTGCGTGTTTTTAAATAGTAATTTTTAAATCAATTATTATTTTAATTAAACAATTTGATTCAGTGAATTTGATTCAGTGAATTTGTGTTTTAAAACATAAGATTAAGAAAATTAACAAACTCAGAACGTTTTAATAAAATGAAGCACGGTGAATGCCAGTGTTTTATTTACAAACGCGCCGTCTTGCGTCCATACTCAATTAACGGAGGAGGGAAGAAATTCAATGGATTAACCCTGGCTGCTTAATCAGTTTTGTCATAGTAATATTAATTACGTAACGCATTTCATGTATGTATATATACAAATAATAAAAGAAATAATTATAATTTATAAGTAAGATTATTAGCGAGCAAAATAGCGTAAATACATGTGGAAATCTGAAGAAAATAATCATGAGTGTATATTTGCGAATACTAATTTATTAGAAGTTCAAAGGCAATTGATCATGTAAATTGAGAAACGCGCATAGTGTTTATGGCGGGGTTTTTTCATAGTATATAATGAAGCTGGCGGACTTACTGAATAGTCATACTACTCTGATGGAGTTTCAGCTTCAGACAGACAGATACATAAACTCTATTATTAATATATATCCTTTGACATGAACAGAGAAGATGGAATTACAGCAGACATTTATCATATTTGGAAATATGATCTAATGTTAAGATCGGATTCTAACTCTTCCTGATGAAATCTCAGTTTATAATAACTGTTTATCGATAACATCGATATGCCAGTGTCCCAGATTTTGTACATGTCTGTGTAAATAAAAATAATCATATATATATATATATATATATATATATATATATATATATATATATATATAGTTGACCTTAAAATGCACACTGGAAAAACCAAGGTCATGTTCAACAAATATGCTGCAAAAGCCTCAAGTCACATTGAAAGGTGAAAATCCCGAGGAAATTGATAATTACATCTTCCTAGGGAATCAGATGGCAAATTGCCCTTGGATGGACAACTTTTTCCAAAGTTGACAACATCATTAAGAGTAGAAAGTTGAATATGAACATTAAACCCTGGGCTTGTTTTACAAATACTTCAATGGAATGGGCGCCCATGAATTTGCTGCTCTGGTACCCCCTCGACGTAAATACACCCGAGCAACACGACAATCAGTTAAATCCCATCCATTCACTGTGGAGGTCTCGAAATGGCGGAGAGTTTTTTACTCTTCTTTCCTCGAGCTGCCAGCCATTGGAGCTCTCTCACTGCTATCAGTTTCCCAGACTGTACCGATATGCAGAAATTTAAATAGAATGTAAACGAACATCTCACCACACAACTGCTTTCTTAGGATGCCCCCTTTAATTTCTGGCACCGAATCCACAGTAGCCTCTTACATCTCAGTGGCAGTATGCCTTGTCTAGCATGAACTCAAGTTAAGAAAATCTAAACGAAAAAAAAAACCCAGAAAATGTTCAATGAATACAGCATACCTGTTATGACATATGGGAGTGAAATATGAGTACTTAATAATGCAGCGATAGAAAAGCTAAAAGTTACTCTATTCAAAATTGAATGCATTATGATCGGCATCAGTCTACATGAAAGAAAAACACCTGGATCAGACAGTAAACTGGAGTAAATGACATCATCAACACGGCAACGACAAAAGATAGATGGGCTGATCACGTTTCGAGATTTACAGAAACAGGTGGACATGTAGAGCGACACAATAGACCCCGAGGCAACGAAAAAGACCTAGAGGAAAGCCAAAATCCTTGTGGAGAGAGGACCTCGACAACTAAATGGGTCCTACTTGGCTACACCTAACCAGGGACAAAACAAGGTGCAAGGAAACCAGCGAAGGGTTTGTTTCTCTTCAAGGAGTTATCAAAAACCCTAAAGATGATGATGATGATGATGATGATGATGATGATGATGATGATGATGATGATGATGATGATGATGATGATGGTGATGATTATGACACGAACGATTAAGCAAAGAAGCCTAAAAAAACCCACAAATTTTGGTGCTACTTGACATAACATTCCTCGGTAAATAGGATAAATAAAATTCTTATTTTAGGAAATGCATACTCATTATGGTGATTAAAATCCGGTAATAAAATTTTAAGGAAAGCAATCCAGTAGTTATTTTATTATTCAAGAGGCGTTCCTGGATAAGCCGTAACCGATTTGAGGGAGATAACTCTATTTTTCTTAGACGCCGCTATTCCGAATCCGCTGTAACTTTGCAAGGGAGATAACTCTTTTTTTATCGCTGCATGAAAAAAGAAAATGCGAATGTCTCAAAGAAAGAAAATGTGACACTAATTTTTTATAAGTTTATAAAGTTTGTGACATGTAAATAAAAGTTATTTTTAATGAGACTTTATAAAAAAATTAGCGTCGCATTTTCTTTCTTTCTTTGAGACATTCGTATTTTCTTTCATGCAGCGATAAAAAAAGAGTTATCTCCCTTGCCAAAGTTACAGTGGATTCGGAATAGCGACGTCTAACAAAAATAGAGTTATCTCTCTCAGATCGGTTACGATTAATCCCTAGCGACTGAAAATAATATCTTTGCGATCGCCGCATGAAATTACCAATATGGCGGTTCTCAACTCATCTAGTGAATCAATGAATACATTTTAATATCTTAAATAATTAAAAACTACTGGATTGTTTTCCTTAAAATTTCGTTACCGGTGTAGGGGAATAAGATGAATGACACCGGTTGCTAGGGGCACCGGTGGGTAGTGTCCCCTTAGAAAGGACACAAACACTAGCGACGAAAAGCTAAGAGCAAGGTTGAACTTCGCCGCGCTGGTCAGGACACCACGCGGACGAATCGATGTACACTCTACCAGTTCTGGTAGTCTCCACCGTATGTTCTTGTAATGTTATGTCGTAGCCCTTTTATGTTTCTCAATATGTGAATAAATGTGTATATAGTACTTGGTGCATTTTCCTTTATTTCGTGTTTTCTCATAGCATATTTAGGAGGTCTGGTTTTCCCCGTAGATTAGTACAGGGAAATAAACCCAATCCTAACACTGGTGACTCCCGAGCTTAGAACGCGCAGATATATATGTATATATAAAAGTCTTTGGTTTAGAATAAACCCCTTCCCTTAAAAACAAAAGACGTTAAAATGCGTAGTATAGGGCAATTTAGAAAAATAAAAGCAAAAACGTTAGAAACCGGAATCCTTATCAAGTAAATGTATTTTTTTTTTTAAATTAAAGAGAAACAAACTAAGTACGTTTTGGTTACAGTATAAACGAAACGATATCTTTTCTCTGTCGCCGAAATATTTTTTAACTAAAATATTCGGGTTTAAAAGATGGCCGCTTGCCTTCTCCAAGTCATCCGGCGCGCCTGCCCTGTGATTGGCTGATTCAATCTGCCACGTCACGCAGCCCTCCCCTCCCAAGTTATCGGTAGCTGCTACTACTACTACTACTGTACGGCCGGTGTGGTGCGCGAATTTTATCAGCAAGCACTCGCCGTACACAATAAACAAACTATAAAATAAATAGTTTAAATGGCGTCGCCAACGTTTAGTTTAAACCCGACGGGTGTACGTGACGACCCCGCTCTGTTTTTCACCCAGCTTGACTTGTTATTTAGACAGAAAGCTATATCTGGGCAGACAGATAAATTCTGCTATGTAGCAGCGATCTTGCCTCAAGACGTAATCGCGGAGGTAAGAGAATTAATTATCTCCCTTCCCACAGAGAAGCCATATGACGTGCTTCGTGAGAGAGTTACAACGGCTGTGACAGTCTCAATGCATAAACGGATTTCCCAGCTGTTAGAGCAGGAAACTCTGGGAGATAGCAAACCGTCGCAATTCTTAAAACGCCTACAAAAGTTAGCAGAGGGGGCGATGGATAAGAGCATCGTCAAACATATTTTCCCCCAGCGAATACCAACGCACTATAAGGTGGCTATCGCTGCGCAGGACGAATCCACACCAGTCGAACAGCTTGCGGTTATAACGGACCACATAGCTGACATACTGTCCACACAGCCGTCAGCTGTGGCCGGTGTGCAGACATCAGACAAGGACGATGTGCTAACGAGACTGTTGGAGGGGCAGCAGAGATTGGAAGCCCGCATGAATAAGATGGCGGAGGAAGTAGCAAACTTAACCCTGAAGGAGAAGCAACGCCAAAGACGCGATGATACCCGCAGCCACTCAAGAGAACGAGGCCAGGAGAGAGGAATGTGTTGGAAGCACAAGAGATTTGGCGATAAGGCAAATTCTTGTGTTCCACCTTGCAATTACAAGGGTCCGGGAAAAGCCTAAACCGACAGAAGAAAGCGGCGTCGACTGTCGGTGCATCCCGCTCTGGCCGCATACTGTATGTGGTAGACAGAAACTCGGGTACGTCCTTTTTAATGGACAGTGGGGCACAGGTGTACCTTATTCCCGCAACTGCAACCGACAAGAAGTCTCCTCCCTGTAAGTTTACACTACGTGCTGTAAACGGTTCGCTAATACACACATATGGGGAGAGGTGTATGGATCTCAACCTAGGTTTGCATAGATCATTTACCTACATTTATATTATTTTGGGTACTGATTTTTTGCAAGCATTCGGCCTTGTTATAGACATGACCGGCCGGTGTTTAAGAGATCCAGAAACACAACTCACAGCATGTGGTGTGGTCAAAGCTGGTACTCCATTATGTCCAGCAGTGGCACATGCAAACCAAGATGATGCGTTCCTGAGACTTTTGAAGGAATACCCTTCAATTTCCATACCCTCCTTTCATAAGGAAGTTTTACCACACTCTGTAACACATTACATAGAGTCAACCGGTCCACCCGTCCATAGCAAAGCCAGGCGTTTGGCATCTGGAAAGATAATAGCTGCTAAGGCGGAATTCCAACAAATGATGAAGTTAGGCATAGTTCGCCCTTTAAAGAGCGAATGGGCTTCACCTCTTCATTTAGTAAGCAAAAGCCCTAACACATGGCGTGCATGTGGGGATTACAGAGCACTGAACGCGGTTACCAAACCATATAGGTACCCAGTACCACATATCCAGGACATAACAGCAGTGGCCCAAAATAATACATTTTTTACAAAATTAGACTTAATTCGGGCATATCACCAAATACCGGTTGAACCTGAGCACATCCCAACACGGCCATCATTACGCCATTCGGAATGTTTGAATTTGTACGAGTTCCTTTTGGGTTGCGAAATGCAGCCCAAACATTCCAGAGATTCATAGACCAGGTCTTGCGTGATTTGCCATTCGTCTGTGCATATATAGATCACGTACTCATTGCTAGCCAGAATATACATGAACACATTGACCATGTACGGCAAGTGTTTGAACGCCTGAAGCAATATGGTGTGGTATTAAACCCATTAAAGTGTGTTTTCGGTCAATCTGAAGTCACATTTTTGGGGTACCATATCTCAGAGGAAGGAATTTCCCCATCGTCAGAGACAGTCAAGTCCATTCGAGATTTTCCCATTCCTGTTACGATTATACATTTACGCCAATTCTTAGGACTAGTGAATTTTTACCGTAGGTTCCTCCCCCACTGTGCCCAAGTACTTTTGCCATTGACAAACGTGTTGACGAATGTGAAGAACTGCGACATTTCATTATCAGAGCATGCGGTACTGGAATTCGACAAAGTAAAGTCCATGTTGGAGGAGACCGTCAAGTTGTCGCACATCCAACCTAACCGTGAACTGTGCCTGGCAGTAGACGCGTCTGCAATTGGTCTTGGAGCTGTTCTGCAACAAAAATTTGATACGGACTGGAAACCCATTTCATTTTTCTCTAGAAAATTGACATAGGCAGAAACCCGTTACAGTACTTTTTCCAGAGAACTGTTGGCCTCATTCTCCGCGATACGATATTTCCGCCAACTCCTGAAAGGTCAGCAGTTCCACATACTTACAGACCACAAGCCTTTATTAGGCGCCTTGCACTCCTTTTCGGACAAATATTCTCCCCGAAGGAGGCGCCAGATGGACTACATCCTCCAGTTTACGTCTGACATACGACATGTCAAGGGAGTAGACAACACCCCAGCAGACACCTTGTCACGCGGAATTAATTCCTTTCTGTTGGACCTTCTATCGACATCAACACATTATCTAAGAAACAACAGAAAGACGAAGAACTGCAAGAACTTCTACAGGTCAATGCAACTTCATTAAATCTGGTGACGATAACCAATCCTTCCAGCAACAACAAAATTATATGTGACACCAGTACAGGCAAACTACGCCCATATGTTCCAGCATCCTTACGCAGACATATTTTTAATGCGGTGCATGGCCTATCTCATCCTGGAGCCAACGCATCGATACGGTTACTAACAGACCGATATGTCTGGCTGCGGATCAAAGCAGATGTAAGAGCTTGGGCGAAAATGTGCGTGAAGTGTCAGAAAGCTAAGGTTGGTCGCCATACTCGAGCTCCTCTAGGCACGTTCCCAGTGCCTGATGAAAGATTCAAGCACATTCACATTGACATTACAAGACCATTTCCCACATGTGAAGGTCAGTCCTATCTGCTGAATGCATCGACAGATTCTCGCGATGGTTTGAAGCCTTACTAATGCCAGACATGACGGCATACACAACCGCCAGAACATTCCTCGCCGGCTGGGTGGCAAGATTCGGTGTCCCGGAGAACATGACAACAGATAGAGGTCGACAGTTTGAGTCTGAACTGCTTTACAAACTGTCAAAACTTTTGGGCACCAGGAACATCCACACTACCGCTTATCATCCCCAAGCAAATGGTATGGTCGAGCGATTACACCGCAGCCTGAAAGCTTCTTTACGTGCAGAGCTCACTAACAATACCAAGTGGCTAGAACATCTTCCACTGATACTGCGCACCACAGTAAAAAAAAGGCATGGACTGTTCGGCAGCAGAAGCCCTGTATGGAACCACATTGCGACTACCCGCACAGTATTTTTCGAGGCACCAGAGAAAGTGTGGGATGTAACATCATTCGTTGACAGACTGACCACAAAAATGGCCAAGATGGCATATTCTCCTTCAGGGGAGAATAAGTACACAAAGGTATATTTGCCTAAACATTTACAAACGTGTACACACGTATTTATCCGCGATACTGCTAAGTCACATTCTCTGCAACCACCATACCGTGGTCCATTTAAGATTGTCAAGAGACACGACAAGTTCTTCAGCGTTCGTATTAAGAACGAAGAACAAAATATTTCAGTGGACAGGCTAAAACCCGCAGTACTGGAGGACGCATACTTAGAAGTAGCACCTCGAAACTCAGTGTCCGTAGACATGATATTGGAGAAACATCCTTTAGAAAAAAAGACACGTTCAGGCAGACATGTGAGATGGCCTAGACATTTAAAGAACTTTGTTTCCATGTAAAAAAAAATGTTTTTATTTCCTTGTTTGTATTGATTTTCAGATACTCTGTATTTTTGGGGGAGTATTGTAGGGGAATAAGATGAATGACACCGGTTGCTAGGGGCACCGGTGGGTAGTGTCCCCTTAGAAAGGACACAAACACTAGCGACGAAAAGCTAAGAGCAAGGTTGAACTTCGCCGCGCTGGTCAGGACATCACGCCGACGAAACAATGTACACTCTACCAGTTCTGGTAGTCTCCACCGCAAGCGGTGAGTAAATAAAGGATTGTATGTTCTTGTAATGTTATGTCGTAGCCCTTTTATGTTTCTCAATATGTGAATAAATGTGTATATAGTACTTGGTGCATTTTCCTTTATTTCGTGTTGTCTCATCGCATATTTAGGAGGTCTGGTTTTCCCCGTAGATTAGTACAGGGAAATAAACCCAATCCTAACACCGGTTTTTAATTATCATAACAAGTATGTATTTCCTAAACTTAGAATTTTATTTAGGGTATTTACCGGGGAGTGTTATGTCGAGAAGCATCCAACGTTTTACCTACGTAGAATATTTTTTGAATTTCAGTTTGTTTGTTTTTTAGGAAAAAAAGCAAACTCTTTTTTCATTATTAAATTTAATTAAGACGATTTTTAAAATGAAAATATATTTCCCCGCAAAGATTAATGATTGTATATTTAAATCAAATTAAAACTAAATAAAAAACGTTTGAAGAAAACTATTTTTTTTAAATTAGATCGAAGTAAACTATTTTTTTTTAAAATAGAGTATTTAACTACTGTTTAAAAATTAAGATAGAATTTAACTAATTTTTTAATTTTGCTAAAAGTTAACCATTTAAAAAATAGATAGCATTTAACTTATGTACCAAAATTTTGATAGCATTTGCTCGGAGTTAACTCTTCAAAAAATAGATAGCATTTAATAAATATCTAAAAATTTAGATTGCATTTTACTAATTTTTCGTTTTGCTAGTAGGTGACTATTAAACAAATAGATAGCATTTAACTAATGTCTAAAAATTTAGAAAGCATTTTGCTAATTTAAAAATGTTGCTAGACGTTGACATCGAAAGAATAGATGAGAGTTTTTGGGTTAGTAGATTCAGAACAAGTGGAGTAGCAAGGGAAGGCCGAGTAAAACATGGAAGGAAGTGATAAGGATGGAGTTGGGAAAAAGAGGGACAAAAAGACATCAGTCTCTACCCAATGTAAGAATGTATCTTCAAATTCTTCTTTGGTTTTATTTTTTGACTCCTTGTAAAATCGCAACCATGGATAATGAATTTACGTGTGAAATTGAATTTCCTTTGACATATTCTATATCAAAGTCAAATGCCATTAACTTTATTGTCTACCTTAATATTCTCAATGTCATAACTTTGGGTAATGCTTTTCTTGGATTGAATATAAATTCCAATGGTCTATGATCACTTCTCAAGAGAAATTATTTTCCAATTAGAAATTGTCTAGCCCTGGTGGTGCACCATACAATGACCAATCATTCTTTCTCTATATTTGAATAATTCAATTCGTGTTCGTTAGTCGTCATAAATACATTATCGGATGTCCTTCTTGTGATAATATTCCAAATATCGACTGTTCACTTACATCTGTGGTTAACGTAATTTCCTTTTTGGAATTAAAATCTTTACTACCGGTTTCTTTGCCATAACTAATTTCAATCTCTCAAAAGCTTTTTGTTGTTTTTCTAACCAAATTAATTCAACATTTGTTTTTCGTAAATTTTCAAACGGTTCAGTCAGGTCTGTATATTTTGATAAATATCGCCTGTAGAAATTGACTAATCCCAAAAGATATTTAAGTTCTTTTTTGTTTGTAGGTATAGATATTTTAAATATGTTTTCTATTAAAGCTTGATCTGGTGATACACCATTTTTTAAAAATGGAATACCCTAAAAATGATATATTACTACTATCTTTTACGCAGTTGTTCATTCATAGTCATTTCCGCATTTCTTATTTTGTTCAAAATAATGTCGGTTTTCTTTTTTAATTCAAGTTCATTATTTGCTCCTATGCAAATATTGTCTTGGTAACAGACCATATTTTTTTATATTATCTCCTAAAACCTGTTTAATGGCCTTTTGAAATATGGTGCTAGCTGTTTTTATTCCATATGACATTCTTTTCCATATTAGCAAATTTATAGGCATATTTATCGTTGTTGTTTCTTTGAAATTATCATCTATTGGAATTTGGTAGTATACCGTTTTCAAATCTATTTTTTTGTAAAAACGTTCATTCCTGCCAGCGCCTGTAATGCAACCTCTACATAAGGTATAGGATAAGAATCCGAGCAAACTTTGTGGTTTACGCCTGTTTTATAATCTCCACATATACGTATGTCTCCCTCTGACTTTCTCAAAACAACAATGAGTGATGCCCACTTGCTACCCCTAATCACGTGAAACATGTTCAGTAAGGTCCTGTTCAATTAATGCTACTACTAATGGCAACAAATATACTGGTAATTTTCATGCTTCATAATAAGAGGGGGTAACATTTTCTTTTAATTTTAAACAAGCTTTGTAGTTTTTTTTAATTTTCCGGTTTTTTCCATTTTTATCTATTTAATTAGTTTGATAGAATTTATTTTAAGCACATTGTTTCCCAGGAGTCCGTTGTTCTTTTTACAATTTGTGACAATTATAGGTTAATCTCAAATTTGTTTTTTTACTCTAAGAAACCCTTAAAATATCCTAAAGTTTTTATGACCGATCTATCAAATTGGCGGAGTTGTACACTCCTCTTTCGTAAAGTCGGCTTTCCAATGCGTTACAAGAATTGTTTTCGTATAAGTGTTACCTCACTGCCGGTATCCATTTGCATATCCGAATCGACATTGTTCATTTTGACTTTTAATATATCTTTTTTCTTTTGTTCAATTTTTTAGACATTATTATTGTTGTTTTTTTAATGTAAAGACTTCCCTATTGGTTTCATTTTCTTCAACTTTTTCGACGTTTTTCTTTTAAAACTTGCATACATCTTGAAAATGATTCATTCTTAAGCAATTTGTACAAGTTTTTCCAAATGATGGGCTTTTTCTCTATTTTATTTATTCCTTTTTGTTGCTGTATGAAGTCAATGCAAGTATTTAAGGGCATGTTTCCTATTTGTAGTTGTTCCATTATTTTATTCCATCACTTAATCTTAATTGAATAAAATTTTCTTAGATCGTCTGTTCTTCTTGTCCGAGTTTTTCAAACTCACAATATCTACTCGAATTTCGTAGACGGTGTAGATATTTGATTATTGGCTCGTCAATTTCTTGTTTCATTGACTTGAACTTCGTTTTTTTTGCCACGGCTAACCTTTTCTTAGGTCTCATATTTCTTTTTATGATCTGACTTATTCTCCCGAAAGTCAGGTCTTCTAGATCCATGGGATACACCATGGTTGAGACTTTCATGATGTCCTCGCATCCAGGTGTAGCCCAAAATAAATCTGTTATTTCATTTTCTCCTCCCGTTTTTTTTGTTGTCTTTTAACTTTTTAGTCGCATCTTATCCATGTGTCCAGGAAGTCGGGCTCATCGAGAGAAAATTGGGATTCTATCGGCGACGCCATTGCTGTGAAGTTGTAAATGTACCTACTCAATCGCTAGTGTACTTTCACTACTAGCTATACTTAAGGAGAGACTTATATAGTAATCTATTTCTACTTATGCATATCAATTAGCCAGTATCACAACAGTAATCTTACTTTTTTTTATCCCGGACAACACCGAATAGAACAAATAGTCCTAATTTCTGCCCCCCTCTTCCATTTCAGCATATTAAGACGATACATTATTTTGATAAAGTCAATAGTCCGAAGAGAGTTAATATATACCAGTTAACAAAATTGGCATTGAAATTGTACAATTATTGATCTCGGACTACGCCGGGAAGCACTAATGCCATTTAATGGTCATGGTCAATTCTTAATTCATTCTTCCCCCCCCCCCCATTTAAATATCTTAAGAAGATACATAATATTGATGAATTCAATAGTCCGAATAAATTTACTTTCTATTCCTTACCAAAGGTTATACTGTAATCTAACAATTCTGGATCCCGGTAAATGACTAATTTCTTGTTCCCACACCCATTTAACAATGCTATGAAAATAAAGGATATTAAGTAATTTGGATTATGGCTCCCAGGTGTATACAACATTCTAAAACAAGACAAAAAATTTATGTATGCCGAACATCACTTCGTTTAAACACACTCGCTCTATCTAGAGTATTGAGCACGGTTATTAGCCCTTTTGGGTTACTATCTGCTCTATCCATGATATTCATATGAATGAAAAAAAAATATGTGAAAAAATTGAATGAGAAAAAATTAATCTAATATAAATGAAATAAAATGAATTAAGATATGAATGAAAAAGTGAATGAAAAAAACGAATAAAAAGTAAATAAAAAATATTTAATAACAACTTAATGAGCAATAATGAGTGAAAAAATGAATAATAAACAATAAATGTAAAAATATGAAAATAAAATAAATGAAAAAATAATGAAAATAAGTGAACAGAAAAGGTTGAATGAAAAAAGAATAAATACAATTGTAGAAAAAATGAATGAAAAAGTGATTAAAAATTGAATGAAAAAAATGAAAAAAAGTAATAAAAATAAGTTTTGAAAATGAATAAAAAAACATCCCGCCTAAAATATAATGTAAGATTTTTCTTTTGATTAACACCGGTTTGCAATTTCTGATGTCAGATACGGCCGCAATGACCAAGTGTATATCTTCTATATTACCATTAAACAAATAAATTATTATTTGCGAAAAAACAAACATCCTGCCTAAAATACAATGTGGGATTTTTCTTTTGATTAACACCGGTTTGCACTTTCCGATGTCAGATAGGCCAGCTATGACCATAGGGATATCTTCTATTTTACCATTGAACATATTAGTGAAAAAAAATTATTATTTGCGAAAGAAATAAATTCTGCCTAAAATATAATATGGGAATTTTCTTTTGATTAACACCGGTTTGCAATTTCTTATGCTAGATAGTGCGACCATGACCAAGTGGATATTTTCTATTTTACCATTGAACAAACTAGTGGAAATAAATTACCATTTGCGAGAAAAATATCAGGCCTAAAATATATTGTAGGATTTTTCATTTTATTAACAACGGTTTGCGATTTCTGATGTCAGATAAGGTGGCCATAACCAAGTGGATATCGTCTATATTACTACATCACACTTCCCATATGAAACACTGTAATGTTACTATTATCACTCCCGGGCAATGCTGATAAATATTATTTCATTAAATAGTATAACAAAAATCAATCATGTCATTTCCCTCATGCAATACAGCCTTTAAACGTACCTGCTCTATCCAGAATATTGAGCACTTTTGATTAAGTAACTTATAGAATTTATCAGATATTATAATGTATTGTTAATATGATGACTCCTGGACATGCACTTTATATATTATACAACAAAAGAACAAAATACAAAGAAGTTATTTCTACCGGGCAATGCTGTGTTTAAACATACCTACTCTGTCTAGGATATTGAGCACTTTTTGATTACTATATACCACTTCGCATATTAAATACTGTAATGTGACTATTATGACTCCTAGCTAACACTTAATAGATTGTCTTGTATAAAATATTACAATAAAAAAAATTATGTTATTTTTAGGGGCAACATACCTGCTCTATCCAGGATATTGAGCACTTTGTCTTAACAAACTGATACCACTTACCAATGACTTCCGGTAAACGCTGAGTAAATTTTGTTGTATAGGGATGTTAGTTTTCCCGGACAGCTTAGCCTTTAAACATGCTTGCTCTCTCCAGGATATTGGGCGCTTCCGTCAAAACAGAGTTCTTTATCCTAGGCAACACTGTGTTTAAACACACTTGCTCTATCTATGATATGGAGGACGTTTTTCAGAATTTTTGGTTTTCTATCTGCTCTATCCAGGATATTGAGCACCTCGTTTAAACACACCTGCTCTATGAAGGATAATGAGGACTTCTAAAATTAAGAAGGCATACAAAGTACTACTAAAACTAAGTTTTTGCCCCCAGGATATTGATCAATTTGGATTATGGCTCCCGTATAAAAGAAAGGAATTCTCAAATAAAACAAGCCGCGCGTGCGTGGTCCCCCTCTGTATGTGACTCGATGTGGCGAGTGTAAAATGCAATAAATTTGGGCAATTTGGGGCATTATTGATCCCCCTTTGACCCCCTGGGGGCACGTACCAGAATTTTTCTGAGGTCAAGGATGCTCATTTTATATTCGAAAACAATTACCTCTACATTTTGGCCAAGTTTCAGAAAAATTGAATTGATGGATCAAACGTTATGGGAGAAAAGGGTAAATTTTGCCATTTTGGGGCTTTTGACCCCCTGGGGGCGCGATCCAGATTTTTTCCAAGGTCAGCGATACTTATTTTCTATTAGAAACAATTGCCTCCACATTTTGGCCAAGTTTCAGAGAAATTGAATGGATGGATGAAAGGTTATGGGGAAAAACTGTTATTTTCTGCCATTTCGGGGCCTTTTGACCCCCTGCGGGGCTAACCATATTTTTTTTCAAAAATCGGAGAATGTCACTTTCTAACCTGACCAAAGTTACAACTTCATGCAAAGTTTCAGAGAAATTCAATGGATGGTTGCGGAGAAAAATCCGGACGGACGGACGGACGGACGGACGGACGGACATGCCTCAAAACATAAATCGGGGGACCAATTAAGGAGGCATGCAGTGCACAGAATGAGGAAAAGTAGTAGAAGAAGAAGGAGAAGAAGAAGAAGAAGAAGAAGAAGAAGAATTGACTAAGGGTTTTAAAATTCAAACCGTCTCGTCGTTCGACATTGTAGAAATTGTCCATCAAATTGCGTAAAAAAACTTCTTTCTCGGTCTTTTAACACAGAGTTAGAAATTTTGGCAAGAATTCTTGTGAATCGTTTGCAGACTTTTGTTGGAGACTTGGTTAAACCGGAGCAGAATTATGCTGTGAAGTGGAGATCAATTCAAAACAATTTACATCTGATTCGCACGATCATAGAGGGAATAGAAGACGACACGATCAGTCTGAGGCTTTTGCTAGGGTCGACTATCGTTTTCTGAGATTGGTTTTCGAGGCCGCCGGTTTTAATCTAGACTTCCGCAAGTGGGTCTTCATTCTGCATCGTCTGCCGACGGTAGTGGTGCAAGTAAATAAATAGTAAGCTTTCGGAGTCGTTAGTGGTTTCTCAGTCCGTGCTTCAGGGTTGTCCGCTGTCGCTCCTGCTTTATGTCCTGGCATTGGAGCCTTTCTTTCACAAATTAAGGGACGGGATGATGAGACCAGTCTTGCACAGAATTGCTCTTTCTGGCGGAGCGTGAGTCAGGGTTTCCGCGTTCGCCGATGATATCACCGTATTCGTGTCATACTGACATTGCAATGGTGCTTACAGCGCTCGCTTGTTATGAAGAAATTACAGGGGTCGTGTCAACCATAGCAAATCCATTGACCTGTGGTTTGGGGCCTGGAGCGAACTGTCTGTGCTTCAAGGTATCTTCAACTGGTCAGATGGCCTGGTTCGGATCCTTGGTATTTGGTTCTGACAGGATCTCCCGCTGGAAAAGAATTGTTCGGAAGTACAGTCAAAGCACGAATCGTCGGTAGGGATTTGAATTTGAAGGAAGCTTTCCTTAACGGGTAGAGCGGAGTCATGTGCTACTTACGTCCTTCCACGCATCTTTTACCGACTGGCTGTACTGCTTCTCCCTGCATAGCGCTTGTTGGCTTTCATGTGTTTACTCTTCTCACTTCTTTGGGAGAAAGGAAATCTGTATGTGTGAAGAGTGGTCTGTACTAAACATTCGAGCTGGGTAAGCTTGGGAAAGTGGACCCCCATTCTTCCCAGAACTCGGTTCAGACTGACAGAATCAAGGACGGTACCAGTATTTCCCCAGAATTAGCGTCAATTAATTTTGAATTTCTCCCCAACCCCGCATCCTCTCTTTGATGTCATTTTCGGTTGTATATTAGGTAATGATTTGCATTTTTTTTTACAAATTATTACATAGTATCATTGTTGTTTTTCCAAATTTGTACATAAATACATTGGAAACTGCAAAATAAAAGCTAGCGCCGATTAGACAAACTGTCCCAGTTAACCCTCAAAGGATAAATATTTTTTTGTAATTCTTAGATATTTTTCCCCCGAAAGCTGGGCGATTCAGAAAATGTCCACTTGTCGAGAATCTTACAAACATACACACATAATAACATACACACATACACACAACTGCCGTTTCATATAATAGATTGACAAATATTTAAAAATATTTTTCAACACTAACAAACTAAAGTTTTTCAAATGTACACTGTTCTTTTATATTCTATTAACAAATATTTACTTTATGTTCACAGCTTTGAATTTCTGCGAATTGATTATAAATTAGTTTATCTAAGTATTTAATGAGCAAAAAAAGAATTTAGTAATTACTAAATCTTTTTTTGTTATACTAAAACTGAGTTATAATTCTATCAATTTCATGTTCTCTCACTTTGTGTTGTTTTAAGTTGAACTCTTTTTCTGTACCTCTCTCTCTCGCTCTCTCTCTCTCTCTCTCTCTCTCTCTCTTTCTTAACAGTCGAAGGAAATAAAGAAAGGAAAGAATAAAAAGTTTAGAACAGTCTATTATAAACAAAAGGGAATATCCTCAAAAACTGTAATACTATTTAGAGGAAAAGTGAGAGATAAGGGGAGAAAGGGGCTAATTAGGGATTTTTTTCTTTTTGTTTAAAAAAATTTAACGAGGTTTGCAAACTCGATTTTCTTGATTGACACAATCTAACCCAAGCTTAATCTATGACCCAAAGGGTCATATGTTTTCTAGTAGACTATTAATACTCATTAAACTATGCAGGTCACAAATGTATTCATCCATTTTAGATGAGGAGTTCAGTATACTCTCTATTTATATAACATTAAGTATGTGTATGCTTATATATTTTTATGTGTAGGATTAACTCCTAAACTAATACACCTAGGAGTAACCTAGGAGTAACCTAGGAGCGAAGTTAAAGGTGAGATAGATGGAATCTACGATGAAGATATTGTCGGTGGATAGGAGCATATTAAGGGTCGATGGAGTCGATAGGTTACTCCTTCAATTGGTCCATTTGCTTCCCCTTATAAAGCTATTTATAACTTCAACGCACTAGTAATACATTTAAATTGTACATGATTCAACTCAACCCTACCCCATAATACTTATAACAGAAATCAATTGTTACAAGCGGTCTAACTTCATCCCCAACTTTATCCCCAACCCTAAATCTTAATTTGATTGAGTGGGACAGGCTTAATGTTTAACTATACATTGAGCTTATCTTACTTATTTACTTTTTTTATTTTTTATTTTTATTTAATTATCTAATTTTACTTTTGGGCTTGTCTTATTTAATTATATTCTTAACCAACTGGGAATCCCTTTTAAACTCTTTAGTACTTTCAACTTATTTTAACTATGTAACACTGTGTCTTTGCCCGGCTTAGTACATTTTCAACATTTAAACTACAGATTCCCATTCATTGGAACCCCGACTTTTTCCCATCAGCAACTCTTTTAAACTTTCGAAATATTTTTTGTCTTTCGCTCAAAACCCGTTTTAATTACGCCCCCTCTCTTCTTTTTCAAATAATATATACACTCAATGACCTAATTCTTCACCTACGGCCAAATCCATACTCGCATTGGATCTAGTATATAACAAAAATAACCTTATCACTAGAACCCCTCCTTCACTCTCCCTATTCCCTTCCAGCAGCAGTCATGGCTACTTCAACTAACCCTCTCACCTTCTGCCTTACCTTCCTTCTTTCCAACCCACCTCCTAATTTGACCATGTTTTTAACCTAAGAACTTCTTCTCAGAACTGCCTCAATATTCCACTGCTAATGTCATTCTTTTACGATTCTAACTCGGCCCCGGAAGTATTGTTTAAAATGGCCCGATTTCTTCATTTTAATTCCGTTTAAGTGCGCCCCATCTACGATTTGAACTCAACATCTCACTATTGGATTTACTTAATTCTTGAGCACTTTCCTATGCTGCATTCACGAAATTTTTTCTTCTATCTAAATCTCCTTCCATTGGACACCTTATCAACGGACACTTACCATATGGACAAAGCCCATATCATTTTTACACGAACTTTTTTTCACCCTCCATTTTGTTAATAATATTTTTTCAAATACTGCCAACTTTCTATTTGTATAATTCCTCTGATGATAAGATCTCGATCTTTGAAAAGCCTTGGCTTAAGGAAAGAATAATAAACATAATTTTATTACAGAATATACCTTGCATTGAACAATCTAAGTTTGAAATAAATCTGGACATTCGTACATGTTTATCACTCTTCGTGCATCTATCTTTATAATTGCTCTATCTCGTCTATTGAGCTAAAATCATTTCACTATAGGTTCTATTTACTAAACGTTTCATATTTTTATATATATATATATATATATATATATATATATATATATTAGTTAATTAATTAATTTACAAACCAATTGTTGTATATAGATTTTACCAATTAATTTACATTTTTTACATGCACAAAAGTTAGACATTGACGCGCGTTTCTGGCTATAAGCCGTCATCAGCATGTGATCGAACCTCCGATGTTAATATTCATAGACTAGCGTTTTGACCACTAGACTAGAATAACCTGACCCATTCGTGCACGATTTCCATGTCTTCTTTGGTCTGAAGAGGTGGACTCTCTGTGAAGAGTACAACCAAAACATGTATGCACATATGTAACCAATAATGTGTGTATAAATACAAATTTACATCATATATATATATATAAATATATAATAATAATGATAATATTTATAAATAATATTAATTATTTATTACCTACAGACATCGATGTTTCATGCTTACGCAATCTTCAGTGCGGGAACCTGATTCCCGACGGTCGACGGACGCGAACTCCGATCACAAATCGCCACTGAGTCGCAGTCAAGAGACTTACCAATTGGCCACCAGAACTCAGCTTGGGATTTCAGGAGGAATTTAACTTTGTAAATACCAAGTCGGCGAGTATTAACAGAAAGCGGCGAAGAGTGATCAACAACAACAACAAATATATATATATATATATATATATATATATATATATATATATATATATATATATTATCTCGTTTCGTGAAATATGATGTAACATTGTTTTAACAGGAAAACACACACAATTAACTACCTGCGTAAACAAACATATTCCTGCACACATACAAACACGCACGTAAAAGTATGCTTACACACATAGAAACTAGCATACACGAACATTAGAACGCAAGAATGATGAACCGTTGTATATTATTCTCTCGTTTCTTCTCTCGGAAGTTGTTGTCTGCCTAATAACTTTGAAAGGTGCTGTCAGCGGTCTTTTTGGATCCGGCCCATGTAAAAGCTCCGATCAAAGTCATGACCGCCCCCCCCTCGAAACCAAACGGACATTTCAATTAGGATTTTCGGGTTGCAGGTCAATAGAACGTTAGCGATGACCTCTCGTTGGGTGTAGACGGCTAGCCACATAGTAGAGGAATGGTCAGTTAAGCCTTCAGCCAATCAAGCCGAAAATTAAGTGGAAAGACCGACGATAAACGTAAGGAAGGAGGAAGAACACAAATAGATTCAATCAACGTCGGCGGAAAAGTGACCTTTGACTCGAGGTCAATTCAAATATGAGGACGGACGAGTAAGTCGAATAAACAGATGATGAAGCGCAGGGCTGCATTCTTATGTATGTGTGTGTGTCTGTGTACACGCACATATAATCAAATTTATAACTACGTGCGTATATATACGATTAACTCTACGAAGTATAGTTAGTATAATACATGTGTGTATGTGTCTGTGTGTCTGTGTGTCTGTGCGTGTGTGATAATATTAAATGGGATTTTGTGTAGCTACTTGAATTTGTTCAAGTATGCTCTTAATATTCCTAATAGTTTTCGTATAAAATTAACCTCAAAGCACAGTATGATATAACACTGCGACCGTCTGAAATTGTTGCTTTCCTGCACTGGTGAGAGCAATAAGCTTGAAACGTTTAGTCTGTAGGCTTTAAGCAATTTAATATTTATCTATGAATATTATAATAAGCCATTTTGAGAAATTAAATTCGAGCACTCTCGGGGATGTTAAAAATAGACTATCAAAAGCTCTAATGCAAAGTTCTGAATACGTTCGTCAAACTCTCTCGATTAGTTTTCTGTATGAGTCCGCTTCTAGGTACATATCGATCTTTATTTCCCTTAATTACGTGACAGTTTACGGTGGCCGCGAGGATAAGGTGACCGCTTGCAGATTCTAGGCTGACTTTGTGAACCGAGTTCGCGCTTCCCGACCGTCTGAAATTGTTAGTTTCCCGAAACGCTAGCGTCTGTAGGTTATAAATAGTTATATATATATATATATATATATATATATATATATATATATATATATATATATATATATATATATATATATATATAAATAAACGGAATGTTGTTAATCTCCGTAAGTGTGGTCTCGAGAGCTCTTTCGTCCAACATCTCATCAGGAGAAATCGTTGGAATAAAACAGGATCAAATAAATTAATAGTGAGATTAACAAAATTCCGCTTATATTTAAAACTATTTATAAATTTTGTACCTCAAAACATTTAATAAATATTTATTTATAAATATTATTATTTATATATATATATATATATATATATATATATATATATATATATATATATATATATATATATTGTAATTGATAATGATAATATACTGCGATACAGAAAAAACAGTCTGTGGATTACTATATATATATAGACTAGTGTACCAATGGAAGCCAAGAATCGCAACCCACAGAACAAAATTTATCGGAAAGGACCGGAAATACTAGCTTCACCCCCAAATAAACTGACTTGTAAAAAAGGTATCCAACCTCAGGCAAAAAAATATTTCAAATACATTATGGGGCGGGGACACTAATTCCTTTCAAAGTATACCTCTTGTGTTTGCATACACTTAGCCCTACTCATCCATCCACTGCCGGAAACACCTCTGGAAGTCTTCTTTTGGAATGGTGTTCGTTAGATTCAGCAGGTGTTTGGAGAAGATGTGATTAATGTAACACAAATTAAGAAGTGGTTCAACCGATTAAAAAATGGCCTCACATCAGCGGAGAGTGGGCAGCGTTCTGGCAGGCCCCAAACTGCTCGGAGTGCAGCTGTTGTTGAGAGGGTGCGAAAAAATATAATGCGGAAAGCGACGACGGAGATGAACAGCATTCCCAAAGAAGACTTCCAGAGGTGTTTCCGGCAGTGATGGATCGGTGGGCTAAGTGTGTGCAAGCACAAGGAGCTACTCTGAAGGAGATAAGGGTCCCAAGCCCGTCACGTATTCGAAATTTTCCTGATCTAAGGTCGGATACTTTTAAGACAGGCCTAGTATATTCATATATATGTCTGTTTGTATGAGTATATATATATATATATAGAAAGCTGTAATTAAAATGCCATCAACTAGGCCCTAGAACCTCTATCTCTGCCAAAAATCAGCTGAATCCATCAAATACAGGGTGGCACACACGTACGTACGTACACACGGATAACACAAAATCACTCCTGACCTTTCTGGATCTCTGGGTTGCCTTGACTAATGATGCTGAAATTCTAGACACTTATTGAACTTATCAAATGAAAATGTTGTGCAAAGTTTTAACTAATTTGGTTTATTGGTTTTTTAGTTATGACTGATCAAAGAAATGAGATTTCTAGCATAGGTCGTTTTTGAAGTCTATTAAGGAATAGAGCGCTATCGCGCCTTCCTTGATATATATATGAGTGGATGAAGTGTGTGAGGTGCGCTGAAGAAAAATTCCTACAAGTAAAATACATAACCCTGTTGTGCTCGCATACCCTTAATGACAATAAAAGTGTAAAAATTTGGGAATTTCCTTGCTTTTGTACATTTAGTGTATATGAATTTTCATCTTAACCCTATTAAGGGCATATGATTTCAGTATACTGGCATTTATCATAGAATATATACACAGGGCTTTACGAAGCCCTCCAAAAAGAAGCGCAACTCCATTTGGGACTAAAGAGCATGGTTTTATCACTCCGCGCTCCTCGCTCCAAAATTATTTGATTTTTTTTTAAACATTAGTTTTTTATTCAGCAATATAAAGGAAAAGTAAAGAAAGTCTCAGAGTTTACTTTGCATTATTTTTTAAAAGATATCTCTGGTAAATGTATATGAAAGAGAGAGAGAGAGAGAGAGAGAGAGAGAGAGAAAGAGAGAGAGAGGAATAGGGAGAGGAAGGAAGAGATAGGGACAAAGAACGAGAAAGTTACACATTGAAACAGAAACTGAACTTTTCCGGTTTTTTTCACATCTATGTGTTACAGTTTTGATAGGACAGTGTTCTTAAGGCAAGAGACAATTTGGCGTCAAATGTCTTTAAACTTTTGAAGTTCTCAGATTTTTACATCTATGTGTTAAATTTTTAATGGGACAGTTTTCTTAAGGCAGAAGACAGACAATTTGGCACCAAATGTTTTTAAATGCGCCAGTGAGTCTATAGATGTCTTTGAAGTTATTTTCTTATAGATTTTAATTTTTTTTATTTATGACAAGGATGTATATTGTTGATTGAATAAATAACCTAATTTTTCTTTGAATTCGTGTTTTAAAATAAAGAATTTTAGGTTCAATTATACTATAGGGGCGGTTGGATTTTCTCACCCATTTCGCTCGGTATTTACCCAAATGTTCGATAAAATCGATTTTTGGGGTGAAATGGTACATTTTGTCCTGACAAAATATTCTAATTTATTTTTTAGCATATATCAAATTGAACTTTTATGCCACATTTATATCCGTCGTCTTTTCGGTGACATTTTGTTATTCTTAAATTCACGACTAGTATGTTTGAACCTTTTCATGTTTGCTTTTAAATTCGTTAAATTCCGTTAAAACTTTCTTTTGTAAATAGAATGTTCAAAGTTTGTTTTTTGTGTGTAATAAAATGGTAAAACAGTAAAAATATCTTTAGTCCAAGGAAAAAATATATATCTAGTCTAAGGAAAAATATCTTTAGTCCAAGGAAAAACCAATAAAAACCAACATGACCGCCAGCGATTAAAACCTGGAATTAAAGTTAGATTCTCAACACTTTAAAAGGTAAATGAGAATTTTATTCAAGGACCAAAAATATAATTAAGACCAACAGTCAGTTTTATAAAAAAAATTGGGTGAATACCAAGCGAAATGAGTGAAAGAAAACAGCTGTCCCTATTTTACAATTAAACCGATGTTTAAACTTAATTAAATTAAAGAAAATATCTTACATTTTAATTTGGAAAAGCAAATCATTAGACTTTCTGACTAATTTGTTGTCTTTAGAACCGAAAGTAGTATATATATCTTTCTTTATCTTAAACAATATATTATCGAATATTTAAATTGTAAACAGTTTGTTTTTGTTAGAGATTTCAAATATAAATGTTTTCACCTTTCTTATTCAAATTTTTAATTTTAATAAATATTTTTGCCCGACCTAGGAAAACTTACTCCAGCTAATTTTTCGGTGGAGGAAAATTTGACCCGATATTGTTTCAACTCCCAAGGTCTAGGCCAGATATTTTGTATGAAATTTTAAGACATTAAATAGATCTCTGAATTGTTTATTGACAATTTATTGATATTTTTGGCCAACTTATGAGAAAAAATTTTTTCATTCAATCTTTAAAAAATAAACTTCTTTGGGTTTTTTTTCGCTCCAAAAAGAAAATCGATAAATCGATTTGTTTAAAAGTACTTGCGCGTTTCTCTGTTGTAAATAATAATATACATTATACAATATAGTTACGTTCGTAAAACAAACAAATATTAAACAACACTACGACAATTAATGCTGCCCTGGCTGTCTCTCCTCTCCCAGAGAAATGTTTTCTTTACAAAGAAAATAATCACTAATAATGTTTAAAAGTAAAACTTTATTTACTTAAAACAAATCTAAATATATCGGGTCAAATTTTCCTTTACTGAAAAAATAGGTTGTTAATGTAATGAATATTAAAATTGTTTTAAAATATTCAGGGATTTTTCTATTTCTATTTTATACTTCAGGAAACGAAAATTTACGTATAATCCTATACTTCGTCCGACATGTTCTCCTATAACTCTCAAAATATTAGCGAGATTTTGTCAAATATTATCTTACGGTCTTACACTTAAAGTGACATCTCAACCCATATTGACGAGATCCTTTGACGCTCACCCCTATTCTTCGACCACTTATTGGCAGAATAGAACGTTTATGAAAGAAGGTACATTTTCTTTATGGAGCACTGAAAAAGAGTCGCTTTTTTTATAGGAATTAGAGCAGGAGCTGCTCCTTTTTGAAAATGGGGAGCGTGAGAGGAGCCAGCTCCAATTTTGGGCGTTGGAGCAGGAGTATATATATATATATATATATATATATATATATATATATATATATATATATGCATATTGGCAACGATTTAATAATATGTAAGCTTTTAAATTCGGTCGAGTCGTAGGAAACATTGACACTTTCATTTCCACTTGCGGAGAATTATTAATACATTTTATAAAACAATATATAAATAAAATGGGGTGAAAAGGAAATAAAAGTAAGAAGTAGAAACGTTATAATGAAATTCACACACTTGACTTTCATAGACCCCGCCCTCTTCTACCGATTTTATTTGTGATTGGAAACTCACCGTGTTGTTGTTGTTGTAGTTGTTGCTTGTGTGTTTCTTTTTGTTCTGATTTCCGATTCTGTTTCTTTTGTATTCGTTATACGAATTTTTTTTCATCATAATTTTACGGCTCCGACGAAGTATTATGTTGCTGAAACGTAATTGCATTTGCGTAAGCTAGTTTAATGTTCATAATATACGTGCAATGTCCGTCAAATATCTCAAATCTAAGAAATTACAAATTGTTTTAAAATCCCACAAACTATGACACGGCGGCTAAGTGGTTAACGACACGAAATGAAGACCTGGGTGTGCCGGGTTCGAATCCAGTTCGTTTCACAGAAACACTTTCATCAAAACCCGCAGCTTACCTTATGTCTAACCTTCTGGAGAGGAGGTAAATAAAATATATAGTTTCTCAAGAAGAAGTATACACATTTTAAATTGTAAATTATGTGTTTGTTTAAATTAATTTAATTATCAAAATGTAGTAGAACTTACAGGCATCACATAATTGGGTAGTTACGCAGATTAAGAACCAAGCTAAAATCGACTTAGCGTCAGTAGGTACTGGATGTTTAACCTTTTTGATATGAGGTAAATGAAAAAAATTATATTGACAATACTGTGTCGATTAAAATGTGTAAATGTGTATAAAGAAATGTCTTCACAAAATTTTTTGCATTTCTATGTAGATAAAACACCAGGTATGCTAAAATAAAACCGAAGACAATTCGATAAAAAGAAATGTTCAAATGAAATGCGGACCAAAAGAAAATAGGCTATCCTGGTATTTCGAAGCTTTTGTTTTAGACGGAAGTGTCTGTGACGCATTTATAAGCTATTCTCTTGTTTATTTTCTTTCGTTTTTGTGTGATTTCGAACCCGATAAAAACATCTAATTATCACTTTGGTGCATTTAAGACTATCTCTTTATTCGTCGCGATTTTAATTATGTAAAGGGAGAATGTTTAAATAAAAACACAAAAACAAAATGTTCAAATGAAATGCGAATCGGGGGAACATAAATTATTTTTGTTTCCAGAGACTTTTGATTTTCCACAGAAATGTGTGTCCCTATTAATTTGACTATCCACGAGGACAGAAGTAGACACATAGTTGTTTTTTTAAAAACTTTGGAAACATTCGGCTCCCTCAAAAGTGGCACTCTTGATTGGTACACAAATAAAATTGCCTCAGTCTAGAAGGATACCTCCTTTACCCACTGAGGGCAGAACCGATTAACAGTAGCTGTTTTCATGTGTGCCTTCTTTGATTTCGAACCCGATGAAACACATCTTATTATCCCTCTGGTACTTTATAGATAATCTCGGTATTCGTCGAGATTTTAATTATGTTGAAGGGAAAATGTTGCCCTTTCTTTCAACGATGGCTTGCACGCATACAGGAGCTAACAGTCACGCATGCAGATCGGGCGCGAACGTAAACATACGCACGTGTTCACGCACTCACCCAGTCTAAAACCCTGACTGGTACAGATGTGGAAGAGTCTACATTCTTATCACTTTTAACTTACAGGATGTTCTACAGTGCGAGTAGTGACCATGGCGTGTGTCATTGGCTGTTCTGTCCGGACAATGTCTTAATCTGCTTTCGCGCAAGCTTGACCAGATTGAACTATGCAGAAAAAAGGGCGCCAAATATGAGAGATGAGATTAATGGAAAACTAATCCGACATACGGGTCGAGTGAAACATAGTGCGCTGAACGTCAACAGTCGGAGAGATAGAGACAGAGAGTAAGAAAGAGGGAGGGGAGAACAGTGAGCAAGAGATAGAGATAGATAGATAGATAGATAGATAGATAGATAGATAGATAGATAGAGATAAGGATAGAGATAGATAGAGAGAGGGAGAGAGAGAGAAGGAGAACAGTGAGTAAGAGAGAGTGAGAGGAAGTACAGTGAGCAAGAGATAGAGATAGATATATATATATATATATATATATATATAGAGAGAGAGAGAGAGAAGGAGGACAGTGAGGGAGAGAGATAGTGAGGGACAGATAGATAGATGGAGATCAAAGAGAGAGAATGCAAGAAAGAGAGAAAAAAGTATTTCAAAGAACGAATGAATACACCGATATGAAAATGTCAGAAAATAATTATAGTCGATAACTAAGAGATCGATTTCGCCGATTTTTGTAAAACTTTATCAATAGGTATAAGACATCAATTAATAGATCTTTCAGTTTTCTTGGAGTATTTTAAAAGGGTTTTAGGAGCATAATATGAGCACAACCTCCCATTTAATAATTCAGACATTTCAGATTTGCATTAAACTTCGTCCATAGTCATTAGCCACCAATTAATCACGATTCCCTGAATTTCAATGTCTTAGAATTTTAGATTGTTTTAAGAATCGAAATCATTTAATGGATTTTGATAAAACATTGAATAAGGATTCTAGACTTAAAGTTTAGTATTTATTATATTTTAATTTTAATATTTGTAAAGGGACATAAAAGTAATTCGAAACTGTTCTGTTCGGGAAATTACTTTTATCTGTCCTGGGACGGGTATTCTTTTAATATTTATATAAATGTTTATTGTTTAATTCAATATCATTTCTTTTTTATCTATATTTTATTATAGGACGAGTCTTGTAATTAATATCAAGAGTCTTTGATATAAATAACCCTAATCCTAACCATAAACTATAAATAGAAATAACACACAAATCGGACTGAAAATGAAGCAAGGTCGACGTTTTATTAGTGCGTTTCTGAACACGAGACTAAAGATCTTCCGACTCTCTTGGGCCAGATATCTGGCCCACACCCAGCACACTGCTCTATCGTCTATTTTCCTCATTTCTCCTTTTCTTATTTGTATAAAATTCAATTTTCCTTGGCCTTTTGGCTAGGAGTAACGTGTAATAGCTGTTCTGATACTACACTTCATCTTTTTTTTTGTCCTCGTCAGTCATAGAAAAATCCCTCTAAACTGAGGCAAGTTTAATCTTTGTTCCGATTCAGAGTGACTTTTGTAAAAGTGCGGACCATAGCTTAGTAAGATATTGTGTCTTAGAGAAAATGCTAAGACCTACGCTTACATTTAGATTGTGTAAAGAAATGTTTAAAACAGATAAAACATGGAAAAACATGTATGAAAGTTGAACGAAAGATAAGGCATAATAAGGAAGAATAAAACGTAGTTTAAAAGTAACACAAAAGATTTATGTATTTACAAATTACAGAGCATTAAGTGTTCATTTCAAGTGTCCAGTTAGAGAAACGATTACTGTTCATTGCTTGTGATTTATGGATGTGTATGTATGTGCGTAGTATAGCCATGTGTGGAAGTGTGTGGATGTGCGTGTCGCCTTTTGTTAGTGGTTGTTCGAATGTGTATGCGTGAGAGTTGATAATTCGTTTAGGCATTTGTATGTGTGTGTGTGTGTCTTTGTCAGCAGTGTGTTAGGGTTGTATACGTTGAAGAATGATAGAAGTGTAAGCTCTTGTGTATGTGTGTGTGCGTTTAGTAGTCAGCCAACGCGTTGGCACCCCCTCGCCCAAAGGCGAGGGGAGCTGAACTTGTGTTCTCTTAAAGAGAGGAAAGAGAGAAAGAGAAAAAAGGAAAAGAGAGTAAAAGAGGCAGATTTTGTTGCGCGGTCTGCTTTTATATTGTTTCAAAGTGGTTTGGCGGACGTAGTTCAGAGCACCACACGTGATAAACATTTTTAGCTATTTTTGCGTCTTTTTGTTAGACTGTCTCTGAGAGCTGATTTTTATGGCCCCAGTTTGAGCTTTTGCTGTTGAAGTGAATTTGAAAGTTGTTCCTGTTTCTGTGTTTACGCCATTTGTTGATAAAATAAAGGATGTCAATCTGATACCTTTATTGGGGAGCTGGATTGTTCCACAATAAAAACTGACGTTGTGTCTAACTGTGCCCTCGTGGGCAGGCTAGTAAATGGGAAGAACAGACGTGCAGGCTTAATGTGAATAGAGATGTTATTAATCGTATGATTGGTTGATGATATTACATCCTGTCACATTACTCATATTTAGAAGCAGCTGTACGTTCCTCAACTCACTTGTCTTCCCATAAAAAACATACGAGATCCGGATCAGCTTAATTTTGCACAAGATCATTTGATATTTTACACGAAAATGATTTGTTTTTTTCTATCCTGAAATATTCAATTTTGAAGACGAAATTTCAATAAAATAATTGAAATTACAATAATTAGTCTTCCATTAATCCTATCTCTCCTATTTGGCGCCTTTTCTCTGTATCTAACAATATGTTCAAGCTTGCGCGAAAGCAGATTAAGACATTGTCCGGTGTGCACAGCCAATGGCACACGCCATGGTCACTACTCACACCATAGAATAGTCTGTAAGTTAAAAATGATGAGTGTGTAGACTCTTCCACATCTGTACCAGTAAGGGATTTTGGCTGGGTGAGTGCGTGAACACGTGCGTATGTTTGCGTTTGCGCCCAATCTGCGTACGTGACTGTTTGCTCCTGTGTGCGTGCAGCCAATCCCCAAAAGAAAAGGCAACATTTTCCCCACAACATAATTAAAATCTCGAACAGTACAGAGATTATCTATAAAGTACTAAAACAATGAGATATTTTTCATCAGATTCGAAATCACGCACACACGGAAGAATGCCAGTATTGGCATGGTAGAACAGACTGTAAATGAAAAGTTATAAGAACTTTTATGTATGAAAATTAGAGAATAAACTTAATTCAGTTTTCACTCGGATAAAACTCCATCTTTTCTCTTTCAGCAATGTTTGATTATTCAAATTAAAACGCAAATATATTTTTAAAAGGAATAAGGGTGATCTATAGCAGTACTTGCCATGACCTCAAGCCACAATCTAGTGATAAGGCCCATTTTGGGAGATTTAGGGAGTGTGGTGTCATATTACTCCCAGGTCCACTCAGACTTGCATGCAAATCCTATATCTTTATTGAACCTGTTGCTTTTCAGTTGTGTCTTAAAAACATTGAATTCAAGCGAAGTATTTTGATAAGAATAAGAACGTTTGTCTGGTGGACTTTTCATAAAGTTAATCAAGTGGTTGGTGAAGGTTGTTTCAGCAGTGCAAACAACTGTAATCAAATAATTGAAAATTCCACTAATTTGATATTTTTCATTTGAAAATTAGACAAAAAACTGAATTCACTTTTCTCTCGGAACAAACTCCATTTTACTCTTTCAGCAATTTTTGATTCTTCAAATCAAAACACTAAAGGTGTCTATTGTTCGTACATATTTCTTTTGTTTTGTTATTTTTGGGTTAGGGGCAAGTAGACATTTATGCAAACCAGAAAAGCAACCGACCCCAAATCAGCAGCAAACGGTGTTCTGCAAGATTTCCTGATATTACACTTCATCCGTAATATTACTTCCGTTGAGTTTTTATTTCCCAAATTTATTAATTTATTTAGTAAATTGTAAAGTGAAATTAGAGAATAGTTAACAACGCCCCGACTCCATGTTAAAAATGGCTTCCTAATTACGTATTTTTGTAAAATAAATTATTTAAAATAAAAACAAAAACATTTTATTGTATTTGCCTTTATTATTTAGAAAGCCATTCTTAATACGGAAAGGAAAGGGCTTTTTTAACTATTATGTACTTTCACTTAACAATTTAATAAATAAATTAATTAATAAAAATTAGTACGTGGCAAACCGGATGAGTAAGCGACCCAAAACAAGAAGGTTTTAATATCAGGAACTAAATCTAACAGAACATCGTTTGCTGCTGGCTTTGAGTCACTTACTCTTCTGGTTTGCCGATATTTTAAGTATGTCAGAATGTAAGTGTTAAAATAAAAGGATGTTTGTTTTTAAAAATCGGACTACTGCTCTCATCGTGGGTACGTTTCGGCGGATATTACCTCCGACCTACTTCAGGTGTACTTTGTCGAACTTGGGAATTTATTTAATCCACGGGGGTAGCAGCTCTCGTTCCATCTGAGGATTGAACCTTCAGATGACTGTCCCTTAGAACTGAATTATACTAAGTACTATATCCACTGCGCCATGGGTCCTTGCGGACAATTCTAGTATGAATTTTGGGAGTCTTAAACAATAGTCCGAATATACCAAATTCTACGACTTATTAACCCTCATCTAAAAAATTCCGAAGCATGATTGTTGAAGTTATTAATTTCATTAAGGAATATTAATTGAACAAAATAAATAATTATATTTCATACAAAATTACTGGTCGAATTTGTGTTATGCCATATTACATTTTGGGGATTATTTAATGTTAAAACAATACCTATTTTAAACAAATTAATATTCTATCTATATATAACTCAATGCCTTTGTGTATGTGTGTGTGTGATGTTTCTGTGTTTCCTACAGAAAGAAACGTTAGAGAATCTACATACAATCTAAAAGTGTATTGTTATATAAAATCTACCGGGGAAAGCAATGGACGTGTTCCCGAATCTTGAAGTGAACCGCTTAGAGGGATATGAGGGCTGAACTGCCTTAAAACTTCAAATATATCCTATTCTTATGAAATTTACATCATTTTAATTTTCTGGGTAAGACAATGGCAGTGGTTCTGAATCTCTACTTTACCCTCTATGTGCCGAATATCTACGTGGCCCTATCTCTAAGTGACCCACTTGGACAGAACCGCCTTAAAACGTCTAATCCGTATATCCGATTTTACTAAAATTTAAACCATATGCATAAGACACTAATTCAGAGAGTTTTCCAACATGTCAGCTTCTTTCGACTATATTAGGGGACGAAGGGGGAGGGCAGTAAAAACAAAGAGAGTAATATAGTGATATAAGCACATAGTAGTGATCCTTATTCAATTCCGACCAATGTCGGGTCTCTCTACTAGTATATGATAAACTAGTCAGCTTCGCCAACTTGTTTTCGGTTTGCGAAATTCTTTACTTTAAATACTTGAAGCAAAATTTTAAATAATAAACATTTCATTGTCGTAAACACGAAACGACCACTTTGGAATTTATTCATAATCATATAGATAAACATACATAGTTGAACAAGTTTGACACAAATTTGTTTATCCTTTAAATATAACCATAAAGAAACGTAAAGAAAGCCGGGTATATATATATATATATATATATATATATATATATATATATATATATATATATATAATGGAAATCGCTCCAGACGAGGCATGAAACCACTTGATGTAAGGAGCTAAAAAAGAAAAATACTACTTCAAAGTGAAAAACTAGTCACCGAAAATGAATGTGCTAGATGAATAGATTCCGACCAAGAAAACAGCAATTCTTCCCTCTTTGTCAGAAACATCGATCATGGAATGTAAGAACTAAAGGACAAAATAAATCAAACGAGAATGGCGAGGCTACTGAAAGTAAACCCAAGTTAGTCATTCTACTCTTCTATGATGAGTCTACATTCTATAAGGATTCGAGAATTAAGGTTTACTATTATTATATCTTAATTAAAATCTTCGCTAGAGGACATAAAAGTAATGCAAAACTGTTCTCTTTGGGGAATTAATTTTACCTCTCCTTGGACGAGTATTCTTCTAGTATATATATAAATGTTTTTGTTCTGTTCAGTATTATTCAGAGGAGCCGGGTTATTATTATTCTCAGGACCAGTTGGAAAACTCGAAGAACCACAGGTTGACAGTATACAGTCTGATCGAAAACCCAGCGTCATGAAGCACAAGTTCCCTCAAACTGTGATTGTCTTTAAGTGTGTTTCCAGCGAAGTTTCAGGTCCTGCCTAGTTGTCGTGGTGAAGAGATCCTGTAAGAGATCCACCGTAAAGCCTCAGCCAATCAACTTTGCTCGCAACTACTTGTAGCAGCGAGCACCCGCTATATGACAGTCACAGCAACTGAGCTGGTTACACGAGACGATTTTACTCGCCGCTACTTGTAGCAGTGAGTCCATGCAATATGACAGTCACAGCGACTGAGCTGGTCACACGAGACGATTTTACTCGCCGCTACTTGTAGCAGCGAGTACCCGCAATAGTACAGTCACAGCGACTAAGTTGGTCACACGAGACGATTTTATTCGCCACAACTTGTAGCAGCGAGTACCCGCAATATGACAGTCACATCGACTGAGCTGGTCACTCGAAACGATTTTACTCGCCGCTACTTGTAGCAGCGAGTCCATGCAATATGACAGTCACAGCGACTGAGCTGGGTACACGAGACGATTTCACTCACTGCTTCTTGTAGCAGCGAGTACCCGCAACATGACAGTCACAGCGACTGAGCTGGTCACACTAGACGATTATACTCGCCGCTACTTGTAGCCGCAGGTATTCGCAATATGACAGTGACAGCGACTGAGCTGGTCACACGAAACGATTTTACTCGCAACTAATCGTAACAGCGAGTACCCGCAATATGACAGTCACAGCGACTGAGCTGGTAACACGTGACGATTTTACTCGCCGCTACTTTTAGCAGCGAGTACACGCAATATGAGAGTCACAGCGACTGAGCTGGTCACATGAGACGATTTTACTCGCCGCAACTTGTAGCAGCGAGCACCCGCAAGATGACAGTCACAGCGACTGAGCTGGTCACACGAGACGATTTTACTCGCCGCTACTTGTAGCAGCGAGTACCCGCAATATGACAGTCACATCGATTGAGCTGGTCATGCGAAACGATTTTACTCGCCGCTACTTGTAGCAGCGAGTACCCGCAATATGACAGTCACATCGACTGAGCTGGTCACGCGAAACGATTTTACTCGCCGCTTCTTGTAGCAGCGAGTACCCGCAATATGACAGTCACATCGACTGAGCTGGTCACTCGAAACGATTTTACTCGCCGCTACTTGTAGCAGCGAGTCGACTACCCGCCTAGCAGTTCCGTGCCTTTGTTTACAGCGCATACATGTCGCGGTTCAGGCGCCAGATGTTAAACAGATTATTCAGGTCGGCATGGGCCGAAATGGACAAAGACATTTTAGAAAAACTATCGTTTTCACAGAAAAAAAAAGTGGCTAAGAAAGTGGATAGCCAGAAGCCAAAATTTGGAGCATCTAACAATCTGTTGAGAGAACTGACTGAGGAAGACCCAACTGGTTACATAAACGTTTTGCGAATTTGGTCAGTGAAGTTTAAGGAGTTGCTTGAAATAGTTAAACCAGAATAACAAAACAAAACGAGATATTGTTCCATGCAAGACAAAACTGCAAATAGCACTACAGTGCATTGCAAGTGTTGACAGCTTGCATTCACTTGGGTTGCTGTTTAGAGTGCCGTAAAATACGATCTCTGTTTTTTTTTACCAAATGTATTGACAGCGATTTATGATGTTTTGGCTCTATATCAATGCAAGTTTGTTGAATTTTTAAACATATACGTTCAAAAAATATCCATATTTTATAAATAACTACCCAACAATAGATCCACGATAATCCAACATGTTGAACCTCTGCCAATAAATTATGTATAAAGAATACTATTAAAATAAGTATACATTGAGGGAAACAATTACTGTAATGAGTATTCTTACCTTTTAACAACATTTTTTGACACTTGAAAAGTAAAATAAAACTGCCGTATACTCTATCCATAAAGTACACATAAATGTTAAGCAATAGGACTAGTCATTTCGCAAATGCACCTGTCTATATAGGCTATTGACCTTACATCTGGAGATACGTAGCTTGCATAGACTCCTCTGTAGTACAGTATGTCATCAGTGCATTGTTCATGTTACATATGGAAAGTAGAGAGTCTTGGACTGTAGAACCGCATGAAGAAGGCACAGAAGGGAGCGGAGAAGCCGGGACAGTGTAAGTACTTGGGGAAGGCGGTAGAGTTTAAGTGTCTGGAAGAGGACTGTGAGCTAATGGTAGTGGATGTAGATTTATGAAAGTGACAAGTTTTCTTGTGTGATTAGGCTTTGTATATTCCCTTGCAATACTATGAAGTTTATGTGTAGTAAGTCACGAAGTTTCGATGCTACGTTGTTTCCGAAGCTACTTTTTTCTTCTTCTGTATCCTCATCTATCATTTCTGCTATCTCGTGCAGCTTTGAAACAGCCTTATCAAACCTGGATTCTGTCGTCTTTCGGGTTTTTTCCTTCAATAATTGCTTGGAGGTTTCTCGAGCCCCCATCGTTTTTTGTGACGCCTTGTTCGTCTGAGGTTTTGTAACTGTTTATGAGGCTGTCATTGTTCCGTCATCCTATGATTAATTTCTAGTATGAGGTCCTAGCAATTCATTGGTGTCATTTTGATCTCCTTTCTTTTGGCTAGCATCGTAGATATCTGCTGTACTACTGTTAGTAGCTGAGGGTTAGTGTTACTGTTAGTGTTAGGGTTAGTGTTAGTGTTAGGGTTAGGGTTAGTGTTAGTGTTAGTGTTAGTGTTAGTGTTAGGGTTAGTGTTAGTGTTAGGGTTAGTGTTAGGGTCCTGAAATGAGAAGAAGTAGCACATACTGTATTGAGTGAAACTTAAAATACCCAGTTGTAATTTTTATGCTGCAATTAATTTTATATAACTTCACAAGTTCTATTTTTACAGGTTCCAGAAACCATGGAGGAGTGGCAATGAATCCAAAGATTATTTGATGCAAGGTGAACGTTGCTAATTGCTGTGGGGCTATTTATGAAGGACATGTAAGGATCATTCGTCCTCGGAATAGTACTGCGAAATACATCAATTATTAATGGGACTACATCATATTTTTGTTTTCATTCGTGTATGCAGATTACTGTTTTAGATACATTGATGTGGGAAATGATGGGTGAGCATCTAGCAATACTATTTTCAGAAAGTCAACGCTGAACATAGCCATGGTAAATAATCTCCTAAATTGGTCCGAGGGAAGACTTTGTCTAGGAGATGATGCTTTACCACTTCGATCAAATTTATTGAAACCTTTTAGTCATCGGAATCTATTCTTAGAAAAGAAAGTGTTCAATTATTTCTTGCCCAAAACTAGGCGCATTATTGAAAATGCTTTTGGCATCTTAGAATCTACATTCGATATCTTCTTAAGACCTATTGATTTGAAAGAATGATCAACAAAGAAACTTAAGGCTGCATGCTGAATTCATAACTACCTTGCATGACTTTATCGAGAAACTACCTCCCATCTGAATGTGTTAATGAAGATGATGTGAATAATGGTGGCATAAATATAAACGCAGGATTATGTGCCCATATCTGATATTTGATAGGAAATGAAAAGGTGAATTCTTAGCCAGGGGAGAATGGTCACCAAATGTTTCTGCATTGCATCCCATCTTTTCAAAAAAATTGTGAAAGGTGATAACGTACGAATATTAAATGTCTTTGTGTTTTATTATTACATAGATCATGTGCCTAAATGTGCTAGAAAAAAAAACTTGCGTTCTTAGCCAAGGTCACAAAACAAATCTCAAATGCAACCGATACCATCTTACTCTTTTATTTTTATAGTCAGCCACAAAAAAAAGAATAAAAAACTCATCAAAAGTCCCCATGTATTTAATTATTCATACTCTTCCCCACAAAAAAGTGGGAAAATATTGAGATTTATTTTCTACAAATGGTTAGCTGTTTGTTTTTATGGTTAGATCTACTAGCGACAGGAGGTGATCAGCCCTCTACAGTCATGTGTCAGTTATTTATCCAACAAGTATGTCAATGCTGCAGAAAGACTTCGTCAGGATCATGCAAAAGCATCTAATACAACTGTCTGTTCCCTGGTAGTTACAGCGATTGCATATGTAAAGTAGACTTGACATATTTAGACATACTGATTGCTTTACTGGAACACGAATGAGTGTTCTGTATATGTGTATTACTGTTATTTGTGTCATTAAAGATAGGGAAAAACCGTATTAAGTAATTGTTCGACAAGAACATAGAATGGTCGGTGTTCAATATCTTTGGTTATTTCTATTCTTTTTTGCAGTAAATATATTGGGATATCGATTAATTGTTTGACAAGAATATGGAAAGATTAATGTTCTATACTTATGTTTATTTTAACCTTTATACACTTGACCTTTTTATTTTGGCTTATATATAAATATTTAACACAGATTGACTTTTAATTTCTGGCATGATGTGTACCTACGGAAAATACGTATAAACCCATCAGCCTGAACGATATATATACATTAAGGAGGATTGGATAAACCAAGTCTGAAAGAATGGAAATTATTATGAACTTTGAAACTTTTTCTACTTACCAAACTTGAGGACGATTCCTCCAGAAGGCGTTTGCTTTTTTAAACCAAACAAGCTTTGATTAATAAACATCGTCAGTTCCTGCTCCACTTTTTATAGATTTCTTCACTTTATTAAGTTCATTCCTATATGCATTCTTAAAGTTCTTTATTTTCTTTTTCCAATTATCTTCACCACGAATCTCAACACCAACCTCAATCAGTTCATTACTTAACATTTAAAACTGTGCTCTCTCGCAGTTATTTTTTCATATAGTTTGTATTGTCTGTATCCCACAACCTTCATCGTTTCTATAAATATCCAGGAATCTAGCGATTTCATTACGTGACTACTGGAATGTTTTTTCTGTCATATTTAATTCGTGGGGAAACAAGCTGCGCGTCTGTATGGTCACACGAAGTGACTATGGATTTCCTAGTCGGATTTCCTAATGGTCACGTGACTATGAAATCGCACACTACCGGCGAGTAAAGTTAAACATGGTCAACTTTAGTAGCGGCGAGTAAAGTGAGTCGTTAGTTAGATGTGCTACTGGCGACTAACATGTCACACTTTGCGACTAGGCTTCTACTACTAGCTGCTACTGCAGTAGTTGTGAGCGAAGTCGTGTCGTGGGGCTGAGACTAAAGAGATGCACTTGGCGATATTTTATTTCCTTTCTCAAAAGTATTAAATTTGTCTCGAACGGGGTGTATCTTTCAGTTTGATTAAAGAGAGTACAAAAAATATCGTGATGTCTGCGTCTGCGCCGGACATTCTTAAAAAGAAAATATGTTAGGATTTTATAGCACGACGTGTT
>OY744515.1:118494002-118534002 GCA_963556195.1 Sepiola atlantica
TGTTTTTTTGTTTCTTCTTTTTCTTTGCTTTTCTCCTTCAACTTTGCTTTTCTCCTTTTCCGTTTACTTTCTCCTTCTTTTTCTTGTCTTTCTTCTTTTCCTTTTCATTTATTTTCTGTTCCCCTCTCTCTTTTGGATTCTCTTCTCTTTAACCCAATCTTGTCTAGTTACCCTCCCCATATGCATTTCGTTTTTACTATATTTTCCTCTTTATATAAGTTTACAGACACAGAACAAAGAATAAACCACCTCATGTACATGGACGACCTGAAACTATTTGTAAAAAGCAAAAAAGGAAATCGAAAAGCTGATAAATACGACAAGAATTTTCTTAAACCAGATACCATCAAATCTACAGAAATTAAATAGAAGATTGGAAAGGAATATTTGCGAAGAACAAGAAAACTCGTAGAAACGTTATTATATAGCAACCATCTAGTAAAAGGAATACACACTTGTGCAGTATCACTAATAAGATACTCTGGATCATTCATAGGTTGGACTAAAGAAAAACGCAGGCACTTTGATCAGAGCACTAGAAAATTAATAACCATGCAGAATGAACTGCACCCAAAAGACGATACGAACATACTCTATATGAAAAGAAACAAAGGGGGAAGAGGAATGGTAAGTATAGAAGACTGTGTGGAAAAGCTAATCACCGCAGCAAAGGATATCGTCCGAACAACCCATTCGGGAAGCACATAAATCAGAAACAAAAATACAAGAGGCAAGTGGGAAGAAAAACAACTATATGAACGCTTTATAAGAATGACAAGAGAAGAAACCAACGAAAATAGCTGGGTATGGCTAAGAAAAGGACACTGGAACAAAGAAACAGAATCTTTACTGACAGCTTTACAGAACAATGCGATTAGGACAAACTAGATAAAGCCAAAATAGATAAAAATCCAGGTTAACAGTAAATGCATATTGTGTGGACAAAGAGGCGAAACAGTAAATCATAAAATAGATGAATGTAGCGAACAAGCCCCCAAAGAATACAAGAACATACACGACTGCGTGGGGAAGTAGTATACTGGGAACTGTGCAAAAGATTGAATTCCGAACACGCAGATAAGTGGTACACACGTAAACCAGTGACAGTACTGGAAAACGAAAAATACAAAATCCTCAGAGTGAAGATCAAGGAGACAGTAAAAAAAGCAAATATACATACCTTGCCAGAGAACTGAAAGGAATATAGAGTATGAAGAAAGCAAATATATCACCAATAATCGTAGGAGCACTAGGAAGAGTTCCAAAAACCTGGAGAAAAGACTGGGAGAAATAGGAATCAAAGGCATAACTGAGACCATAAAGAACGGCAATGATCAAAACAGCTGCAATCTTAAGGAAAATCCTCGTATGCAGAAACCAACCCGCATAAGCTATGAATGGTAACCAGCCACATGGAAGTTACAACAGGAAGAAAACAAAACTACAGAAAGAACACCACGTCACAAACCAAGGAACAGAAACTGCAAGAAACATAATAAGCTGCGCCCTCCACACAAAATTGACACCGGCTTTGGTTGACACTACGCAAAATAGTCGTAGAGGGTAAAGGAGGATGGGAAGACCTCCACTGGAAGGTTGAGGAGGCTTATTGCCACCCAAATCCCAGAGGATTCCAATGCTTGTTGCTAGCGAGAAATCAATGGTAGGCGGCTATTGCGATATTGAAAAGAGGTGGAGAATACTGGAACTCTGGGGAGGCTTGTTGTCACTCAGACTCCAGGGAACACCACCGGTTGTTGTCGATGAACAATTACTGACGATAACTTGTGTGAGAACCCCTAGTGAGTACAAATAATAATAATAACGACCATGCCAAGAGGAAAAAAACTAATAGTTATGAATGATAAAAATAATAAAGACATATCGGAATCTAATCTTCAAAAACTCGCATTTATTGTTTTTCTTGTAATAACTAACATTGGAAATTTCGGATCCTATAATTCAAAAATAAAGATTATTGTTTCTTCATTTCTTCTCAATTTATTTAGCTAAATGTTTTAAAACTCTGTTATCGTTCTTATTAACGACAATCTCAAAATATACACTGGATTCAGGTCACAAATATATAGAGTTATCGGCCTATTCCTCTTTTCTTATCGAGATGAAAATTTCCCATAAGCATGCAAAGAAGAAAATAAAAACTTGCTTTCGGTGATTTGCGCGTGCCAGCAGCTTCTGGAAGCTGTGGGCGATTGAAGAAAAATATTAATTCAGTTATTAACAAAAGTAAATAAACAACTTCATAAAATAAAGATTTTGAAGATTTATAAAAAGACAATTCAAAATAAAATATGTTTTTTGTTTTAATTTTCGGAAATTGAATTCTGATTTCTTTCAGAAATTTTCTGGGGGCATTGAAACGGTTGCATGCTTTATTTCATACTTGGAAAATTAATAAAAATAAAAATAAAATAAATTAATCAATAAATAACTAAATTAATGAATATTATTATTATTATTATTATTATTATTATTATTATTATTATTATTATTATTATTATTATTATTATTATTAACAACAAGTTTATGTAGAAAACAATCCTGGAAACTGGAATTGACAGCTGAAGGACGACACTTATAGCGTAGTTAGAGTGGTTTTCAATCCCTACGATATGTCCACTTCGTCGACAACAAGAGCTGGTCAAATTTCTGTAGTCGAAGTTGTGATGGGGCAACCGAAGTTACTATCCTATCTCCCCTCTGTCAGTCATTGTGATCTTCTTCTTCTTCTTCTTCTTCTTCTTCTTCTTCTTCTTCTTCTTCTTCTTCTTCTTTACAGCTTCCATAAACGTTATTAATATAGATTAAAAAAATATCGAGGCAGTTTTCGTTTTTTTCTCATAATATACATGCATACACATAAAATAACTACCACCCCTCCTACGTAAAAGAGGAAGCAGCTATCCAAACCCAACTGCTCTCTCTGGTGATTCAGTAGCAAGAAAGATCTTGCCTGCTCATTCGCTACTTAAGACTGACAGTTTTTCCTTCTGTGACGTCACTGCCGGAACACGTCGCTCTTACTCGAATTCTAATTGGAAAATTCCACTCGATTTAACTTTTAACCTTGCGTCGAAATTTAGCATACTAGCTCCTTAATCCTATTCATACGCATTTAAACATTATTGCATATTTTTCATGAAGACGGTCTATCTGATAGATCTTTTATTATGGCCATAGTAACACCCAACAACATACTTAGGAGATTTATTGCCCAGTACAAATTTACAAACATAAGGGGAATTATAAAACAATTCATCTTAAACTATTTGCAAAAAATAAAAATAAAACACCCATGAACACAACCAGAATGTTTAACCAGGATATACGAATAGAATTCGGAATAGAAAAGTGCGTACTATTTCAGATGTGGAAAGGAGAACACTAAACGACCGAATACCTCCTTGACATTTCGGGTAGAAGAAAAGCAACTGTGTATATAAATATATAAATAAAACAAAAAAGATCTAACACATTTGAAGGTTATCTTAAATAGAATAAATGTGGTATTGTTGTGACCTAGATGATTCCAATTAAGAGTAGAATAAACATTGGTATCACTTTAGACCAAGGATGACTAATGACTCCCTCCCTTTCCCCAGGTATTTAATGGCTTTGTGCCTGATTTGTTTTAAATGTAAATTTGTATATTTTTTGCAAATACATCATACAAAGTGTAACATCTCTTCTGATACTACACTTTTTCTTTTCTGTCCTCGATGAATCGAGTAGAAATCTTTCCAGAAATAAGCAATTTTTATTTTGTCTCAATGCAAAGTGCTCTTTTTGGGGTGATCTGATTTTTCTCCACATTAAAAACCGTGTCTAACTCTGTCCTCTCGTAGGGAGGCAAGTAAATACAGGCAGTTCGTCAAAAGCAAACATAAGAGGGATACAAAACACCTGATATATTAAGGGGTGAACATCACACACATAATTACAAAAAGTTAGAATAAACCTTTAGAAAACAATAGCTGGCGTGCCACATTTGACTCACATACCAAAGGTTGTCCACTCCTGGTCTCGTGATATTAGCTGGTTCCAATTCTCTGTCTTTCATGAAAGTAAAGTTTGATCAGATTTCTATCAATCCATTTATACGCTCATCGAATGGGGAAGCAAGTAAATAGAGAAATAGGTACTTCCCAATTAAAAGGTGATGCGGTCACTGAGTGAATGTGAAACTACAAATATCTGGGCATTATGGAATCGGACACGATCAAATCAACAGAGATGAACTAGAAAGCTCATTGAAACTGAATTATATAGTAAGGACCTAATTGAAGGAATATTTACAGGCATTACACCTTGTAAGATACTCTGGATCCTTCATAATCTGAACAAAAGAATAACTCAGGTACATGGAAACTAATCACCATGGACAACGCAATAAAAGCGAAGGATGACACCGGCCGACATTTTTAACTAGTCTAAGTAAGAGTCACTGCTTATCAAGTGTCATATTTTCCCTTACCGATGGGTGTATCAAGCATTATATAAAGCATTACATAAAACATTATAAACCCGTCTCGTCGTCGTGAACGTAGGTTTATTTTATTCTGCTGATAAACCAACTCGAACGCCGATGTTTATAGAAAAGGTTTATTTCAAAAGAGAGACACCCACATAAAACACCAGAACGACAGGCAACTTGTGTACGCGTGAGAGCAAGACAGACAGATAAATAGACGGATAGCTAGTCTTAGCACACTCAGCCACACTGTACGCACTGCCTCTCATTTGCGTCTGCCCCCAGACACAACTTTTTCTCCTTGAATCTCGCCAGCCAAAGAGACAGAAAATCCCCAGCCAGAAGTCACGTGGTTTCGTCTTCGTTATGTAACACAAGGCCAAAAGCCACTCGAGGATAGGGCGACTAAAATGGCTGCCAAAAAAAAAACAAGGTCAATAATACGTGTAGCAATATTAGAGACAGGTGTGTAAAAATAGGATCAGCACGATAAATATTCAACGTAGAGTAAAAGATTCGTTAGAGTGGAATTTTCTAATTGAGATTCAAGGAAAGCTCCGTGTCCTGGCTGTGAAAAGAAACGGGTAAACGGGTGTGTCAAATTGGTAGAGAGAATCGATCTCTTTCGTCTGAACTACCAGAGAGTGTGGTTGGGCTTTTTGATAGCAGCCTCCCCCAGGTGTGTACGTGTACTTTTATGAAAATCCTGAAGAGGTTTTTAAAGTCCAATTGTCTTTTATGATGCATCTGTTTTTAAATAATATTCGGAAAACTGATCATTTAGAAGAAGAAGCAGAAGAAGAAAAAGACAGACAGACATACAGACAGACATACAGACAGAGAAAAGGAGATACAAACATTGATTGCCACATCAGCACCGAAACCCGACCAGTTAATTCCATCAACTAAGTGGACGAACCATGGGGAGCGAGAGAAACGGACAGTGGGGATAGAAGAACACCCCATCGCATTAGATACGGAGGGCAGCGAAGCGTGACACAGAAAGGCGAGAAAAAAATAGGGAGAGAAGCAGCTATATGGACAATATGCCAAAGAAATAATGCATGAACATACATAGACTTTGCTACGGAAAAAAACACTTGAATAGAGAAAAAGAATCGCTACTGACAATCGAACAAAACAACGCGAACAGTCAAGAACAGTCAAGAAAAGCAATACCCAATAAAAAAGTAAATGTAGAATCTGTAGACAAAAAGATGAAACAATAAACCGCCACATAATTTAATACAGCAAAAAAGCTAGCACAAAAGAAATTAAAAAATAAAAAATAACTGAGTCGAGAAAATAGTCCACTGAGAACTGTTCAAACGACTGTATTTTAGTATCAAACAAATGACGCTGACACAAACTGGAGTATTAAAAAATGATAAGAATGAAATACAAACGAACAAAGTATTCAAACCAAACAAGAAAGAAACAAACTGCAAAATAGTAAATGTTATCGTCCCAGTAGTTCACAGAGTGAATATCATTTATGGCATCATACATGCTGAAGTAACAAAGAGATGACGCGATCTATTAAAAAAATAGAACATGGACGACCCGTGAACCGTAAGACGAACCGTCTAGACCCGGAGAATCTGGATGTGTCTTCTTAATTCCCTGCTTCCTTTGTTTCAGCTCGTTTAACTAGTTGGTCTAGTGGTCTTCATCTATTCGCTGTTCAGATACGTCTTTATAATACAACCTCCTATTCCAGTAGCTTCTTTCCAGGAACTGCAGGCTTTTGGAACTCTCTTCCTGCTAACTGTTTTCTTGCTACTTATAGCCTTGGTATTTTCAAAACTAAAATCAATAGGATACTCCTGTCTTTGCGTTAATCATCTTTAGTTCTTTTGAGCTTCTTACACCAAGTGGATCCATGCCTTGTCTGGAGCGACTTCCATAAAAACTACTACTACTACTACTACTACTACTACTACTACTACTACTACTACTACTACTCTATGGGTCTTTTTAGTTTCTTTGTCGGCGTGAACACTTGATGACGTCAGCAAAATAATGACGTCACAAAATGGTGATCACTAAAGGATGCTATCATCGATTAGAACGGAGATGGGGCATATCCGGCCACAGTAGATGACGTAACAAAATGATGAGCTCATTCATTAACTTGGAGAGAGAGTAAGAGAGGGATTAAGAGAGAGAGAGAGAGAGAGAGAAAGAGAGAGATAAAGAGAGAGAGAGAGAGAGGGCGGAAGAGATCCTTTACGTAGAGGAGGGCACGGGTCTTCCTCTAGACGAATGTCTAGCTGAAGGGGTGGGGGCGAATATACTACTAAAACTCTGGATCTTGCTTTGTTGCCCATTTCTAGGCTTCGAGACATAAAAATGTAAGCGAAATAAAAAGCAATAATTTGTATGAACAAGAAAAAAACACATCACTCATTATTCGTGTATATTCTTGTAAGTATAACAATCTGTATGACGTGATTTCGTTTCCGTGTTCTTATGAAAGGAATCTTTATTCTTTTTTTTATTGTTGTGCCTTTGCGTGTCATTCGTAACGATGCCGTTAAAAAAGAAGACGACAGACGGGAGATAAATGTCGTGTCTGACTCGACGTTTCCTTTTGACATCAACTTACACATGCAATTATAAGTTCGAATTTTTCTTCAACATTTCTCCTTCTCCGTCTTATTTTTCTTCTTGTATTTCAACGTTTATCGTTTTTAGTTTCGTCGTTCAGTTTCCCAGTTGTCTTTTATTCAATGTTTTTTTCAAAGATATTTTTCTCAATTCTCTTTGATTCAATTGTTTCTATGACGATTAACTAGTTTATTCAAAAGCAATACCTGCCTTGCATATGATTTGTATACTTGCCTCGCGTGAACAATGCACACACATCTGTATATGTGTACGTTCACCTATACATACACATACGTACGTTTACGCTCTCTCACATACACACACAATATATATGTATATATATATAAATCTACATACATTAATTTCGTCTTAATAAGACTCATCAGTGTGGCTAGATAAGGCTTAACCACCGTTCGCTTGATAAAAGTCACCTTCAGCTTACATCCAATGCCTTTGGCCCCATCGGCTTATGCTATAACCTTGCAGAATTGAAGAGAACTATGCATATTTAAGATTCTATACAGCGTTCAAACCACCAACGACGCAATATTGCTAGTTTATATATATATATATATATATATATAGTAATCCAGGTATGTTTACAACAACGGAGTATAAATCTAGAAAATTATTACTATGTTTATATAAAAGCGCTCACTATCACATAGAGCTGTTTATTAGGTATAACAGATTTTGCTACACATCTGCAAATATCTTTTGGTAAGCGCCATTGATAGCCGAACCTCTTCGGGACAATACCTTTTTCTTACGGCTTCATTTGATTGAATAAGACAACATTATTTTCTGAAACTGAACACGTGATCAGCTCATACAAAGCATAATTCATATTTCCGTTAAATTTTAAATTAGATTCATTAATTTATCTTTTCAAAGAAAATCGACCAGCCACTGGCCTAAATTATCGCTGACCATATATATATATATATATATATATATATATATATATATATATATATATATATATATATATATATATATATACATATATATATATACATATATATATATATATATATATATATATATATATATATATATATATATATATATATATATATATATAAGTAAATTTCGTGTACAACAGAATGGTAGGATTAATTTTAGAGGAAGCATTATTATAATCAATGAAACAGACGAGTGGAAAAAAAAGTTAAATTGTTAAAATACCATAACGTTGAGAGATTTACCCCCTTTTTTTTTTTTTTTTTTTTTTCTCTCAATCGTTTCCTCCAACTGAAATAATTTTTTTACCCTCATATCTCATTCGACTTTTAGTTTTTAATTTACCATTCTGACGTTTCTTCTCAAAGGGTCAGACGACAAGGCCTTAAGGTAATTTTAACAATTTTCCTTTTTTTTCCACTCGGCTGTTTCATTGATTATATATATATATATATATATATATATATATATATATATATATATATATATATATATATATATATATATATATAGATACGCATTTATATACATATATAATACATACACATATACATATATACACATATATATATACGGCACAATCACGTTGACACACCGGTTTCCGTTAGATTACCGAAGTTAAGCGGCGTCGAGCCTGGCCAGTACTAAATGGGTGACCATTTAGGAATACCAGGTGCTGTATGTGCTCTCTGCTTATCTCGACATTTTTTCCAGTCGTCTTGTACTACTACTTGCCATTGGAGTCAAGCAATGCTGACTCAGGGAAGCGGTTCTAAGGGATTGCGCAACCCTTGCAATTACAAATTCACGCGCGGGCAGCCCCAGGCGGGGCACTCATACGTCGAAATCGACGGGAGAGTCCATCATATATATATATATGTATATATGAATATATATATATATATATATATATATATATATTCTTATCCACATACACATGTGTTTTATTTTTTTCCCGTGAATAATCAGGAAGGATGACTGTTCTGCGAGTCGCACGATTCGAACTTTAGACCCAAGTGACCTTTAAAGTTTATAGCCTTAACCTCTCTAGCGATGCGACCAAACAAACAGCCATCGAAAAAGAAGAAAATCGAAGTCTGTTTATCTCTTTACAAGTAAACATATTTATTAGGCTGTTACACATTGTTCAACAATCAAATTGGACAGAACATCGCATTAAGAATTAATTTTCCACCATACGTTCACTTCTATGAATGGATCATCCTGGATTAACGAGAGCTATAAACAATACTATAATTAATATTCTAAATCATTATCAACTTACAAATGTGTTTTATCATTTTTCAGGGAGTCATGAGTTTGAAAGTATACGTTTCTGCCAGTCGCACGATTCGTACCTCAACTTTCAAGTTAGAACATCTCTATCGATGAGACCAACCAAACAACCATCTGGAAAAAAGAGAATTAGAATATATTCCTCTATTCCATGATAAATGCCAGTATACTGAAATCATATGCCCTTAATAGGGTTAAGATGAAAATTCATATACACTAAATGTACAAATGCAAGGAAATTCCCAAATTTTTACACTTTTATTGTAATTAAGGGTATGACTACATATCAACCAAACCATTTCATTATCACATCACTACAGTATAAATCTCTATGCATGAGTGGATGAAGTGTGTGAGGTGCGCTGAAGAAAAATTTCTGCGAGTAAAATACATAGCCCTGTTGTGCTCGCATACCCTGAATGACAATAAAAGTGTAAAAAATTGGGAATTTCCTTGCTTTTGTACATTTAGTGTATATGAATTTTCATCTTAACCCTATTAAGGGCATATGATTTCAGTATACTGGCATTTATCTAGCTCTGCCAAAAAATCAGCTGAATCCATCAAATAGTTGATGAGATACAGGGTGGCACATACGTACGTACGTACGTACAAACAGATAACATGATTTCATGATTGAACTTTTTGGATCTCTGGGTTGCCTTGACTAATGATGATGAAATTCTACACACTTATAGAACCTATAAAATAAACATTTTGTGCAAAATTTTAACTAATTTGGTTTATTAGTTTTTGAGTTATGATTGATCAAAGAAATGAGATTTCTAGCATAGACCGTTTTTGAAGTCTATTAAGGGATAGAGCGCTCTCGCGCCTCCCTTGATTTACAAAGGAACATATCTAATAGGCTGCCATAACACTATTCAACAATCTAATTGAATGGAGTGGGCACATTATTTGTTTTTAAATAATGTTTTTTTTTTGTAAAATTTACCATTTTGTAATTGTAAGAACAAGGAAAAAAGAACAAGGAGTTAACATCATGCAAAATCTATTTATTAATCAGGTCGAATGAATCCCAATGATATATCAAATACTACAAATAAATAAGCTTAATGCTTAACATGTTATGTCAAGTAGAGCTTTCATGATATAATTCAGTAAATTACAAAATGAATGATATAAGTGTGTTTTAGTCACTTCTGAGTTATCTCCCCTTTGCAAATTGGCTGTTTGGAGTTTCTAACCGCTAGATAGCTTTGATTGGGAGCCAATTTACATAGGCTGGGATTGATCAGTATAAGAACTGTACTCTTTGGATTAAAGTGAAGTACAAAGAGAAAGAGGTGAAGTTGGCAGTTGACAGTTGGTGAAGCATCAGACTTTTATTTGTCAAGAAGCTTTCTTTTACGGATAGACCAGAAATTAAATATTATCATAACGCTTTGAAAATTAACACTTAACAATGTTTATATGGATGAACATTGTTGACTATTGATTTTCGGAGCATGATTATAATATTTCAAATATTAATTATGTCATAAATTTTGTAATATACTTAATTATATATATATATATATATATATATATATATATATATATATATATATATATATATATATAAATATGGATTATGACAATATATGTATTAGCATATACTATCAGTACCTTTTAATTAGTGTTCTCAAAAAAGGTTAAGCTCGATTATTGTCAACCAGTAACATCAGAGCATACATAAATAAGACATGTTCGTTTTATATTCAAATTATCATGACTTTTATTTTTCCACATTTTTTAAACCATAATATCCCTGTAATATATATATATATATATATATATATATATATGGAAAATTATTTCATAGAAGAGATGCTAAACAATTTAACATGCTACTAGAAATAGAAACACAAACACATCATTAAAGCTGAACTAAGATATTTCAGTCGATTCATTCGAGCAAATTCATGTAGTAGAACATTTAATATGGTCGAACGAAACGACCAACATTATTGGTTCAGCTTTTATGATGTGTTTGTGCCATTATAATGTTCATTTATGTTACTAAAACATTTATTCGCTATAGATCTATTAAAAGAAAGTTTTTGTTGCCGTTAGTGTATATTAGTTTATTTGCATAAGAGAATATATATATATATATATATATATATATATATATATATATATATATATATATATATATATATATATTGGTACAGAAAAATAGTACAACATCACTACCATCCGTTTCAAGCTCAGGACTTAACCATCTGGCTCTCTTCAGCTTATGTTGTCACCTATTGTGAATGAACATTTCTGTAACCGGTGACAATATCAGTAGAAGAGAGCCAGATGGTTAAGTACTTCTGAGCTTGAAACCACTCTTAATTTTTATTCTCAATTAATCGAGCACTTTGCTGCGTATATATATATATAGTCTTGGAAGTTTTTCAACCATTAAAACTATATGGCAAAAAAACAAAACAAAACAAAACACTTTTAGTTTCAAGTCCTACGTTGGAAAACTAATTTGCTTGTAAGTCAATTATTTTTTTGCAGTCATTAGTTTTCTTCCAAGAATTTATGCTAGTCTTAACATTGTTTAAGGGATCATCAGTTGTTTATCATGAAAAACTGTTTCCAGAATTTTAAAACAACACACACACACACACACACAGACACACACACACACTATATATATATATATATATATATATATATATATATATATATATATATATATATATATTAATGCTACTCAAACAACATCAAATACAGAGAACAAATTTCTACCAATTTAACCAAAGCTATAGTTTACGCCCGTCTATTCAGATCGCGACATCAACGCACCATGTGCTATTATCAACTATTATTACTTAAATCATTTGCCATCGACATAGAATGTTGCTCAAAGCAACAGATGAATATAAATCAATGGTTTGACTAAACGTTATTGTGTTGATTTAACATTCGTTTTCCTCTAATCATTGCACATCATTATTACCTCCCTTTCATATGCTTTTTTTTCTCTAAAATTCATAATTCAGTAGTCTCGTACACACTTCCGTTTCCTGTCGGCTAAAAAGAAAACGAATTTGTTTGTTAGATTCGTACTACAAATAACTTAATCTATCATTCTATCCTTAATCAAAATAAGGTATATAATAACAATATAGTATTAAATTAAATTTGCCTTCTATATCTCTTATTGTATTTTACTAATATTATATATGTTGTAGACCCGTGCTAGGGGTCACAAAGATAACAACCACAAATTGTGACAGGTTAAAATATACAATGTATTTATTCATAGCAATACAGTAACGCCACTAAATGTGGTAGGAGATGACCGGATTCCTACCATGCGGTAAAACATGAATAGGAATGTCCTTTATTTAACACCTACCCACTATAGGAGTATGTGACACAAGGTCGGAAAGTGGGATTTGAAAAGCCAGCGCCCGAGAAAGTGAGCGCTATAGCCATTAAAAATTGCCTGGGCAGCCCCGTCGGCATTCCCCGGTAGGGGCGCCTCAGGCAGTAAGCTATAAACTTACTCCTCCCCAAAGAGGAGAGGCAAAGCCTGGGAGGGTGGACCTCCTAGAACTGCACAGGACAGACCCATAGACCGGCGGAATCATGCCCCGAAGGCCAAGACAACACCGGTCTATAGGGTGTAGTATCCATCGGAACAGATACCACACGTGGTACGAGGACTCTCACATGACAGGAATGTCCTCTATATTTAACACCTACCCACTATAGAAGTATGTGACACAAGGTCGGAAAGTGGGATTTGAAAAGCCAGCGCCCGAGAGGTGAGCGCTTTAGCCACTAAAAATTGCCTTGGCAGCCCCGTCGGCATTCCCCGGTAAGGGCGCCTCAGGCAGTAAGCTATAAACTTACTCCTCCCCAAAGAGGAGAGGCAAAGCCTGGGAGGGTGGACCTCCTAGAACTGCACAGGACAGACCCATAGACCGGCGGAATCATGCCCCGAAGGCCAAGACAACACCGGTCTATAGGGTGTAGTATCCATCGGAACAGATACCACACGTGGTACGAGGACTCTCACATAATAGGAATGTCCTCTGTTTGAGTCTTTGCAACCATGGTATTCATTATAGATGGTTGCTTCCATTAGTTCTTCAATAGGGGTGATTTGTACCCCACAACAATATATTGTTTTAATCTATGGGCTTTATATTTTCGTTACGTATCATACCGATTTTCGAATACAATATCTTATTCAATTAAATTGAATTTACTTTCTTTTGTTTACGAGCACTGAAGATATCCCAACCAAGAAATAAATGCTTTGAACACTTGGAACATTATTATGTATATCTTGGTGGTAGGCGGAAACAATTGTCTGCTGAAAATTAAAAAAAAATTTTTTTGGTGAAATGGGTGAGAATTTTTTCCTTACATTTGATGTGATTTGAATAACAGTAAAATATTCACTATTATATCTCTAGTCCTACACTATTGGGCTATTGCTATAAAATTTATATTTGTAATACAAAAAAGTTAAATATAAATATAGATAGATAGATAAATGGATAGATAGATATACTAGTAGGGTGAACCAATGTTGCCCGTGGTCCTAATAACGTAAGTAGAACTTAACACTCTGTTAAATATTATAATTTGACGTGTCTTTTTATTTTAAGAAAAAATCAGAGTTAAAACAAGTATACGACGGATGAGGTTCGAACTCACAACCCCTGTCTCTAAGTAAGGCGCGCTAAACGATTGACCCACGAGGGGTGAGTACAAAATGCTGACATTATTAAATATATAAAACAGACTGTCTTACTCCCTCTCTTTCATTATCGCTCTCTCTCTCTCTTTTTCTCACTTTAATGTCAATCGCTTATAAACAAGAGGGTAGAAGGGAGAATAATAGCCAAGGCGAAGCTAAATATGGAAAATTATACTTTCTGAATTTGTTATACAAGGTGAGGACAGTGAGAGTAGATGGAAGTGAGGAGGTAAAAACTCATCTCTTCTTTTATTACTGACTAACAAAAAATATTAATTAGGATTAAATATTAAAATCGATGAAATCGGTTTAAACAATTGAAACATCGTTTTAACAACGCAGACCAATATTTACCGTGAATCGCCGAGGGAAAAATATTTGTATGTATCATTTTATTTCAATTTGGGGATTGAGGGATATAAATGTATTCAGTACTGTTACGGTGCGAATGGTGTATGTTCAGCGACATTTATTGAAATAATTCTGGATAATTCATAGTTTTAACCCTATAAAATTCACCGAAAAAACATGAAATTGTACTCTTTTGTGTGTTGAAATAATTAGACTGGAAGAATCTCACCTAATTAGTTTCTTCTTCATACCAAAATATATTATAGTCAGAAGTATTCACCTTTCTATTAAAATTTAACATAGAATGCCCCACCCCAACTTCCGAAGCAACACTTATAACGATCACCCATTTTGAACCAACAAGCGTTTGAAGAGATGGATAATTATTTTTACAGCGTGTGTTCATATTGGTATGCTTTCATTGAAATTTGTTTTTCAAATGTGTCGCTCAATCAACGAAATTGTCTCGTTCCTCGCCTATATGCAATTAGTCGATCCTATAATTGCAGATTGGCACCTCTGAATAACACAGAAAAGCTGAACTGAGCACGTAATACACTGCGGAAAAATCTTGCTGGTTACTTTAAACGCATCCAAAATAAAACTTTTTTCCTTTCACCACCCAGTGAAATAGATCGCTCTCGTATTGGGGAAGACTCCAGCTTTGACAAACTTCTGGGAGTGACTTTCGATCTAGACTTGAAATTGAAGACTTACATCAATTCCTTTGTCAGGGTCCCTGGAAAAATGGTTCGATCATTTTTACTGTTACAGAAATGTTCTCACTCTCGATACAATCCTCTACCTGAACAATAGTCAAATACGTCTTAATATAGAATAGTGTGTCCACATGTGGGGAGGTGCTGTTCGGAGCACCCATTCATTTCTTGATGGGTACAGAACTTACTTCGACAGCTTATGGACGATAATATTTTCTCCTTCCTACTACCTCTTACTCACAGAAAAAAATGCTACTTTTTTATACTCTATCGTTATTATAATGCCAACTGCTCGACTGAGCTTCAATCTGTGCCTATGAAACATTCACAACCAAAAACTTATCTAGCCCCAACCACGGTCAATAATTTCACTTCCTCTCTACCCTCTCTCTCTCTCTCTCTCTCTCTCTCTCTCTCTGCATAAAACTAAACGAAACTTCCACGAGCAAAGTTTATTTTCTAGAATTACTCGTCTGTAGAACACAATACCGAGGGGCTGCTTCTCGGATGACTACAACATGGTCGTTTTCAAGTCCAATGTAAAATAGTTCTTGTTGAGTTATCCTTTTAAATTAGTTGTATCGAGCCATATCCCAAAACTGTTTTCAGTTAGCTCATGTTTTTCTTCTTTTATGTGGGCTCTATTTTCAAACTGATGAGCCTCGCCCACACAAAAGTATCGATCTGTATATTAATATTGTATCCATATATTGTATCCATGTTGTCTACAATGTTGTTCGTTATGCTTAGGTTTGAACTGAGAAGATTGATCAAAATAGAGATGGTCAATGAAATATAAGAAAGAGATAATAATAAAACATAACTTTCGGACGAAGAGGTTTGACTGTCGTCGAGGAGGGGAAGAGTGATAAGGCCGTACACACGCAAAATATATTCGAAAAAGAGATATTGATAGATACATACTATTACATAGATGTAGGACTAAATAAAAGTAATGACAACATTAATATTCAAAATATGTATAGTAATTATTAAGCTATAGTAACTATTGATCAACAATGTCACGGAATGAAATGAAACCAAAATAAGAGTACTATTATCTTAATATGCTGATTATAATCAAATATTATTAATTAGGGTGGAAATTGTTATTGATTACAGAATAACACGGTAAGGTTTAAACTGTTTAGGTGTAAAAGATCGTCAAAAAAGGCGGTTATAAGTGTAGTGATATTTAGGATCATAAATTACTATGAGTTCATAAGTGTTAACGACCACAAAATAGTGTAAAGAAAAGGCTAATATAAGGTTATGAACCTTTAAAATGTTGATATTTGAAATATATCCTATGCATACAGTTAGAAAGAATTTAATCTCTTTATTAAGTAAACAACGTGCATTTTTAATATGGATAAAGATTCATCTAAGCATAGCCTACAGTAGCTATCTCAGGTCTTATAAGCTCCAATTTGTCATTAACTTGTTGTGGGTTATAATATTCAGTTTTAGGCTAATGCTACTATTGTTGTTAGTATATATATATATATATATATATATATATATATATATATATACATATATAAATTATATTTTTATTATTAAATGATCATTTATACCCCTCTTTCGGCTAGACCTTTCAATGAGAAGTGATATACGCCGTCTAATCTAAGCTATAATGCAAGGTTCTTTCTAGGTGATTTGTTGAATACTGTTAAGACAGCTGACTATGTTTGTCCGCATGATTTGACATAAATAGGGGGTTTATTCTCTACTCGTCTTGTAACAGTTTGAATTAACCTCATTGGTTAGAGTGCTCGGAATAGAATTAAAGGTGACTCGTGTCCCGTTCTTCAAATCGGGCCACCTATTTGAACAGTTATCTTCACACAGAAGAGTTTGTAAGGATGAAACTTATGCGTATGTGGATAATAATTAAATGTTTATTTTTAAAACGGTATATATGTATATATACAATATTAGTGTATTGAATAGTGGATAAGAATAGCAACAGACTAGTAAAAAGTAAGGACAAAAACACATCACTAAAACAGAATTAAAATAGTTCGGTCGATTCATACGACCATTCACATTTGTTTAAAATTTTCATTTCATGTTTTAAATATTATTATTTTTTTATTCCGCAGTCAGCCTTCGTAGCAGTTTGCTTAATCTGCATTAGCAATATACTTTCTTATATATGACGTGGTGGCTCAGTAACATACTTTTCGTCTCGCAAGCAAGTGACTCGGGTTTAAAATTCTGAGTTCGGATATATTCTACCGATGAGCCCAAAAAAGATCGTAATTCAAGTCTAAGAGTTCTGGTATGTGGCTTTCATGGTTTGTGTGGGCTGCGGCGGTGTCCTATCATGGATATATATATATATATATATATATATATATATATATATATATATATATACATATATATATAATTTATTATTTCAGTATATACACATATAATATTATGAGGTGATATGATATATTGTGTATATATTTTCAGTATCTACTTCAACAGTGTTCAATACGTGAGTAGAGCTTAGTAGTAGCAGTATAACAAAATATCTATGGCAAGTAAGCTACTCAGAGGAGTTTTATTTATTCGGATGATTACCGCGTGAATAAAATCTGGACGCCTTTGTATAGCTTACTTGCCATAATCATATTTTCATACTATATATATATAATGAAAACCACGTTTATAATGCGATATCGATCGTTTGCCATAAGGTATGTCCGTATTGTTCCTTGATTCCTTGTTATCATCACTGATGAATAAATGATGTCTGTTGGAGTGTTTGATTATGGTGGACACAAGTCAAGAAGAAGGAAGAAGTAAGGTGGGTGGAGGTAGGGGATGTTAGGGGAATGAAGTGTCCACTCGGCTGCTGATAAATGACAAACCACCGCGACGGTATTGGCACATGAATGTGGTCAGCAAGCAATAATAAGAATTTCCTTCACTGTGACTTTAAATCCGATGCTAAGACGACAGCGAAACTGAAAGGAAAACTGACAGTTGATATCAAAACCCATACAAAGAAACATAAGAAAGAAGTCAGTGGCCCGTGGCAGCAAATATGTCTTCTCTTACTAGCGAAGTCGAGTATAAGTTTGAACCGCACATCCCATACAATCACATAAGTACGATGTATATATATATATATATATATATATATATATATATATATATATATATATATATATATTGTGTTATAATGGAAGAATTCCAGGAGGAAATCCGGGTATGAGAGCTCAATGTGGTAAACAGAGCAAGAATAACATAAAATATAATAACACGAAATTACATAATTGTCGATGCAATAATTTATTTCAACCTTGTGGTTTTTTCAAGCATCAATTCAGACAATTACATTTTTGAGACTGAAAGCCTTTGATAATCTTTCACCCAAACTTTGTTCGACTTCTTAATCTCGGCGATGTCTTTCCTTAGAATAGACTGAAATTGGTTTGAATACCTTCGGAACTTGATTCTTTTGACTAGGTCAAATAGATCAGTCTTGAAAGGCCTCAAAGCCTCAATGGGTTTACAGGTATTCTGTGATCTAGAGTTAAAGGTTTCCTTGTAATCAGAATTCTCATTCCTTAAAAATACGCTTTCCATCTCAGTCTGTTGGTAAAGTCCGTTATTCTGTCCATAAGAGAAAGTGAAGCTATGTAAGCTGGGAAAAGGTATATTTTTCAGCGAATACGATGGTGTCAATTTCTCCATCCTCAGTTAAAAATTGAAGTAATTCCGATACAAGAATTCCTGAGAGAGCTCAACTCGGTGTTGAGCCATTTATTTGTGTTATAATGGAATACTTCTAGGAGGAAATCCGGGTATGAGAGCTCAATGTGGTAAACAGAGCAAGAATAACATAAAACAGCTTTCACTCTCAAAAATGTAATTGTCTGAATTGATGCTTGCAAAAACCACAAGGTTGAAATAAATTATTGCATCGACAATTATGTAATTTCGTGTTATTATATTTTATGTTATATATATATATGTATATATATATATATATATATATATATATATATATATATATATATATATATATATATATATTACATTATATATTTATATTATATGCATATATATATAATTTTATGTATCAAGGGAGGCGCGAGCGCGCTCTATCCCTTAATAGACTTCAAAAACCAATAAACCAAATTAGTTAAAACTTTGCACAAATATTTATTTTGATAGGTTCTATAAGTGTGTAGAATTTCAGCATCATTAGTCAAGGCAACCCAGAGATCCAGAAAGGTCAGGCATGATTTTGTGTTATACGTGTGTACGTACGTACGTATGCGCTACCCTGCATCTCATCAACTATTTGATAGATTCAGTTGATTTGTGGCAGAGATCGAGGTTCTAGGATTTAGTTGATGGCATTTTAATTTCAGTTTATCATATACCTTAGTTTTCCAGAAAATTCTCAAAAACCTTTAAATGACCATTGTATTGAGGCATAGCTTTTACAAAAAGTAGTGACATTCCATGATAAATGTCATTAAGGGTATGCGAGCACAACAGCGCTATGTAATTTACTGGTAGGAATTTCTCTTCAGCGCACCTCACACACTTCATCCACTCATGCATAGAGATTTATACTGTAGTGATGTGATAATGAAATGGTTTGGTTGATATGTAGTCATACCCTTAATTAATGACAATAAAAGTGTAAATATTTGGGAATTGCCTTGCTTTTGTACATTTAGTGTATATGAATTTTCATTTAAACCTTATTAAGGGCATATGATTTCAGTATACTGGCATTTATCATGGAATATATATATATATATATATATGTGTGTATATACATATATATATATATATATATATATATATATATATATATATATATATATATATATATATAAATATATATATCCATATATATATATACGTATACATATAATATTATAAAAATATATAGTCCGTATGAATCTATCAAATAGTTGATGTATATGTATATATATATATATATATATATATATATATATATATATACATATATGTATATATATATATATATCCTCAGTATTTCCTTCAACAGTGCCAATACGCAAGTAATGCTTAGTTAAATTGCCTGATGATTTCCCTCGGAAATGAAACATAAACGTTTCTGTGTAGCTTACTTTCTATACGAATATTTTCATACTATATATATATCAACATAGTCATAATTATGTCATAATATATATATATATATATATATATATATATATATATATATATATATATATATATATATATATATATAGCACTAGATAAAGTGACAGAATAAAATAAGAGTTTTCAAAGAATATCTTCTACTTAGAGGACCATTACAGGCAATGACATTACTTCAGGTAATAAAATTAAACTTTGAAAATATATAAAAAATATATAATATATATATATATATATATATATATATAGTGTGTAGATTTCAATTTTGTGTGGAGAATCAGAATAACAGAGGTCAATGTAATTTAAACAGAGCAAAACAGAATTATTAAAAGTAAAAAACTATACACACATTAAGATTGTATACATTATAAATCATTTCGACCCCTTAATTAGGTCTCCTCAGACGTATAAACAACCACGTCTAAAAACAGTTTGGTTTTTTGACGTGGTTGTTTATACGTCTGAGGAGACCTAATTAAGGGGTCGAAATAACTGATAATGTATACAACCTTAATGTGTGTATAATTTTTTCTTTTTAATAATTATATATATATATATATATATATATATATATATATATATATATATATATATATATATATATTCTAAAGAAGTTTTGAGTCATTTTAAACAAAGAAAGAAAATGCAGTTTAAATTCCCAGGGATACTAACTAAATCCAAAATATTGCACTTACTGCTTGAGAAATTATAAATACAAAAGGTGATTAAAGCATATAACAGTGAAACAAAAACAGGGAACCTTAACTTCGATTATATAATATAAAACGGGGATCATCAACTGTTTACCATATAACTGTTTCGGAGATTTAAAAACAGAACAGCTATAAAATTCATGGCTCTCAAGTGGTACTGATCAAATTACTACTTCCTAATAACAAAATGTAGAAACAATTCAGTTTTAATTGCACTCATATATTATATATATATATATATATATATGTATGTATGTATATATATATATATATATATATATATATATATATATATATATATATAAGTAAATAAATAAATAATAGTAATCTGTCTGATACCGAAACTATATAATTAGTTTTGATCGCTCTCTTCCCCAAACATCATTTACATAATAAATTTGTTTTAAAGCTTCTAATATATTAATATTCACAAATATAAACTTATGATTGTTTTTTTTAGATTTCCAGATGTATTTAAAATATATTCCTCAATAATGATAATCTAAATAAAAATTATAAATATAATTAATTAAATACATCATTTTTTAAATCTATATAATTGATTAACGTAATCAAATTAGATTGTAATGGAATTTGACGGAACAGTCGGCGGGCATTCCAACATTTGGTTACCCGCCCTCTGATTATTCGAACGCACAGAAAGTTATATTTCAAGAAAGAGAGAAAGACAGAAATATATATATATATATATATATATATATATATATATATATATATATATAGAGAGAGAGAGAGAGAGAGAGAGAGAGAGAGAGAGAGACATAGATTAACACACGTTTACGACTCGCTCAAAAATGATATATTTACCTTGATTTTTTATTAAAACGTTTCGGGTTTGTTTCGTTTGGTACTCTTATAGCTGACGCGCCAGATTTCCGTGACTTTGCATCGGCAACGATCGGGTAGGTCATGGAAGCGACCGAGAGGTGGCGAGACGAAATGAAAACGAGGCTGAAACCGCCAAGTGCTTAATGGAAGACTTTCAAAGAAAAAATACATAGATAAAATGAAAAAACAAAACAACAAACCGTAGTTGAAGAACTGTAAATAAATATAATTTTATTTATCAATCAAATGTGTGGATGTGAAAATAATGTTGTTGTTTTTTTTTTTTGGGGGGGGGGAGTAAAATTTCGTCAATGTTTTTTTTTAAACAAAGAAAGAAATTAAAATGTTATGCTTTTGAATTAGTCCTTCCGGAGATTCAACGACCTGACACAGTTGATAATAATTCATTGTTGTTGCAATAGAACGCGATTATTGTTTTCTTCCGAATATTGTCGGCTGCTTGCTATAGCCTGCTTGGTGAATGAATGCTGCAACCTGATTGGTTAATACTTCGTCAGTTCTCGGGCGCTTCCGAAACCTGCCCGATCGTTGCCGATGCGGAGCCACGGAAATCTGGCGCGTCAGATATACGAGTACAGTTCTTTTTTAATCTTATTAGAAAATTTGATTTAAAGCACAATTTTTTAAAATCAAATTGTTTAATTTTAAAAATAATTGATTTAAAAATTACTATTTTTTTGTAAAAAGCAAACACATTTTACTAAACTGAATTTAGAATCGTGTTCACTGTATTTTATTTTTTTAATTGATGATGGTATTTAGGCACACCTTTTTTTCGATTTGAAAAACTTCAAATATTATTATCTTTTTACGACCTTCAGTGAGTTTAAGATTTTTTGTTTTACATTTTACGCCGTAAAGGGTAAGGTTAATTTAAAAACTATGTTTTTTTTTCATTCCGTGTTTTATTTATTAAAATTAATGATGGAGTGATTTTCTTTCTTTTTTTTAGTAAAAAAAACACACAACAACATTTACTGAGCAATTAAATAAAAAAACTAGCAAAAATATGCGACCGGAAGGAGCATATATTGACTAGTAACACTGATGATGATGATGATGATGATAATAATAATAATAATAATAATAATAATAAAATAATAATAATAATAACAATAATAATAATAATAATAATATTTTTATAAATATGAATCTTTTTACCTACATACATTAGTGTTTCATGCTTTATGCAATCATCAATCTAGGAAATGTTAATTACTGTTGGTCTAAGGATTCGAAACTAGTCACGAGGTCAACTTCGACTTTGTAGGCTGACGATCAATCAACATGGAAAGAAGGGACTTTAAAATCTATAAATATCAAATCGGCGGACATGTACAACGAGCAGTCAAAGAGTGTTCAGCTTGCCAAAGAACGTTCCTTAAGTGCATTAGTATGGCTGCCTGTTTATAAATTCTTGTATTTAATGGAGCAATAACAATAGTTTTATAAATATTATTTTCACGTAGAGACACTAGTATTTCATGCGTTATGCAATCATCAGTGTAAGATATATATATATATATATATATATATATATATATATATATAAAGAGAGAAAGATATCACATCATGTCATAGATATATATGATTGTTTTTTATAAATCAATATTTATCATCCACAGACATATATGTTTAATGTTGACTAACAATTATCAGTGTGGCTTTCATAACTATACCGCCGGTCGAACGATTAGAACCATGTGACTCGAGTAACTCCAATTGAACATTTATCACTATTCGGCCACAGTAACAGTCATATTCAATGTGAGAGAAATAAACTATATATTTTATTTGCGAATATAGTAAGTCTCAGAAAGTATTCGAGGTGTCAAGGGAGAGAACTTTCGCAATATTTCTTGATTAGAAACTTTTCATATTTCTCTCAAATTGATCGAATTAAACATAGCTTTAACAATAATATTTTTTTCATAAATTTATATTTATTATCCTCAGTCTTATGTTTCATGTTATATATTTATATAATCATAATTTCTCAAATAAAGAAAACAAATTTAAATACAGGAAAAAATCATAAAAATACGAGAGATTTTACCGGTTTCTTTCTGATCAACGAACCGGTTTCTTTTTGATTTAAAATTTATTCGATAACGGTAAAAAAATATAGGAAAAAGAGGAACACCGAACGGGATGTTATTGGTACGTGTTTAACTATTTGAAAAAGAAATAATTATTAGACGCGTGCGGCTTACTTCCACAATAGAAAAAAAACTATATCTAGAACACTTACGAAGCTTTAAAATATCCTCAATTGTCCGTCCCAAACGCTAAACACAAAGCTTTTAACATCCACAACAAAAAACAGACTAAAAAAGAATTCCCTTATAACATCACCAGCACAAATGACACAGACATGCCTGTGAAAAATAAATATTACATAGTTCTCCACAATAATCCCATATCTATTTTCCTTACAAAAACAATTAAGATCTGACATAAAAATAGTAACATCAACCTTTAAAACAATTAAAGATTTACTCAACACCAAAGCCCGTCCCTAACTATACCCTAAGGACACTTCTTCCCTAGCCGGCACTTAAAGAATAAAATGTGCCGGGTACCGATGTTTTATTCTGTTGAAACGGCTAGAAATATAAAATCACGCATTTACGAACACAAACAGGACCTTAAACACGACAATCGTACTAACACACTCGTCATACAGAGAAATACACTTTTAACTTTACAAACTGCACCCACAATTTTGATTTTAAAAACTGCACCCTCCTCAAGATCGAATATCTCTCCGACGTCGCAAGTGCATCGAAAGCGCTATAATACTTCTTTCATCACCATCTAACATACACCTCAGACTCGGATCTTATTCCTCAAGCAAACATCCAGCAAAAACCACACCGAGACAATGCAATATTTTACAGCACTGCGATCCCAGTTAAGGTAACTTTTCTTTTTCACTACATTTAATCTATATTCCCATTTCTTTACCTCTTTCTTTTCTTATTTTTTCTTTACCGCACGCGTCTCATTATCCTTTCTTCTTCAAATAGTTAAACACTGACCAATAACATCGCGTTCTTCATTTTCGTATGTTTTTACCGTTATCGAATAAATTTAAAATCTTAACATTTTCTGAACGAAACCAGTAAAATCCGAACGAAACCAGTAAAATCCCTCGTTTTATGATGATTTATTCCTGTATTTAAATTTGTTTGTTTTTTCGTTTGTTTTTTGCATATATATATATATATATATATATATATATATATATATATATATATATATATATATATATATATAGAGAGAGAGAGAGAGAGAGAGAGATTTATAGAAAGCTATTACAATGCGAGGACGGCAAAAGTGAAAATCAGTTTTTCTCTTTTTCTATTTATTATTATTATTATTATTATTATTATTATTATTATTATTATTATTATTATTATTGCTAGGATTTAAAACATTTTTTTTCAATTTCAAATCTTATTTGCCTTCAGTGCCATTTGATGGTAGAGTTCATATAACAGACTCTTCTGGGAAATGCCTTCATCATAATTTTTTTCTAAATATTATGTTATACGGACCAGTACTATCAAGTTACACTGAAGGCAAGTAAGATTTGTAATGAAAAAATCCTTATTATTATAAGTCTACTACTACTACTACTACTACTACTACTACTACTACTACTACTACTACTACTACTAATAATAATAATATTACTATTACTACTACTAATAATAAGAAGAATGAAGAGAAAATCAGTTTTTCTGATTTTCTCTTGAGTCCCGTTTACATCCGATCTTAGTCTTCGTAAGACGATATAAACTTGTTGGAAAAATCTTCTGTTGGTAAATTAATTTAATTTGACCGATGAGGTGAGTGTGTGGACAGCGGACAACACTGAAAAGAAACGCTGTCAAAGGCCGAGTGATATCCATGAGAGCCAACGTATGTTCTCGCTGATGGAAAGTATGAAGGGGGGCCGCAGGTTTATTTTCGTCAACCTCCTAACTCTCGCTTCTCTTCTATGTTGCCCCCTAAAATGTATGATGTTTCTGATCAAAGAAGGGATAATTGCTGCTTTTCCGGGTCGCCCGTTATTTTGAGTTGGTTGCTATGTTGAGATTTAAATCATCTCATAGTATTCAATCTGTAAATATTATTAATCTTTATCCTCGAGTGGCATTTAGCTTTAATAAGTGGTGACACATTAGTATATTTTTAAATATGAGACTAAAAGTATACTTTTAGAGAATTGAACCTAGTGTGAAAAAATTAAAGCTCAATATACGGGATAGAGCAATTATGAAGATAAACGAAGGAATAGTTTTACAGTACATGCGTATATCACGTGACTTTGTATGCAATTACTGTTGAATGGGCATTCTCCGGATTTCTGCCAGTTACAATTATTAGTAGGGTGTATAGTAGGTGCTAGTTGCTGGGCAGATTTAATTCTTCTTTTTTTTTATCTTTGAAAGGCCTGGCTTAAGGAAAGACAAAATAAACATGTTTTTATCGAGTACACCTTGCATTGAACAATCGAAGATGAAATAAGTTTGTCATTCGCACATCTTGATCTCTCTTCCTTCATTTATCTTTATATATATATATATATATATATATATATATATATATATATATATATTAAAAAAATAATTGTGGTACAATTTTTTTATGGCTATATCAAGATTATATTATTTGTTTGTTTGTTTGTTTGTTTTGTTTTACGGCATATTGACCTTTTTCAGGTTATGTAATGCCAAATCAATTGTATTTTTTAAAAGTTTTTTTTGAAGAGAAAAAAATGAAAGAATAAGAGATAAATAAATGAATAAATAAATAAATATTTTGAAAACATTCGTTAAACTTTTTTTTTAACATATCATTTTTCCCGATTAATTTAACACCAAGTCAAGCTTGATTTATATGTCTTTTAGAAAATTATTTTTTTATACAGATCGACAGCTTTCAAAAAGCTCATTATTGTCTCTACTTTATTCTTCTTAAACAGTTCCTTCATTGTACCTGCTTTGTAGAACGTTTCTCTTATTGGGGCCAGATCAATGCATTCAGTAAGAATATGTTTGATTGTGTACGCAGTCTGGCATGCATAGAATATTGGTTGCTGTTCATCTTCAAGTAAGTAGGAATGAGTAATCCTTGTGTGACCCATGCGATGTCTGGATAACACTACTTCATTCTTTCGGTTTATTCGTGAGTTTTTTTTCCATTCTCCTATTGTAGTTTTGATAGCTAGGAGTTTGTTATGTGTATTGCTACTCTAACGTTGTTGTCTTTGTTGTTGGATATATTTGTTGATCTTCATTTTAAAATCTGTATAGGGAATCTTAAAAATGGTCTCCTGAGCAATGCCTAAAGCAGACCTATCCGCCCTATGAGCCTTGTCGTTTCATCTGATTCCGATATGGCTTGGGATCCAACACAGTAATATTTCATTATCCTTTGATAAATATTCAATTTTACAAAACAATTTGATTACCAATAGATTGTCAAATTTCATGTTTTGTAATGATATTAATACAGACAAAGAGTCCAAAAAGATCATGCATTTTTAATTTTTGGATTTAAAAATAAAATTAAGCGCCATATCTACTGCACATGCTTCTGCGTTAAAAATGGAAGTGTCATTTGGGAGATGCTTCTTATTTATATTATTGTTGTAAATTGCAGCACGACCTGTTGCTTCTTCATGTTTTCATCCATCTGTGAAGATGTGCATATGTCTTGAATAGTTGTCTTTGACGTTCTCTAATTTTTCGTGGAAAATTAGAGGAGGTTTTTTTTTGCTTGTGTAGTCTGCTTAAGGCTAGTATGATCTTTGGGATCCTTATGGTCCAAGGTTGGATCTTTGGTATTATTGTATCATGTATTTCTCTCAGGTCCAATCCTGCTTCTTTGTTGATCATTTCCATTCGAAGGTCAAAAGGTCTTATAGCTCTTTCATCCCTTTGGAATAATTCCCTGTATTTTGGATAGAATGCCCCATCATATGCACGATTTGATGAACATGATTTCAGTTTTACATAAAACTGCAGAGCTAATTTTTCAGCTCTGATATCTGTAGGTGCCTCGTCAGCTTCTACATAGAGACTCTCAACAGGCGATGTTCTGAAGGCTCTAAGGACTAACCCTAGTCCTCCATGGTAAATCGGATCAAGTATTTTTAGATAGGGTTTTCTGGCTGATCAATATATAAAAATACCGTCGTCCAATTTGGATCTAATCAACGATCTATATAGTTTTAATAGGGTGTTTCGGTCCACACTCAGTGTAGAATACCACACGTAGTAGTTGTAATGTTCTATTACATTTAGCCCTTATATATTTCAGGTGGGGAATAAAGGTCAATTTTCTATCGAAAATTACCCCTAAGAACTTATATTGATCTAGGGCAAGACGTAAATGGCCGATTGATCGGATCGGGCCTCTCCGACCTCCCGTCTAGCCAAAGTAAGGACCAAAGTAGAGTGTTGCAAATCACGTGACCATTTATGCAATCAGGCCACGGATCGCTAAGCCACCAGGATCCCGTCCTAAGAGATCACGGGTCGCCACCCACGGCCAACAGGTAGCCCCGTTTTCGGGTGGGTGGGTTACCCCTCTGCATGGGGTTGCAGTCAGCGAATTCGCGGCCCCGCCGACAGGGCGAGAAGATTATATTAATTATTAAACATAATGAATTATAAAATAAAAGAATGAAATGTCAAGTTGAATAGTTTCGAACCTCGCTCAACAGAACTAAATCGCGGTTAGGATCAAGAGAAAAGATATGCTATGGAAAGGGGGAAAATTGAATCAAATAGGAACTACATTAAGTTCGAGACTATTTCTCTTTGCTTGCAAAGAGAAGATCGCTAAGACTTAACGTAAATGGTTTCTAAAATTTTCAGATTGAAAGCTAGAGTGTGACTTACTAGAATGAATAATAATTTAACATAAAAATTAGGCGCACAGAAACGATTATTTATAAAATGCTTAGCGATGAAAGACCAGTATGTATTATTCGAAATATGATTTGGTCTCTTGAATTTTTGTGAGCACGTGTTGTTAGACACAGATGTCTAATCTTTGCGACACCTTTTAAACTATATTTAAATAAATAAATAATAGAATTATTAGGGGGTTAGAATATCTTTCTGGATCCACGTCAAGATGGGTTTGGTGGAAAAAAACAATTCGTGTATTCGAGGCAGTAAAATTGTTGTATGGACAAAGAGAGTTCTTGGGCGAATATATCACTTATGTTACTAAGCCAAGATAGACGAAGATAAATAAGGTATCTGTCAGCAGAAGCTGTTTTAGTTTTTATAGATATTAAACAATGTTTATCTTTGATAGTAAATTCAACAATGTCTAATGGATAGCAATTGTGGCAGAAGGTCTTAGTAATGAATTTAATTTCTTTATCCAGCTTAGTCTTTGGACAAATCATTAAAGTACTATGAGAAAGGTTCTTAATTAAATCGAACTTTCGTTCGTTTTGTGTGACAAAATGAGTGTCAATGCGTGTAAAGACGAGTAAAAGTTGGTTGCCGGTATACTGTAGGTAGAAAACCGGAGGAAACTTTACAAACTTACACATCAAAGAATGCAAGTGACGAGTGTGCTTCCTTATCTGAAGTAAACTTGAACGCTGGATGAATAGGGTTGAGGGATGTGAAAAAAACCGTCTGTTTCCGTCTCATTCTTGAACAAACAAAAGGTGTCGTCAACATAACGAATTAAACGTCTGCTCTTTTAAAACCAGATAACAGACCTTCTTTATGAAAACCTACAAAGATGTTGGTCAACTGAACTAAATTAGAGGTATCCCCTAGAATTATCATCATTTTGTTAACGTAATCTGGATGATCAAAGATGACGACCCCTGAGCCTTTATTATGATAATCGAAGATTTATTATGGAGAAGTGATTTAATGGTATGGAAATGTTCATTTTTTCATTTTGATTCACAAAAAGAGACAGGTGTACCTGCGTACGAATGAGCGAATTCATTTTATTTCGCCTTAAGATCACTAACCTTAGAGTCGGATAAAAGTGAGAGTCTTGCTAGTTGAGCAAAGAAGACTTTACATTCAGAGTAGATTTCTTAACGTTTCGGAACAGTAGGAGAAATGCAGATGTCCAACCCATGTGAAAGGATATTAAGTTCAAATGGGGACAAGTGAGACGAACAAAATATTGAGCATCCGCACAAGCCATGAAAGTGCTCCATTCGTTTTTAGGAATATATTTGATTTGATTGTATTGACGATTTTGTGTATCTATACTTTTTTATTGATCCGGGTACTAAGAATAAAAATGTATCTCCCTCCCTTTTCCACTTCATCCTCCCTTTCCTCTCCGGTTTTTTCCTACTCCTCAAAACCTTAACCATAATTGCCATCTGTTAGCCACATCGCCCCCAACCTGTAAATACACGTGTTTCTCTTGTGTGCATTTCTCCCATTTTGTAAGGTCAGCTTGTAGTTTCCTGAGCCGCATCAGCATAACCATATAATACCGCGGGTATTTTTGTTCACATATTATTTGCAAATAAACAGGTATGTGTGCGTGTGTGTGAGAGAGAGCAATAAAGAAAGAGTCAGAGAGAGAGAGAAAAAGAGAGAGAGCGTTAGAGAGAGAAAGAGAAATGAGTAAACGCATGTGGAATGTGAGTGTCTAGCGGCAGTCGATGCATTGTGAACAATAGGTTAAAATGAAGGCGAAGAAAACATGTTGCTTTTGTTCATGAATGAACGAAATAAGTGAAAAGAAAATAGAAAAACGATGTCTAAAAACATATATACAACTAAGAGTATGTGCCTGTAGCTTTCTTTTCCTCTCGCCCTCACATCCCATCTCTCTCTTTCTCTCTCCTTCTCTCTCTCTCTCTCGCTCTCTTTCTTTCTCTCTGTATTTTGTTGCACCGTAGCGTGTGCTGCACTTTTTTTCCGTTTGCGTGATTTAGATGAAGACGAACATGAAAGGTAAAGTGTTAACTATTTGCTCAAATTGTTTTCTTTCAATTCCTTCAAACGCTGGCTCTGAAATCATGAAGCCATTATTTACCCTATTCTCACTGCAACAAGGTTAGACGAACTCAGTTTAACGGTAAGGGGGGCTGCCACTCTTTCGAAGGGAGCACCGTGACAGTGTACAAAAATAGCCGAAAACAGATCCGTTGGTCTTCCGGTATTCTTGAACTTTCTTACCTTGAGCAATTTCGTTTCGGTTAGTTTAGCTTTTTTTTAATTACCTATTATACGGTGTTGCGTTATTATATTAATTTTTTAAAAAAATACCGTAATGAGAAAAATGTTTTTCATGGTACATTTGTAGATCCGATCTCTCCGCTGAATTCCTTCCTCAAAATACTACATTTTAGGCGATTTCATGTCTATTCCTGAAAAAGAAGGAGAAAAGAACAATTATTTTAGAATTTATAGTGGGAGATAAGATTCGTATATAACTTTAACGTAAAATGAGCCCTCATTTCCGGGTCATTTTAGCGTTTTAGAGCAGTTAACGAAAAATATCACCACTAACCCTAAGTCCGAGAAGCTGCCAGTTAGATTTTGTTGAGGTTATGATTAAGTTAAAAGAGCGTAACAAATAATTTATTGGAGAAAGAATTGTAGCAGAGTACATCAATGAACTATTTTCTGTCGATCCATGATTCGTTTCGGTTAATTTAGGGTTTTTATTGCAATTTACAACGGTGTTACGTTATATTCTTTACCGTAAGTTGGTAACGAGAAAGATTTTTTCTTTGTATCTAAATGCTACTCTTTCGTCTCTGCATAAGTTTTTGACAGATTTATCTGGAGATACACTGTGTGTCGAACATACATTCATGGTCGGAATTTAAATGGAAGCAGATCAGACATTTCTGTATTTGTGGCCAAACAGAAATGCTAGTAAAGGCTAGGTCGAGTAAGGTGGGATCGTTAACGAGCTGCGACCCTTTGCCAGTTTCTGTTGAATGGGTAAACTAGTACGCTTGGTGTTCATTTAGGAATCTTTTTGCGGTGATTGAACGTAGAGACAACGGCATGGCTAGAACGCATACATTCAGAGTGCGAGTGTGTTTCACACGAACTAATTAAAAAAAAATGTTCGATAAAAAATTTAAAAAAATACTAAAAAAGATTGCGCTCTTCTGTTCAAACAAGGGAAACTCACACTTTGCGTAACTCTAATAGTTTTAAAAAGAAAATTCGACTAAAACAATTTCTTTAAAATCTAAAAAAAACCCACTCAAATTGATTGGAGAATGACTGTTTTTAAAACTGATTGACTAATTCGGCTTTCTCGCTAACACGGTGGTTCGATGCAAGAGCTATTTGAGGAAATATTGTTTTAAGGTCACTGCACACTCACATAACTTATGATATTATATTTTTTTTTTGAATTTCAGAAAACCCATTCAGAGAAAGATGTTAATCCAAGAAATGAAAATACATGCAATCATAGTTGCGTTATCTGTAAAACATAGTGGTTTAGAAATCAGTAACTATTCACATGTTGCCAGATCATTTGTTCATAAGGTTTGATAGGAGCAAGAGGGATGTGATGGCAACGTTTCCTCTAAGGTGTTGGTTATGTGTATCTTCTTCTGAAGTATCCAGGGTGATGCATACAAAATATCCGACTACTGTGATGGTTTTAAGAGTAGTGAGCAGTGAAGGTCATGTCATGCCACCTTACATTTTCCCACAAGGTCTTAGGGTCAATGCTGCTAGACACCTTGATGAATTTAGAACAGTTTTTAAGCACCGACTAGATAAAGTATGTAATGTAAAGCCATATTTCTCTCAGCGAGGCTCTGCACCTTCTCACAAAGCCATTGTAACCGAGGAATGGTTATCAAAGAATTTTTACGATCATATGACTCCCAATATGTGGACCCCTAACTCGCCAGATTTTAATTCTATGGACTATTACGTGTGGACTAATCGACATCTTTATAGTACCATAGCTTCACTTAAGGTCGCCATTGTCCAGGTAAATGTCCGAAGTGAATAGAAACCACCTAATCTCAGCTTATGAAAGGTTTCAAGCCCGAATAGAAGCAGCCATTGTAGCCAGATGCGGATTACTGAAATAATTAGATAAGGAAATATTATCAAGCCTATTTATGTCAATTTGATTTAAATATATAAACATTTTGTTAAAATAGTGTTATTTATTTAACATACTAAAATGCACCCTGTAGAATATAATAGTTTACGTGTACCCCCTCCTTTAAAAAACGACAGAAGAAAACTTATGCTTCTCCAGTGTTCGCACTAATATTCATATAAAATCATGAGTAATAAACTTTTTCTGATTACCTAAAAACACCTACCGCTGACCTTTTATTTAGAATGTGAGGATTCCTTTCCGAATTCATTTAAGATTGCAGAGGTTATACGACTTGTTATTAGAAACATCAAAATTGTGGAAAGAAACTGCACCCTCCTCAAGACCGAATACTTTCCCCCCACGCCGAGAGTTCATTGAAAGCGCTGTACTACTTCTTTCATCACTATCTAACGTAAAGCAAACATCTGGCAAAACCCGCACTGAAACAATGCAATATATCTCGCCACTTTATTACAAACACCGATCACGGTTAAAATAACTATTCGTTTTTACTGCTTTTCATCCATGTTCTTCATTTATTTTTATTTCTATTCTTTTTTCCTGCTAGCTTCCCCCTTATTTCCAATTTCAACGTCTTTGCCGCACACGTCGCATAAATTAGTTCTTTTTCTAAATAGTTAAACACGTGCCAGAACCATCACGTTGTGCGTTCTTCTTTTCTTCTATCTTTTGTCGTTTTTCAATTAATTTTAAAATCTTAACTTTTTCTGAAGACGTTCGTTGATCCGTTAAACCAGTAAAATCTCCCGTTTTGATGATTTTTACCTGTATTTGATTTGTTTTACTTTTTGTCTTTTTGACACATATTGTCTTAACGGCATTTCATTTTTATGATATATTGTGCATTTCATGGGCATATATATATATATATATATATATATATATATATATATATATATATATATATATATATATATATATATATATAGTCTCGGAAGTTTCTCAACCATTAAAACTATAGTAAAAAAATAAAAATAAATAAAAAACTTTTCGTCCCAAGTCGTTCAGTGGAAAATCACTCATCTAAGTCAATTTATTTTTTACAGTTATTATATTAGTTTGCTTCTAACATTATTTAAGGATCATCAGTTGTTTGCCATGAAAAACTGTTTCGGGAATATATATATATATATATATATATATATATATATATATATATATATATATATATATATATATATATAATAGAGAATGGTAGTTTGCTTGAAGCATTGCTGGGTATAGTAGTTGTATGTTTTTGAAAGGCTGTGGGCAATGCAAATTCCGGGTATGATGTAAGTTGGAAGGAACAAAAATAACAAATCGAATACGAAATCTGACTTATTATTTTTTTTTTCTTAAAATCTTACATAACAGCAAGAGTGTTGTTAGCTGTTTGTGTGATGTCCGGATGATTATAAAATCATTTATTTAATATTTCGGGAAAGGAAACTTCCCTTTGTCAAAAATAATTAATACCAAAAGGAATCTCTCCGATTGTACAGAGAATCTGACAAAACAAAATGGCTGCCAAAAGACAGAACAGCAGCCTAACCAAGTCCCGCAGAAAATCGAAATTAAAGGTGTTTAGGGTTATGTTATGTATATAAATGTGGTGTTCACAAATATGTGTGTAATATTGGATAAGTGTTGGTGATTGATAAACTGTTAGTTTTAATAATATATATATATATATATATATATATATTTTATTATTAAATTTATATTTTGATTATTTACTTTTTATTTTCAGTGTGTTTTATCTTCGTATTTTTTTCTTTCGTATTTTAAGAATTTTAATATAATATAAAGTACTTAATATCCCATTTAAAATATTCTAGATTTTTTTAATTACATTTATTGATTATCATATATTCAAGAAGTAATATTAATTGTGAGTTTCGTCAAATTAGTTTATCGTATTAATGTGATATGTATTCACTATAAAATATAAGGGAAGTAACTCTGTTTGTTATGCGAATTAATTTATGGATTTGGTCGGTGGAAATCTGTGTAATAGATTATTAGTTATATATATATCTAATACATATATACACATACATACATATATACATATATATGCATACATACACGCCTATATATATGTGCATATATGTATGTATTATTGTTTGTTTTTTGTTTATTTATATATTCTTTATTTTCATCTTGTTTACATATTTCTTTATAGGGTTTTTTTTATAATATTTTTTCAATTTAATATTTAATTAATTAATTAATTTATTTATTATTATTATTTTATTATTTATTTATTCTATTTAATATTTTTATGTTTTTTGTATACATTTTATGGGTGTAAGGATTAATTAATTAACAATGCTAGTTTATGATTAAAACTCTTTAATTTCCATTCTCTGTGGGACTTGGTTTCGCTGCTGTTCTGTCTTTTGGCAGCCATTTTGTTTTGTCAGATTCTCTGCAAAATCAGAGAGATTCCTTCTGGTATTAATTATTTTTGACAAAAGGGAAGTTTCTTTACCCGAAATATTAAATAAATGACTTTATAATCATCCGGACATCACACAAACAGCTAACAACACTCTTGCTGTTATATAAGATTTTAAGAAAAGATAAATAGTAAGTAATATTTCGTATTCGATTTATTATTTTTGTTCCTTCCAACTTACATCTTACCCGGAATTTGCATTGCCCACAGCCTTTTAAAAACATACTACTAATATATATATATATATATATATATATATATATATATATATATATATATATATATATATATATATATATATATATATATATATGTTAGTTTTTTATCGATATACGTATACATTTCATAAATGTAGAGATACTAGTCGCAAGACTCGAACCTGGGACACGTGTCATGTTTATAACTCAAATTCCGACGCTTAAGTAACCAGATAATTTAGCGAGAGATTAAACCTATTAAAGGCAGCCATCAAGAGATTGTTCGATTGCTGAAGTTAAGTTAAGGTGACGGCTGTGTTAATACTACTAACTACAGTTCCCAGATTATATTTGGGGGCGACAAATAATTATAAATATTTGTTTTTATCTACATACGTATACGTTAATCTTTACGGGAATCGTCAGTGTAGCGATGATTATTCATACGCGGTCGATACATATATATATATATATATATATATATATATATATATATATATATATATATATATATATATATACACACAATTGTTTCATGTATCCACATAAAATGTTATAATCAGATATATAGACTTTTATGTGTCGATTTTCAGTATTCACTTTAACAGTGCTCAACGTGTGAAAATAAGATACCCTATTAATTGAACACAACAAACAGCAGAGATAGGCCACCCTATAGAAAACAGAACAATAGAACATGAAGTAAAATCAACCGAACCATTGTTTTTGAGAAGCCCAACGATTGACTAATGTGAAATGTAACCGGTGGAAGGGAATAACAAATAATCTGATAGATTAACTAGCTAGACAAAAACACCACATGTATATATAAAAAACCTCCGGCAACACAAACTCCATTTAAGCCCTACGGTAATGAAACGCAAAAAGCCTCTGCGTAGCTTAATCTCTAGAAATATATTTTCATAACTTAGAATATTTATATATATATATAGACGTACAGTCTCAAAGTGTAAACTATATTTAGTATAATTTAGTTTTATTCAAAAGGGGATGAAAAGGGGGTGGATACCCTTCGTAGAAATTCGAATACCTCCGATTTTTGGAATATTTTAAAGAGTTTTAGGGGGCATAATATAGGCACAACCTTCCATTTGAAAATTCAAATATATTCGTCATGATTTGAATTTGACACATATTTATTAAGATTCTCTAAATTTCAATTTCTTCTTGAGATCCTTTACCCTAACCCTAACCCTAACCCGTAAGCCATAAATTTGAGAAATTCTCTAGAATCAAATAATGTAATTGATTTTGATGCAAATTAGAATACATATTCTATAACCTCATTTTATGTTGATATTTATCTTCGTAAGAGAACATAAAAGTGGTGAAACACACACACACACACACACACACATATATATATATATATATATATATATATATATATATATATATATATATATATATAACTTTATGAAAGAGGCAAAATGCCTTCAAAAACTATGTGTTAGATGCAGATATTTTTATTAAAATCAAAATACTATTTTTTTTTCATCTTGACTGTTTTCTTATAATTTCGCTCGGTATCACATCCTTCATCAGAGATTAAAACAAATAAAAGTTATTAACCTTTTTTTTTCGTAAGAATCCTTCCTGGTCTTGTAGAAGTGACGTCCGATGTTGTGTGGACTTAACGGAGTAAATGTCTCTTTTAAATTTGAAATTAAATCGCGCATGGTTGCTGGTAGGTATAACTTTGGGAAAGTTCATTTTTTTAAGCATCTTTAAAATTTAAAACTTAAAGAAAGAGGCAAAATGCCTTCAATGAACCATGTGTTAGATGCAGATATTTTTTTATTAAAATCTAAATACTACTTTTTTATCTTGACGTTTTTATGCACATTTAAAGAGGGGAAGAGTTTCAGAATTATAATAATATCGTACGGATTTCCCACCAGACCATTTTGATGTAAGTATTGCATAACATTGTGTAGATAGACAGATGTATGTGTGGATGTAAAAATAAATAAATATATATATCTTTTTTATTTTTTCAATTTTGCGAATTGCCCAATTAGTGTTACGGTCAAATTGCTGTATGTAAGTTCTGTGGGTTTCTTGTTCCATTTTATTTCCTTTTTCGCGAGTACTTTCGATTTGATTCGCCTGAAGATAATTTGACGAATCGAATTGAAAGTACTCGTGAAAAAGGAAAGAAAATAGAACAAGAACCCACGGAACTTACATACAATAATTTGACCGAAACACTAAATGCCCCATTCGGAAAATTGAAAAAAAAAAGTCTTATCAAGCAAAAACTCTCCGGTTACATATGTGCATACATATTTCGGTTGTACTCTTCACACAGAGTCAACATCTTCAGACCCAAGAAGACAGGAATAAAAATGTATACTAAAGAAGAGCTCTACTTGTTAATGAGAACTTTTTATAAACACTGTAGCTTCAACGGATTTACACATACAGAAACTAATACAATACGTGTACCATATATATATATATATATATATATATATATATATATATATATATATATATATATATATATATATATATTAATTTAAATTAAATTAAATATAAGCGATGTATCGTTTAATAATAATCTATCGTGATATCTTTATAATAGTCAATACATTGAATAGAGCAATCAATTCAAGAGATGAAAAATGAGAATAAAATATTGTATAGATAGAATATTTATTAAAACATACCAACATGTATATGTTTACACACATCTACATACATATTTACACACATCTACATACATATTTACGCACATCTGTAATGATGTGTATTTATGTTTCCATGGTTGCCTTAGGTGAATGCGGTCATTGGAAATCGACAAAAAACTGATACAGCCTTTCAAAAATCACAAATAAGACACAAAAAAGTAGAATTACAATAAAATAATATTTTCCTACTGAAAGTCGAATGACGTATTTAGTGGCTTCCTTTGGGGAAAAGAAATCGGAAAAATGTATCGGGTAAACAAAATGTCGAGAAAAACTAGAACTAAGTTGTATACAAAGTCAGTCATCGTTGCTTGTCTATTTGAAGTAGAACAAATAGCCGTCAGGTTAGCAACGTGAATAACATTGGGGGTAAAGAGGGACGCCAGAATTGGTGGAAGAATTCAAAGAGAGAAGAAAGCAAGAATAAGAATGACAGTTTTTTTCGGCGGCCGATAAAAGAAAACATTTATATTTGGAGAAAAAAGATGGAGAAATAAGAGAGATATTCTAGAAAGTATGCTGCAATTTGTTTGCTTGCGTTACGGCATATCAACCCTGAACAACAAAAAGCTGATAGCCCTGGTGTTCTTTAATATATTGCAATGTTGAGGAAATTTATTGTGTATAAATATAATCACATTTCATTAATTAGAAAAAAATAAGTTTATTGTATATGTTCTTGTCGATATTCAAAGTCGAGAGATTTTATTTTGAATGGGCATAAAAATAAAGATAAATTCCCATTAAAAATGCTACTGAAATGAATAAACAAAAAAGCTCAAAATCGATTTGTCAAATGAATTATTTATTTCTGAGTAATTTGACTGTGTTTGTTTGCCTTAAATATTAAGAAAAACAAAATAAAAATTAAAAAAGTAATAATGATTTTTGAAACATGAATTCATTTTTTTGTGTATTTTAAGAAATATAAGAGTAAGAGGGATGTTTTTCTTTTTCATGGTAAATGTAATTGTCACAACAAATAACATAAAACAATATTTATTAAATACAAATTTAGTTTAAAAAATATTTAATAATTAAAAGAAAAACATTGTAAGACATGGCGATGAATGCATAGTTTACTTTTTAAAGAAATGTTTTTCAAAGTAATCTTATTTATCCGTACGTAGGTATTCGAGTGTAAAATAACCGGAAGTTGTCATCTAGATTTCAAGATGTTTTAACCGGAAATTGTAATTCTGAATTTTATGTGTTGTCATTAAATCGCTTGAATTAATAGTGGTACCACTACTGATAATATTAATATAAACGAAAATAATGTATATATAAAAGAAAAAATAGGAGAATAAAATTACAAATGACTCATTTAAAGATAATTAATTTCTATAAACGTTTTATGAAATAAATATGCAAACGAAGTATAGGCATAACTGAGTTTGGTTATTTGCCGATCACTATATATGGAATATTCTCAAACATTTTGTTCTATCATTGAATAAAATAAGCCTGGGGTCTTTTGATATAAATATAGTTCGAATAAATTGGGGAAAAAACTTTCGCATAATTAAATTAGATATAAGATGTAATACTTATCCTAGGCAATACGGTGAGTAACGTGGCAATCTTATTTCTTCTTGTAAAGTTTACCGTTCAAGGTTGTCCCCGAGAGTGAAAAT
>OY744515.1:118539002-118559002 GCA_963556195.1 Sepiola atlantica
TCACCTAATATCTTCAACCGTGTTTCCAGATTATATAAATTATTTTTATAAGCTAAACCAAAAACATTATTTTTATTCCGCATCGTAACTCTCTCCCAACTAATTGAACTAAAGAAAGGGTAGCACGCTAATTTTTCTCTATATATTAATAACTCTTACCCCCCCCCACAAACACTGTTTGGAAATTACTTCACAAGGAACTGTAATCAAGTTGCACCGTTTCAGAATTTGTAAAAAATCCAATCACAGTAAAGATTATATAGACATTACGCATAAAATCGTTCGCCATAACACAACATCACATTTTAAACAAAAATAAACCTTTTATAAGAAACCAGATAAGTATTATTTTTCTTTCCAATAATTAAACACATAAATGTTTTTTGTTTTAATTGTCGCCCCGTAATGATTACATGGTAAATTTTTTATAGTGATTAATTAATTTTAATATCAATTTTATTTTTATTTAAATAAACTTATATTTAACATAAAATAACAATAACAATTCGCTTAAAAACGAAACAAAACCAAGAATTAATAATAAAAATATTTACATAATTTTACGTTTTATTTATTTACAAAAATATTGTCTTGCTACTTATATATAATTTGAACCGAACTTTTTTTTAAACTCTAGAATAACTTTAATCTTTAAGTTTTAAGTTTAGTTCAGCAAAAGTCTGTTTGGTTTGGTTCGGTTCAAATTCTGTAAAAAACCTAAATTATATTTTCTAAAGTAACAACATAAATAAATATCGCTCTTTCTAATGATTTGCTTTCGGTGACCGAGGAGACAATAGATAACAGATCGAACAAATATCGCGGCCCGACAGAAGTACAATTTTCCATAATCGGTCATTGAAGGAGAAATCCTTCCACACTGTTGCAATTTCTTTATTTGTTACATTCCGAGGTAATCATTTTCTTGGTTTCATTAATTAATCCACTTTTAATAGTTTTAAAATTCGGCTTGAGATCTCCTAAGATAGTCATCCACTCTCACACTCAGATTTATTACCACTTTCACCGGAAACTCTTCTACATAGGACCTATGTATCTTACTATCACCGTTATTATTTCATTTCTCCCATCTTACTATTGTCCGTTTGCTACTCTACAATTTCCACTTAAATACCGAAAGCTTTCTTCATCTACACGTTGTTGTTTCTATTCGTTTTGATTGCCAAATTGAAACACTTATTTTACATTCTCGATTGACAAAATAGCAGATATACAGATTGGCATTCAACAAACCTATAGTGGTCTTCGGAGTCGATAAGACAATCGATCACATACATTATTCATACTTTTTTTCTCTTTATTTCTTTTTATTACATTTACTATTACAGTGTGCAAACCATATGCTTTATGTAAATATGATTTGCATCCCGGATCATGCCATAGACATTAATCTATTTATTTAATTTCTATTTTTCATTTTAAAGTATCGATTTTAATATGTTTACGCGGTCAAACATATTATTATAGATTAACAGATTCGGCATAATTCACATATTTAGAACAGTCTCCGGTTTCTGATGTAATTAAGAAAATCGCTTCTTCATACCAGGTAAATTTTTTACATAAACAAACTTATTTTCTTTCTTTGTCTTTTGAATTCTATAAAACATTTTTCGCATAAAAAAAGACTTTTGCTTCCAAGTCAACGCCTTTGACATTTAACGAATGATTTTACTTTTAAGCGAGTTAAAACATTGAAATAATTTTTATTAATCTTGTCCATAGTATTAACACGAGCTAAAACTCACACTTTTTATGGAAATCGCTCCAGACAAGGCATGAAGCCATTTGATATAACGAGCTAAACAATACTACTTAGAGGTTAAAAACTAACCGATGATAACTGTAAGATAAATAGATTTCGGCCCAGAAAACAGCAATTATTCCCCCTTTGTCAGAATCATCGCTCATTGAATGAGAAGACTAAAGGGAAGCGAGAGTTACGAAGCTGCCGAAAGTAAACCCAATGTCACTTTTCTACTCTCCTTAATAGTTAAATATAGAACAATAAACCACCACTATATTATTGTAGTAAAACCAAGTTATTCGACGTTTGTTTTCCTGGGACATTTTCTATATATTTTACTCACACAAAATTATGTTAAAATATTCCCCAATTCTCTGATTAAAGTTTATATAATTAAATCAGTAATAGTTTTGTGTAAATAAATGATTTGTTGCAGGAATGTTTATTCATTTCAAGAAATTACTCTGTAAAATAGTTTCTTTGTTTTAGTAGAATACGAGATGAATTCTGGTGAATTTAACGCTATTTGTAAGGTAATTTTGTTAAAAATAAATTCTTGTTTCTAAATAGGATTTTTATTTAAACAATGAAGCCATTAAAATAGCTGAAAGCACAAAGCATTATAAAGAAATAATTTGCCTCCTCTTTTGATCAAGAGCGGAAAAGATACTGAACACTAGATCTTAATTCGAAAAGTCGGCGATCAACAGGAAAACGATAATTGTAGTAAACGATGTGAATCAAATGCACGGGACTATTCACGAATCCCGAAGGCCGCTTGCAACAATTAATTAAAACAACATTGCTGATAGATTCTACAAAGTCTTCTATTCTATTTAATTATATGCTACGTAAGTAATTATGAGAAGTAAAAAGGGTTTTACTTATTTAAAACAAATATAATCGATTATTTATAAAGCCTGCATAGATGGGGAAATTTAGATTTTTAAATTTTTTATTAACGTCTTAAGCAGATGATGCTGTAAAGGTGATAAATGAAAACGGTTTCAGGTTACAGAATATCCAACAGGAATAATTATCATTTGATAGAAACTGAAGCGAGATATATTTTATATTATAAAAACAGGGTCTAAAAGAAAAAATGGCTAATCAAAATAAAATATTGATTCATTAGGTCAATTGCTATCGATAATTGGCTAGTCACAATCAAATAGCGAGTTATCAAATTATTTGGTATCGATGACAAACTGAAAATCCGAAGAGCTAACTTTATATATTAAATTGTTTAACTATGAAATTATCTTTAATTTTTTTATGTGTTTCTTTCTTTTTATCAAAACGTTTTTGTTTTATATCTATTTTTTGTTATTAAATGTTGATGTTCTTCAGTCGGACACCACCGCCGCCGCTGCTGCTGCTTTGGGATTTCATGGCTTCTGTCGATGATATTTTTTATTCGCTAATCTTTATTCCTGGCCACACGTCGCCACTTCATCCTTCAAATCTCCTACAACAACTGCTTTTTTCCCTTCCACACTCACATAGACAAACAAGCATACACGTACGCACATACAAACAGCACGCAAAGCACACATGTGCAAGTATTAACACACAGACATGCACACACATAACACACATGCACACACACACACGCACACACATACTGACGCACGTGTTGCCTCTATAAAACAGTTTTACGTATTTTAAAGATATTCTTTTTCATTTCATCGTTTCTTGTTGTCTAAATAATCTCTCTCTCTTTCTCTCTCTCTTTCTCTCTCCTTTTCTCTGTTTCCCTTATTTCCGTCTCCCTCTCTATATCTATCTTCCTATTACTCTACCCCTCTCTATTTCCCTGTTTCCCCTCTCTCCCTATCCCTGTCTCCCTCACTTTCTCTATCTCCCACTTTCTAAGTCTTGCTCTCTTTCTCTTCCTGCTCCCTGTTTCGCCCTCTCCGTCTCTCTCTTTCTCTGTATCCATTTTTCTTTGTCTCTCTCTCTCTCTCTCTCTGTCTTTCTCTCTCCTCCACTCCACCTCTAGCTTTCCTCTTTTTTTATTTTCCTTTTTTTTTTACGAATTTCCTCACATTTATCATTTCCTTGTTTCGTATTCTATTTTTTCTCTTTTCCTTTATTTCCCCTCTTTTTCTTCCCTTACATCCTTTTCTTTCCTTTCACTCTTTCTTTTCCCCTCGTCTTTTTTCTTCTTCCTTTACCTTTTTTTGTTCCCCTCCTTCCTTAGCTTTTCTTTTCTTCTGTTTTCTTCTCTTTTATTTCTTTTCTTTTTGTTCTTCTCTTACATTCTTTTTCCATATTTCCTGTATTTTCGTTTTTATTTTTCTTCACATACACCCTTTCCTTTCTTTTCATTTCTTTATTCTCACTGTCCTTCTCCTCTTCTTTTCGTCTGCCATCTTATTTTTTATTTTGCTTTTCATTCTCTATTTCTTTTTTGTCTTCCTTTACATTCTTTCTTTTTCTCTTTCTCTTTGCTTTTCCCATTTTTATTTTTTCTCTTAGATACTTTTCTCTCGTTTCTTTCCTCTTTCCTCTTTTTCTTCTTTTGTATTCTTTTCGTCTTTTTTCTACTCTCTCTTTCTTTTTTCCTCTGATCTCATATGATCTCATGACTTCCTTCTTCACCATTTCTCTTCTTCTTTCCTCGTTCTTTTTTTACCACTTCCCACTTTTTTCTCCCCATCCCCCCCCTTCGACTTTCACCAGCACTTTGCTAAACTTTCTTTTGTTTAATAGTTGCTTTCAATTTCTTCCCCTCCTTTTCAGAAGAGTCCCAGCTCCTCCGTCATTAGCCAAATAAATCGACTCTACCCGACCCGACTGATTAGTGGAGTATAAACCTTGGAAAATGGCAGCCCTGCGAGGAATATTGAACAGTTACTTAGCAGTCCACGGCTGGAGTCTGGACCCTGTTATGTATGTGCGACCCGTTAGCGGCCAGCCTGCTGATTGCCATGCCGAGGAGAAAGCTGGCAGAAATATGGGCATGAGACTGAATTCCAATGTCGGCTCGAACCGGCCCAGACCTGCCGCCTTGACAATACTCTGTCCCTGGCTATGCATACCAATAACCGACGGCGAGCTGTCGGCCTGTCCGACTCTGGTGGAGGGCCGGCCGTGAAGCTTTCCTGTTAAGCTGTGGTATTAAGAGCAAACAAATTACACGTGCATAAGAAGGATAAAAGGCAGGGAGTGGGGAACTAGGCTGACCCACGACATCTCGTGGTGGTCCTTGGTGGGGGCGTTGCGATTGTGCTGAATTAAAAAAGAGTTGACAAAAAAAAGTAATCGGAACATTTTATGTGTGTATAATATTTAAAAAGTCATGTGTATATAATTGTGTGAGTCATTTGATTTCATGTATGTATGTTTGTGTCTCAACGTCGTCGGAGAGGCCTCCCCACGAGGACAACGTAATACATAATATCAGTTTTAAATGTAGGTAAAAATCCAGTTCCCAAAATGGGGCACTCTTGATAGGGACAGAAATTAAAATTCCCGCAGTCTAGAAGGATTTCTCCTTCACTGACTTAGAAGAGAAAAGATGGAGTGTAGAATCAGAACAGATATTACACTCTGCAACTAGCCAAAATGCCAAGAAAGTGTGTCAGTAGTCTTTGAACCGAAAGCTGCGGTTTCATATCTTCACTGCATTCCTATGATCATTAATTTAAAAGGTATTAACCTAAAACGTTCTATTCCTACGGAAACTCTTTTCAAGAGAAATCGACCGACACGGGAGAACACGGTTTCAATCACACCCGACAATTGAGCAGGGAAGATCCTTGCTTGTTTTGGGAGCCGCAAATTGAACATTTAATTAATGTATGCATGTTCTGAAAGAAAGAGACAGTGAGTGAAAGAAAAAGAAAATGTCTGCTGATTTCCTTAGAAATATCAATATATATATATATATATATATATATATATATATATATATATATATGGGCGTCGCCAGAAGTTTTAACGGGGGGTGGGGGCAAAAATACCTCCCACATGCCTAGGGCAAAATAAATTCGCTGCTGGCTGCTGATATGAGGCTATTCCAATAAATTTATATTCCTTTTTTAGCTGTTAGAAGGAATATGTCCATGCCCGAGCGAGTGTTTTACGAAAAGAAACCAGGGTCAGTTTAAACAAAACCTGTTAGAGTCTTATGCCAAATATTCCAGGGACACATCTAATGTGTCCATTCAATCTGTGCGTTTAGTAATCAAATTGCTATCTCTATCTTTATAATGTTTAATGGATTTACTGTATTGTCCGTGAAATGAAAAATAACACAACTCATTTTGTCAGTAAAGCCAAGTACATTCCAGAAGGGGGACATCTGCCCCCTCCCCCTTGCCCCCCCCCCGCTGGCGACGCCCATATATATATATATATATATATATATATATATATATATATATATATCCCGGCTTGAGGCACTAAATGGTCTAGCCTCACTGATGAGCTGTGAAACAGCGAAACAGTCTGTATGTGGATGACTATATATATATATATATATATATATATATATATATATATATATATATAATTTAATAAAATCGTTCTGCCTCCACATATATTCTGGGAGTCAACATAAGTATTGATTTACTCCTCTCCAGGAGTTAGGCACAATGCCAGTTTTTATCTTACTCCCACAAGTAAGATGTGACCCAAGGTCGGGTCGGGAAAGTGGGGTTTAAAAATTGCCTGGGCAGCCCGTCGGCATTCCCAGGTAGGGGCGCCTCAGGCAGTAAGCAATAAACTTACTCCTCCCCAAAGAGGAGAGGCGAAGCCTGGGAGGGTGGACCTCCTAGAACTGCACAGGGCAGACCCATTGACCAGCGTTAATCAAGGCTCGAAGGCCAAGACAATACCACTCTATGGGGTGCAGTATCCATCGGAACAGATACTACACTTTGATCTTAGCCAAAAGTAGCTTTGGCGGAGAAGGTTTATCTGCTTGCATTTTGTCTTCTTTTTCTTCTTTTCTTTTGACCCTAATGTTATTTGTTTATTTTTAAAATGTATAAATGCTATTCACAGCAAGCAAAAATGAAAGCGTCATTTTCGTTCTTACGAATAGACCGATGTCTAAATGATTAGCTAATGTTTCGGAATTTTTTAGATGAGTGTTGATAACTTGTCCGCTAGGATCCATGGTGCAGTGGGTATAGTACTAAGTTAAGTCAGTTCTAAGTGACAGTCATCTGAAGGTTAAAGGTTAAATCTTCAGTGCGGACGATTCGAAGTATTGTGAATTACTGAAGACTTCTTCACAGTCATGGCAGATGGAATGAGAGCATACTTCCCCCGTCGATTTAGGGTTTCGTTCGAAATTCCGTCCAGATTCCCGAGTTCGACAAAAAGATTCCCGAGTTCGACAAAGTGCACCTGTTGGAGGTTGCATCGGCCGAAAGTTTGTGGTAAAAGCACTCATGAGTTCGAATATGTCAAATTATCCACACACACACACACATATATATATATATATATATATATATATATATATATATATATATATTTCCACTGTTTTGAAGCACCGATATTTTAAAACAATTATAAAGGTTAGAGACTCAACACAATGCAATTTTTTAAACAAACATATTTATTTAAAATTCTAATTTTCAACTTAAAAAATCTTCATCGGAAAAAGTTTCTTTTTTTTTTCTTACGTGACATGTTGCGACTCGATTGTGGTTTAGTGTTATTGAAGTTGCTCGTTTCAATGTCCGATCACAGTATATTATGCGTTGGTGCGCATGTGTGAATAAGTAGTAAAAATATATCCACTGTTTCGAAGCATCGATATTTTAAAATTGATAACGGTTAAAGACCAAATTCAATGCAATTTTTTATGTCTGCACTTTTCCGGATGAAGACTTTTTTAAAGTCGAAAATTCGAATTTTAAATAAATAAGTATAGTAGCAGTCTCAAACGCGCAAAGAAAAAGTATCAGTATTTTTTAACTATTACACCCATCTTAGTTTACCCCCCAAAAAATCCGATTCTATTTTTTTTCGGCGATTACATGTGTTTACAGCCTGAAAAAACACCAACAAAAAAGTGATAAAAGAAATTAAATATTCTACATTTCAGCGAAAATAATTTAAATAGTTTTCTTAATTGTACCGGGTTTCAGAAAAGAAACGATTTTCACGTTCAGCTGCAGATTAGGGTTCAGGGTTAGATTAGATATACCTACAGCCTATCTATGACTGCCCCCCCCCCAAAAAAAATCAAGAAATTTGAGGTTTTCTCGCCGCTTAAGAAAAATTAAAAAGGTTTTAAAGCATCCCCCACAAAATAGTTTCTTGTACGAAAAAAAATTAAATTAGTTTCAGCGCTTTATTTTATTGTAAAAAAAATACCATATCCCCTAAATAAGATTGAAAAAATTTTTTTTTATAACTCCATAAAAGACTTTTAACATGAATTTATTTTTTATTAATGTGCAATCATTTATAGGTACTGATATCGATCCTGACCCAGTTTTCGTGATTTTCGACTTGGAAGCGTTCGGCTGTCCTACGCAAACGCCCGAGAGTTGACGAGCCGATTTGTACCAGACGACAATTTTGATACGGTGCTGCATCCTATGATAATAATGTTTTGTTTGTTTTGTTTTTTGTTGTTGTTAGGGTTAGGGTTTAGGGTTTAGGGTTAGGGTTTAGGGTTAGGGTTTAGGGTTAGAGTTTAGGGTTAGGGTTAGGGTTAGGGTTAGGGTTAGGGTTTAGGGTAAGGGTTTAGGGTAAGGGTTTAGGGTTAGGGTTTAAGGTTTAGGGTTAGGGTTTAGGTTTAGGGTTAGGGTTAGGGTTAGGGTAAGGGTTTAGGTTTAGGGTTTAGAGTTAGGGTTTAGGGTTAGGGTTAGGGTTAGGGTTAGGGTTTAGGGTTAGGGTTAGGGTAAGGGTTTAGAGTTAGGGTTTAGAGTTAGGGTTAAAAATATTTATTTGATAACAGTAATTTCGCTGTTTTACTTGTTTTATTTGTTTTGTTGTTTAACAAATTTCTTGCAACTATAACTAAAAATTATAGGACGCAGCAACGTATCAAAATAAAAAAATATTTATTTGATAACAGTAACTTTGCTATGTTGTGCTTGTTTTGTTTTTGTTTTGTTCTTTCTTTTGGAAAAATTCTTGAAAATATAACTTACAATCACAGGACGCAGCACTGTATCAAAATTGTCGTCTGGTACCATTCGGCTCGTCAACACTCGGGCGTTTGCGTAGGACAGCCGAACGCTTCCGAGTCGAACCTCACGAAAACTGTGTCAGGATCGATATCAGTACCCATTTATATCGGCTTAGAAATACACCGACAGTGTAATATCCTGGTTTATTCTCTAAATTTGATATATGTATTTATTGTGGAATCCCTTACATTTCGCTGTTAGCGTCGCCGATTAATTTTTTGGTTAAAGAAAACATTGTACTTTGAAGACAACTTCCGGTTACGAATTTAGAAAGAAGCAAACGGTGTTCATCAGTAAACTGTCACCCATTATATTGTATGGCGGGTGCCATTTTTTAAAACTAGTAACACACAAGTAAAGCAACATCGGAAATGTAGTAAACTATTTACTATCACAAATAATCGAAGCAAACTTTATACAATTTATTTTTGTTTAATTTACAAAGAATATTTTTAATAGTTTTTACATAGTTTATTTTAAAAATAGTGTAACAGTTTTTCATGAATAGAATTTAAAGAAAATATTGTTATAATAACGTATCCAATACAGAATATTCCCGGAGAAATATTTTAGTTGATTCGGCCTAAGAAGAAATCCCTCTAGACTGAGGCAATTTTAATTTTGTTTCGAGTGCGGAATTTTCCACAAATAATATTTAAAATAGTTTTTAAATACTTTATTTTTTTTAATAGTCTGTTCAGAAGAAATCGACACGGGAGAACACGGTTTCAATCACACCCGACAATTGAGCAGGGAAGATCCTGGCTTGTTTTTAGAGCCGCAAATTGAACATTTAACCAATGTATGCATGTTCTGAAAGAAATAGGGATTGAGTGAAAGAAAGAGAGAATATGTGTTTATTTCCTCATAAATATCAATAGATGTGAAAATCACACACACACACACACACACACACACACACACACATATATATATATATATATATATATATATATATATATATATATATATATATATTACTTAAACATTTTATTTGGTGTGATTATAGCAATATTTATTATAATTTAAAATACTTTATTTTTAATAGTCTAATAGTTTTTTACAAATACAAATATAATAGAATAAAAAAAACATTGCAATAATAATCAATTTCTTGTTCATAATCAATGTTTTTTGTTTGTTTCAAAATACTTTTTAAATAGTTTATAATTAAAATATTGTTTTACAAACGTATTAAATACAGAATATTCCCGAATAAATTGTTTTTTCTTCAGCTCTAGAAAAAATCCTTATAAATGTTTATTTTGTCTGGAGAAGTGTATTTTTGATACACGAAAAACCGACCTTGTGTGTAACTCTGAAATTGCATCTATCGGGATACTTCGTGTTTAACATTACTATATATCCGTAGGATAGTAGTCAATTCAAAACACCACTGAGAAAATGCGTTATCTTTCGAACGTCAAAAATGGACTTACGTGTGAAAGCAGATGTAAGCATTTGTGAATGCAGTCAGCTAACTGGTCGTTAATGCATAATTAACTAACACAGAATGTTAACAGAACGTATAAGCAACGAAAGGGAACGATCGTTATTTAGACGTTAAAGCTAATGTAGACAATATTAAGAAGGACAAAATAAAATAATTACAGTAGTTTAGGCGAAAATATCTGTATTAAGGAATGTTAAGTACGTTGGAATAGATAAGTGTAGGAGAGTGAAAATGTCTTCCACCTTCTTTGTTGAATACGTAGTTGGGAGAAGTAGCTAATCAGGAATACATATAATACATTTTGAAAGAAGAGGAAATGTACCCATATTTTCTGGAAACACACATCAAGAAGTGCTCTAAGTTGTTAGTGGAACAGATTAGCATATTAAGCTTTTATCTATAACAGCCAACACGACTTTACTTTATTATATATATATATATATATATATATATATATATATATATATATATATATAAATGTTTTGAGGTACAAAACTTATAAATACATTTAAAAATGATATGCGGAAATCTCTCTAAGGCCCTTTCGACTATTATCTCGTCAGGAGAAAATCGATAGTTTTAATTAATAATATTGTCGAAAGAAAGAGCAAATGGGGAAGTTGAAAGTGCCAAAATTAGCGCTAAAGCGATTAAAAGTCAATTTAATGATTTACTTAAAAAATCGATTAAAACGCACTGCGTTAGGGAACAAAAAAATAAATAGATAAATAAATAAAAAAATCTTTTTTTAAAAAGGGACGGAGTTCAAAGTTCCCCAAAGAGATTTAGCTATCTAATAAATTCTTTCTGCCGACACAAGGAAGGTTTTCGAATAGCAATAGAGACAGATTAGTTTATGCTACTAGACCTGCTTTTCTTTCCTTTCGCAAGGATAGTGTGCCCTATACAAATTATAGTAATATTGTATACCTATTTAAATGCCAATGTGATGCTGGCTATATAGGGCGCACTTTCTTGCATTTGCAGACCCGCATAAACCAGCACATTCCATCAAAAATACGTTAGGGAAGGGTAGGATCCTTGTGTTACCCCTCCCCTAATTCTTTGGACTCTGCTATTGGCCAGCATTTGGTTGAAAACCCAAGCTGTGCCAGTAGCTATAAAATAGACCGTTTTGAGGTCTTGCATAGAGCAGATTCCAAGAACCATTTGAAAATATTGGAATCTGTCCCTATTGCTATTCGAAAACCTTCCTTGTGCCGGCAAAAGGAATTTATTAGATAGCTAAATCTCTTTGGGGAACTTTGAACTCCCTCCCTTTTTTTTTGTTCCCTAACGCAGTGCCTTTTAATCGTTTTTTTTAAGTAAATCATTAAATTGACTTTTAATCGCTTTAGCGCTAATTTTGGAACTTTCAACTTCCCCATTTGCTCTTTCTTTCAACAATATTATTAATTAAAACTATCGATTTTCTCCTGACGAGATGATAGTCGAAAGGGCCTTAGAGAGATTTCCACGTATCATTTTTAAATGTGTATATATATATATATATATATATATATATATATATATCAGCGTGGATAGACAGGCGAGTTCTTGAAATGAACTGAAGAGGTCCATCATAACTAAAATTAGGGCAGATTGCATTTTCCGTTAGCTAGTAATGCTTTGAGTAAATGTGAATTTGGTATAAGAGAGATTACTCTCTGATTAAATGTTTTTGCTAACCAAAGCACGAAAACAAATCAATGATTAAAATATATTGATGCAAAAATGATAGCTAAATAGATAGATCGATAGATTGAAAAGGGAGATAAACATATGCATCGAACGGATTTGAGAGTTAACGATAGAAACAGGGAAAATAAACTTCCAACAAGACAACAAGAACGAGTTTAATTTTTATTAAAAAATAGAGCAAACCGACTTGTGACCACAATTTATTCTTGCTTTATTTTATTCAATAAACTGCGACAAATCTTTGAAGACATTCTTTTCACATAACTAAAAATAATAAGTGTTTTTACTATGTTATTATTATTATTATTATTATTATTATTATTATTATTATTATTATTATTATTATTATTATTATTATCTCACCAGGAATTCTCACACAGGTCATCAGTGATTGCTCACCGACAACCGGTGGTATTCCCTGGAGTCTGAGTGACAACAAGTCTCCCCAGATTTCCAGTACCCTCCACCTCCCTTCGATAGCCACCGCAAATAAATTTGCAGTATCGCAACAGCCGTTTACGATTGATTTTTCGCTGGTAAGTACTATTGGTCTTCTCTGGGGTTTGGGTGGCAATAAGCCTCCCCGAGGTCCCAGCAGTCTCTGCACTTCCAGTGGAGATCTGGTTTGTGCTGTCCCTCCTCGGTCTTCTCATCCTCCTTGACCCTTATGCAAATATGTTGTGTCGTGTCAGCCTAGGCTGGTACCGTGTTTTTTTAAAAATATTTTTTATTTATTTATTTATTTATTTATTATTATTATTATCATTATTATTATTATTATTATTATTATAATTATTATTATTATTATTATTATTATTTATTTATTTATTTATTTATTTATTTGATAATTATTGTGCACTCATTAAGAGTTCTCAAACCGGTCATTATCAGTGATTTCTGATTTGTAATAACCGGTGGTGCTCCCTGGAGTCTGGGTGACAACAAGTCTCCCCAGATTTTCAGTACTCTCAACTCCTTTTAATAACAATTGCAAATGATTTTGCATGATCGCAACAACCACTTACCATTGATTTCTCCCTGGCAAAGACCATCGGTCTTCTCACAGATTTGGGTGGCAATAACCCTCCCCAAGGTCTTAGTACTCTCCGCTCCCTTCAAACGGAGGTCTAGTTCGTGCTCTTCCTCCTTAGTCTTTCCATCCTCTTTGACTCTTCACGACTTTTTTGTGTGGTATCAGTCGAGGCTGTGTTTCTTTGGGGGGAGGGATTTTATTTTTAAAAAATTGGGTTCATGTTGTGGTGTTCCTTCTATGTGTTTTTTTATATTGTAGCTTCCATGTGATTGGTTAGCGTTCGCATTTTCCTGAAGATTTCAGTCTTCTCTCTGATTCCAATTTATCCCAGTCTTTTTTTCATGTTTTTCCCGGGACTGTGTCTAGTGCTCTTACCATTATTTGTATTATATTGACTTTTTTATGTTTTTATTTTTCTTTCAGCTTTCTGGTAAATTCCGTGTATTTGCTTCGTTTTTCTGTCTCCTTAATTTTAACCCTGTGAACTGCTGTAACCGCAAAATTTACGATTTGTCATTTTTTGTCGTTTTTGTTGAAAATGATTACATCCAGTGCGTTAATCTGCTTTTACTTCCAGAATTTGGGGATATTCGTTTTCCAGTATCGTCTCCGATTTATGTCTGCATGTTCAGAATACATTATTTTGTCATAGTTCCTGATTGACTGCCTTCTCCACACAGTCGTGCCTGTTCTTGTATTTTTTTAGTCTAGTTTGCCGCATTCACTTACTGCTTCGTCTCTTTGTTCATAGAGTCTGTATTTACTGTGTGAGGTCTATTTGAGCTTTGACATAGTTAGTTCTAATCGTATTGTTCTTGTGCAGCTGTCAGTAGCGATTCCGTTTCTCTGTACCAGTTTTCGTTTTCATAGCCAACTACCCGTGTTTTCGTGAGTCTCCGTTTTTGTCATTCTTATGAATCGTCCATGTAGTTACTTCTCCTTCTAATTATCTTTCTTCTGTTTGATTCTTATTTCGCTGCCCTCTGTCTTATTCATGTTTACGGTTTCTTTTGCTGCGGTGATAAGTCTTTCTGTCTTCTGGGTTATGCATTTTTACAATTCTTTTTTTGGTGTCATCCACACAGTTGTCTATATTTACCAGTCCTTTTCCCCTTTCTCTTTCTTTGACGGGTCTAGTGCATTGTGCATGGTCATTAGTTTCCTAGTCTTCTGGGTAAGATACCTGAGTTCTTATTTTGTCTCGCTTATGAATGGACCAGAATATCTTACTAGTGATACTGCCCAGCTGTTAGTTCCTTTTATTAGATTTCTACTACATAAAAATTTTGTTTCTCAGATTATTCTTGTTCTTTTCATGTATTCTTTTCTATCTTCTCTTTCATTTCTTTGACTTGATGGTATCTGCTTGCAGAACTTTCAAATACTCTCACCCCTCTTTGTTAGTGAGTTTCATATCCTCCGCAGATGTCTCCAGTGTTCCCATTTTCATCTCTAGCAGTGCGTACTTTTTAATTTCGAATTTAATTTAAATGCCCTAACTAAAGATTCTGGTCGTGTTTATCAGTTTTTCCCTTTTTGCTTTTCACAAATAGCTTCAAGTTGTTCATATACATGAGGTTGTTTATTCTTTGTTCTGTGTCTGTAAACTTGTATTCGGCATCACATTTCATGAGTATGTTTTTGAGTTGCATCATGGTTATGATAAACAGTAGTGGTGATAGAGAGCTTCATTCAAAGATGCCTTTCTGTATTTTTATCTCAGTCAGGTGTTTTCTCCATCTCTAAGTTCCAGTCTCCATGTTCCCATCGCTGTCTTGATAAAATTGATAATCTTGTCAGATACTTTGTACATTCTAAATTATAGAGAAACATTATCATCATTTATAATTCTTGTATAGGAAAAAGAGACTTCTAATTTTCTCATCTAATTTACATACGTGTTTGTGGTGTGTACAGACACACGTATGTCGATTAAATGAGAGTAATTCTTTCTCTAACTGCTCACTAAAGTATTAAGAGCTATAAGAAACTGATTGAAATTATTGAGTGAGAAGAAGCGAGAAAATACATTAATAGAAAAGCGATAAAGATGGGCTAATTGGATACTTAATTACAAATTACAGATAATTAGATCAATAAAAACATGTTTTTATATACATAACTCAATTCCAGAACTAAAGTATATGTTAGCATGTATTTTAAGTTAGTAAAGGATATGGAAAAACAAACATTCATTAAATACACATGTCTATTTATATAAAGTTATGTATGCGTTTATATATTTGTATGTACAGAATGAACTCCTAAACTAATTAACTGATCATTATATTTTTGAAACGCAGCTGCTAGGTATAAGGAATGGTAATGTGGGCTATATTTAGTTTAATTTAATTTTGATATACTTCGTTAAAATGTAGGTACATCCGATTTTATGAAATTAAAAAAATAGTTATTAGACATCAATTAATAAAAAATCCCCAACTTTCTGTTTCTATAGAGTAGTTTAAATGGTTTTAAAATGGCATGATATAGACACAACCTCCCATTTGAAAATTTAAATATTTCAAGTTTGCATTGAATTTGATCCATAGTCATTAGACACCATCCAAGCAAGATTCGCTGAATTTCAATTTCTTCTGAAAACTTCGTAATATAAAAGTTTAAATTTTAGATATTTTATACAATGAAGTCCATGTAATTATATTGAACAAAATTTGGAATAAGGATTCTAGATATAAGATTTAGGAACATATACCAGGTAAAACTATGGAAAATGATATCTATATCATACATTATGACTATATAATCTCCACCTACACCTACTTAGAAAATTCAGCAGTAAAACCTGACATTGTCATATTAAATGAAGCTAAAGGCATGGCAACTTTAGCTGAGGTGAATATCCATAATGGCCTGAAAAGTACTAAGGCTTAATTTATTCTTCTACTTTGCGTGTCTTTGAAGCATGTGATCATATGACAGTTTCCCACTTTCTTATGCAGTCTCTTACAATAGTGTTGTACTCTGCAAGATCTTTCAAGCTACACCGGTTGGGCAGTAGGGGGCAGACAAGGCAGTGTTGCATCGTATGCTCCTCCTCACCACATTCAATGATGGTTGGGTCAGTTTTGTAGCCCAATCAACTCATAGCAACCTTTGATCGCTCGATTCTCAGGCGGTTTAGTGTCTTCCATTGGATCCAGGGTGCGTCTGATCCGGGAGGGAGTTTCTCAGAAGCAGGGATTACCATGTTAGGATGAGGAGGGCCATCTTCATATGCGATATAGACAGAAACTGGAACCTCAAAAATATCAATATAATCCCGTTATAATAAGAGTTAACGGTCTTACGAAGACGAATATGTGTAAAGTATTACCGCAAAACTATGTGTGAAAGAAATTTAAACAATCGAACTTCAGTGAACGGTAAAATCCTTAAAAGAGTACTCTTAATAGCAGGCGATTTTGTGAAATTTAGAAGAATTTCCACGTCCCTTGATTTACTCCTCTCCAGGAGTTAGGCACAAGGCCAGTTTTATCTTACTCCCACAAGTAAGATGTGACCCAAGGTCGAGTCGGGAAAGTGGGGTTTAAAAATTGCCTGAGCAGCCTCGTCGGCATTCCCCGGTAGGGGCGTCTCAGGCAGTAAGCAATAAACTTACTCCTCCCCAAAGAGGAGAGGCGAAGCCTGGGAGGGTGGACCTCCTAGAACTGCACAGGACAGACCCATAGACCGGCGTAAATCAAGCCCCGAAAACCAAGACAATACCAGTCTATGGGGTGCAGTATCCATCGGAACAGATACTGCACTTTGATCTTAGCCAAAAAGCCAAGAACAAAGACATAAGAAAAAAAGTAAAAAGTGAATTTTTATAGAGATTAAAAGTGAATTCTAGTGCAAAATGCCATTAGGATTTACTTTTCAGGTCAGTTTGAATTAGCATTGAGCTCTATAAACACGAACATTATATCAATACATTTCTGATTATCGGCGCTAGCACGAACTTGTAATAAAGTGTTAATATAAGCCCTTTTAATTGTTCATTTCATTATTTTTAATTTTTATTTCACCTAAAAGGAGGCATGTTGCCACTGAGATGTAAGGAGCTACTGTGATTAGGGGTCAGATTTATTGGGGGCATACTAAGTGGGGAGTTGTGCAGCAAGATGTTTGTTTACATTACATTTAAATACAGTCGAGGAAACAGAAACCGGTGAAGTAAATTCCAAAGGCAAGCGGTTCAATAAAAGAGGCTATTTGAATAGAAAGTTTTTCGGCATCTTGGAACCTCTGTAGTGATGGGGTGGGATTTTACTGGATTGGTCGGAGGTATTTTCAATGGGGAAATACAAGTGCAGTACGTTCGTCGAAAGGCATTACGTGGAAGTACTACAACAGATCCGATGTAGCAACATTACTCCATGCATGGTTTAATTGTGACTATGTAGATGTAGGGGATACTGGCAGGTGTGAGAAGATTTCTAGCCCGATAAAGAGAAACCACCTGTTTGCAGCAGAATTGGCAGTATCTTCTATGTATTTATTCGACTTGATATTGTTTGTGAATGTCAGACATGAGATTGTTGTTATATATTACATGCCCTTGTTCTATTTCGTGAAGGACACATTTTAAAAGACTTCAGCATATCTTTTATGTTAGAATAGCATTCTCACACTGGGTTCTGCCTTGCTTATGTGCCTGATCCTTGTGTTTGAATGAGGTGCAATTCATTTCGGTCTTAGAAGGCCACCTTCCAAGGCATTACCCCTTCCTTCAGGAGGAGAGATTGGTTTATAACTATCTAAAGTGTCCCCCGGGAAGGTGGATCACCCCTCTTTATGGTAAAGTAAGTTCATATCGAACCTTACTGCAGTAGAAAGCGGATTAATACTTGCAATATGCAAAGAATACAAGATGTTCAATTTTAAGTTTTATCTATGTTTTATCTATTGTTGATATAGTGATGTGTCCTCTCGGTTAGGACTTGTTTCGTGTCTGCCTACATCAGTCAATAAAGATGTGCGGGGCGATACCCACATTCTTTTATTGCCTGACCCTCTCTTCTGACTGGTCGTCCTCTACTTAATAACTGACCTCATAGAATATGAATATGAGATCCTGTTTCTACGTATTCTCAATTACATTCTGACGCATCAGCTATAATTTGCGTGTCTCTTGACGTTCATTTTTTATTATTATCACTAGGAAAATTCGACACGTTGGGTAATCCGTTGTGTTCGGGTTCGATTGTTTGAGTTAAGAAAAAGTGAGTTTGCAATTCCAGTTTAATATAAGAGTAAAAAGACAAAATAAAATATTAGTCTGTTTCCGCTCGATATATCACCTTCCCTTCGTATTTCTCTCTACAGCATCAGGTTAAATAATCCTACTACTACTGGTGATGTTCCCTTTTGTCTATAATGACAGATACCGTTGTATATATTTCCACTACTAATAAAAGTAGTGGAAATATATACATTATTAATTTCGACGTATCTATTTGACATATATAGTTTATAGGAAAATGTTATATGTTGTGTCACCCACTGAGATCGGGTTGAATAGTTTTAATAAAGAAAAATTGAGTTTGCAAAGCCAGTTAAATATTTTGAAAAATAGAATGCTGAAAGAATGCTGAAAGAATGCCGACGTTTACAAAAACACAAAGTTCAGCTGTTTTTTTAAAAATCACTCCAGACAAGGCATGAAGCCACTTGATGTAAGGAGCTGAAAAGAACGAAAGATGGTTACCGCAAAGACAAGAGATGCCTATTGACCTTAGTCTTGAAAATAGCATGGCGATAGGTAGTAGAAAAAACAGTCAACAGGAAGAGAGTTCCACAAGCCTGCATTTCTTGGAAAGAAGCATCTGGAATAGGAATCTGTATTATAATGAGGTATCAAAACAGCGAATTGATTAAACCACTAGACCAACGAGTCAAACAAGCTGGAACAAAAGAAAAGCAGGGTATAGATCACACAATTCTGAAGACCACATGCAATAATAGTATTTATAGAAAAGACTGAGACTAGCAACATCACGTCTGTGAGAAAGAGGGCGCAGAAAAGAAGAAAATGATGGGCCGATCTAATTACAGATTCGATTGTTTGAATCAGCAAAATTTGAGTTTGCAAAGCCAGTCAAATATAAAATAAATAATATGTTGAGAGAATATTGACGTTTACAAAACCAAAAAGTTAAGCTTTATTAATGGAGACATTTATATTTTAAATTTATAACACAACTATCTGGAAAAACCTGACACAGAGATCTAGTTTTATCAGGTTTCCGACACCCTCAGGGATTATTTTCTTCTTCAGGAGGGATTAGGGTTATTGCATGTCGTCTGATGCGCCCTCAACGGAGAATGCTGACTTTTTCTTTCTCAGCTATTTCTATAACCTTACAGAGTAGATCCCGCGAAGGAGTTAGATTCCCCTGTCTATGTTAAAATTGTATTATGTTTAACCTCCGTGCGCGTCACCTTCGACGGTGTGGGTGTGATGCACAGCTGCTGAGAGAATGATGACGTTTACAAAACAAATAGTTGATTTTACTCAATAGATATATTGATCTTTTGAGTCAATCCTAAACAGCCTGTATTATACAATTGCTTAACACAGAGATAAAACCGTGTCACATTATAGCACTGTGTTCAAACTTGTTCACGTGTTCGACTCTTGTGCCTGACTGCCATATCTGTTCTGATACTACATTTCACCTATCCTGTGGTAGTTTGGTAGTTTTGTTTTACGGCATATCAACCCTTTTTGGGTTATTTAATGCCGAATCTGGTCATTATAGTAAAAGTTTTTATGCTTCAAGTTCTTTATATCTTCAAATGTTTAATCATCGTTTTTGGTTTGGTAGTTTTGTTTTACGGCATATCAACCTATCCTGTGCTTGGTCAGCGAAGGAG